>CM076583.1:769843775-770366065 GCA_034641835.2 Pinus albicaulis | reverse complement strand
TCCATTGTTAATATTTGTCTACTTCCAGTATTACGTGGATCCCTCATAAACTCCATTTCCTCCTCTTGTATTTCACCCTCCTCTTGTTGAAAATGCAGCAAGATGATGGAGCTTGGTGAAATGAAGTCGCCTTCACCAAGTGAGCCCGCAAGCTATTTTTGGAAAGTGAAAGGTCTGGTAAATGCCCATGCAGTCAAGGGGTATGATGTGGTCTTCAGCGAAGGAAAGGCTTTCCTGCGCAGTAAGACTACTGTAGAACCCCGAAAGATAGGGGTTCGAACCAAGAACCTTTATCAGTTGCAAGTAGATGGCTACGCAGCAATGGCATGCAAAGCAGGAGAAGTGGTGAGCCGGGATGATGAGGGCGGCTGACACTTAGGAATATTGGACCACCTTCACCATGGAGCTTTGAAGATCTGCAACATATTTCATCTTCCAGGCTTCCGCAAGGGCACCCTTGCGCGGTCGAGATCGATGCAAGGGTGTACTTTGGAAATTTTGTCAACCACCTTTCACGAGAAGGATAATCGCGCCACGACAATCCTTGAGAAATTCACGGATGTGTACTGGTCCTTTCTCAGTAGCTTCGACAGCAAAGCACAAGTACTACGTGATCTTTGTTGATGATTTCTCTCGAAAGTGTTATATCTTCTTCATGCAGAAGAAGAGCGATACATTCGCTAAGTTCTGTGAGTTTAAAGCACTGGTCGAGAAGGAATCGGGGAAGAAGGTGAAGGCTCCCAGGAGCGACAATAGTGGTGAATTCATATCGGCTGAATTCAAGGACTTCTGCAGCGCAGAAGGGATTCAGAGAGAGCTCATCGCACCCCATAACCCACAGCAGAACAGGGTGGCTAAGCGGAAGAACAGAACTATTGTGGGTGCTGCACGGGTGATGTTGCATGATCAGGGCCTACCCCTTCACTTGTGGGCTGAGGCATGCAACACAACATTATATGTGCAGAACCATTGTCCTCACAAGATTCTTGGCATGAGTACACCAGAGGAGACTTATTCTGGCAAGAGGCCTGACATTTCCCATTTACGGATTTTTGGCTCTCATGTCTACATGCATGTGACGAAGGATGCAAGGAAGAAGCTGGATCCAACCGTCGAGGTTGGAATATTTATGGGGTACACTGATACACCCCACAACTATCAGGTGTATGTGTCAGACAGTCACAAGACTATTGTGCGACGGGATATTAAATTTCAGGAGGAGAAAGCCATGCAGTGTTCGCTTGAGAGGGAGCCACACTTGCATGTAGAGGAGGAGCTGTTAGCTCCCAAGGATGAGTCTGCGGATGCGGATCAGCCACAAGGGGAGTTCATCAGGTGGAAGAAACCATCATGCGGCGCCAACCATGGAAGGCGCAAGCACACTAGAAGAAGCTGAGCGGCGGCTCAAGAAAGAATAGAAGGTTGTAGGACCACCTACAGCACAGCGCAGACAGAGGTAGTCACCGGATCGGTACACTGGATACATGGCTCTTGTGAGTCAATGTGTCATGACAGAGCCATCCTCTTTTGAGGAAGCTGTGGAGGAACCCACATGGGTAGATTCCATGATCAAAGAATATGATTCAATCGTTAGAAACAGTGCATGGGAGATTGTCCCAAGACTGGAAGGGAAATCAGTGGTGGGTTCGCGATGGATCTACAAAGTGAAGCAGGCAGCTGACGGGAGTGTGGAGAAGTACAAGGCGAGATTTGTCACTCGTGGCTTCTCGCTCGCCCGTGGCTTCTCGCGGATCGAGGGGACACAGATCGAGGGATCGATTATGAGGAGACCTTTGCACCTGTCACAAGGTACTCTTCCATACGGACGATCCTAGCTCTCTCAGCGCAGATGGGATGGCACATCCATCGGATGGATGTGAAGACTGCGTTCCTCAACGGAGTCATTGAGGAGGAGGTGTACATAGAGCAGCCTGAAGGTTTCGAGATCTTCAGCAGTGAGTCGCATGTGTGCCGACTCAAGAGAGCATTGTACGGGCTGAAGCAAGCACCTCGTGCTTGGTACACACGGATAGACAGCTATTTCACCGGGCTTGGATTCTCCAAGAGTGAGGCACCTCGTGCTTGGTACACACAAATAGACAACTATTTCATCTGGAAGCTGTTGATCATTGTACTGTATGTAGATGATCTGATTTTGACGGGTGATGAGCGATTGATACTTTCATGCAAGGAGGATCTTGCACGAGAGTTTGAGATGAAGGACTTGGGCATCCTTCATTATTTCCTGGGATTGGAGATTTGGCAGCGCAGCGGAGGACTGTTTGTTTCTCGGGGCAAGTATGCCCGGGAGATTCTGGAGAGGTTCAACATGCAAGGCTGCAAGCCTGTTGACACTCCTCTTCCTGGTGGTTGGAGGAAGGAGGATGCTACTTCGACGGAGGTAGTGGATGCCACTGTCTATCGACAGTTGGTGGGGTCGCTTATGTATCTGGTCAATACACGACCCGATATATGCTATGCTGTTAACCAGCTTTCGCAAGCTATGGTTAAGCCTACCAAGCTCTTTTGGAAGGCAGACAAGCATGTATTGCACTATATTAGAGGCACATCGGGATATGGTCTATGGTACAGACAGGAGGATGGAGCGAAGCTTTCTGGCTTCACTGATGCAGATTGGACAGCGAGCCCAGCGAACTGAAAGAGCACTTCTGGAGGAGTTTTCAGCATTGGGTTGACAACAGTTTCCTGGTACAGCAGGAAGCAGAGATCCGTGGCACTCAGTTCAGCAGAGGCCAAGCACATGGCAGCTAGCTTGGCTGCATGCGAGGCTATTTGGATGAGGAAGATCCTCGTTGGATTGTTCGAGTTGCATTTGGAGCCTACATGCAGCAAGATGATGGAGATTAGTGAAATGAAGTCGCCTTCACTAAGTGGGCCCGCAGGCAAATTCTGGCGCAAAGTCTATTTTTAGACTATGTCTATTTTTAGACATATGGAGCATGGCCGGGGATTGCAGTATGTTATTCTTTGAGTATTGGTCATGTTGGTAAAAATAGATGGACCTATATTTTTTGACCTATAGGTCGAAGTCTATATTTAGACTGCCTATCCTAAAAATAGGGAAGTCAAATATTATTTACCCTTAATAATATTTGGACTATAAACTTCAGTTTACTCTCTTGGAGCACTTCAGTTCAAGCTACAAAAGTGGCTCATGAATCTGACAGAGGAATTATGCTATTCCTAAGGGTTTGGTGAGCTCATGCATGGTTGACTTCAGTTAGGACTTCAGTGGCAGAATTTTTGTGGAGTTAATGAGACAGCTAGTGGAGTTGTGTTCGGTTTAACTTAGTTGAACTAGTTGAGATTAGTTTAAATAGCTAATAAACTAGTAATGAGTGGAGTGAATTAAATATTATTTAATTCATTAATTAGTAACTCATTATTCAACTCAAGAACACGTCAGTTCACTACAGTGCATGGACAGTTCAGTGGAGACCAGTGAAAGAGGTAGATGAAAGGGTGGAGTTAGCTATCAGTGGCGACATCAGTTGTGCATGATATTTGCACCACACTTGGAGGAATTTCCCATGATGATTGCGCTATCAAGCCAAGGAGATTCGAACCTTGGATCTCTATTTAGACAGGCCATGATTGCGCAATAGAGGCAAGGCAATTAGTGGTGAGTTTTGAACCAGTAACTTGTTCAAAACCAAGCTAGTTTGTGTGTAACTTCATGAGATAGTACTGAGTACTTGTGAGGAGTATTGTACTGATTTTGTTACATGTTTTCTCCATTATAATATACACAATAGCTGTGGGGTTTTCAGCTATAGGCTTTCTCCATACATACTGTGTTAATGTGTATGATGATTTGATGTGCTATCGCTTGTTTTATTTCCGCATGTGTGATGATCTGAGTGGAAGAGATTATGTGTTGCATATAAATTCGAATTTTATGTGATCAGGATAGTCTCGGTGGATAATTAATCATTATTCAGCAAATTTCTACACTAAAAAGAAAAAAGGTCGTCTCTCTTGTTATTTTCTTTGCCCTCCAACTGCAAAGTTACAATGACAAGTGTCGAGACTGTAAATTATTGATTCCACATTAGTATTCAACTATTCATTGTCTTTGGTTATTGGGAAACTTATAATTTCACATTTCTTCCTTGTACTTTCTTTCAAATTGTAAACATGGATAAAATCGTAAAATCAACTAAAAAATCTGCAATCTCTATGATGCATTTTCATACACCCCTTATGGATAGAGAATACGAAGTATATGATTCCCATTTCTTGGACCTTTTGGAGATTTGATAAGCATTATCAATTGAAGAAACTCCCTCCCCCACGGAAGTGTTATAGAGTAATTATCAACATATTGATGAAAGAATTCGTAAGGTGAGAAGAAACATGGAAACTAAGCTAGTAGCACAAGCAACTCAAACTTATCAAACAAGACTAATCTCTACTATGGATTTAGAAAGGAATCAATTAAAATTGTCCCTCATGAATCCAATTGTTCAGTCTCTTCCTTGAAGACCTGATTTTAAAACATTAGATCTATTCATAAATGTAATTGACATCCCACTTCATAACAATATTAATTTGCATAGACAAGCAGGGGAAATGATCTATAGTGACCTAAGGAACATATATTTGATATTAAGTAAAGAAGAAAATATTTTAGAGAAAGTTGCAAATTAGCTCAAGAAAGAAAAGGAAAATTAAAGAGCACTACATATTCAAAATGAGGATTTTAAGACACTAATTGTTAAATTGGGAATATATCCAAAAAACATGGAAGCTATAAAAAACCTGTTGCAAAACGCAAAATTTGAGGTGCATTCATTGAGGAAGAGATTGAAAATGTCTGGGAATGAGCACGCTAAAATAATTGGACTAGCTCAGGTTGAGAGAGAGAAGGAAGTGTTGATGAGAGATTTAGTGGACAAAAACAAAGAAATTTTGATTTTTTAGGAACAAGTGTAGAGCTTAGAACAATAAATTAAAATCCAGGTTTTCACTATTATGGTCCCAGTTGTGTCAAATGACCCCTCAGAGAATCTTACAAAAGTTATGGCAGAACTCATAATTACATAGGTTGAACTAAAGAAAATTTAGGACAACCTAACTCAACTAAAGTAACAACTTGATATCAAGGAGATGCAGTTAAATATAGAAAAAGAAAAAAATGATTAGTTTACCACCAAGGAAATACAAGATGAGATAAAGGAGTTAAAAACCAAATTGAAGGGAAATACGTCTTTAATTAAAACTAGACAATTTTTTTGGGATGATATCATCTAGGAGGTCTGTTATATATGGGAGTATATTCATATAATTGATCAAGAGAAGATAATGATGAATGGGTGTGGTTTAATGTTTGATGCATGCAAACAAAATGTACAGAAAGAAGAAGTGAAGGATAAAAATATGATCAAATATTTAAATGGAAAATATTTAATTGAATTAAGGGTACTTGATATCAGAGATAGAGTTGGAATAATTATGGAATCCAGTAAAATGAATGAGAAAACCTACTTTATATTCATGTTGAGAACATATTAAAGGAGGTTTAGAAGTCACTATCTTTGTTTGATTCCAAATTCGACCAGAGAACTAGAGTTGGTCTACCTGATTGTTGAGATAGGCAAGGTAATTTTCTTTCTTGGGAAATATATGAAAGGGAACTAGTGGATGTTAAAAAAAGAGAAAATGTAGTACATTACAATGCTAAAGGGAATAATTGTAGCAATACTTCAAGACATTATTTGTTGCAAAACCTAATTATATATGGCTTTCAAATTTGAAAATTGTGTTCCAGGAAATGATCTAGTGTTAGCTCCCAGATGAAGCACTTTAGAAGAAGTCTGAAATCTCGATTACTCCTATTGAAGGAGAATTTCAAATGGTAGAACAAAGCACCAATCCTCAAATTCAATGTTCCACTAGTCATACAAATCCTCAAAAATGAGAAAAAATCATTTTGTAACGTTATAAAATACTTTTTAGCTACGGATAGTTAAGTAGTTATTGATTTTTTGATAGTTACCTTTGTAATTGATTTTTATGTAATATTTTAAAGACATGAGATCTAGTGGAAAAGGGTTTGTATTTTTGGAATTTTGAGTACTTGTGTAATCATTTTGGATTCCTTTGAGAGAATAAAAAAAAGTCACTAGGTTCATTCTAGTATATGTTGATACATTGCAGTATCTGTTGTTTCTCTCATGTGTTTTTTATATTCATTTTCCTTCTTTGAAGCACATGTATTATCATAGTAGATTTATTTGTATTATTACATTTGATATCTACACCCTAATCCAATCATATGTCCCCTCACCCATATGTAGAGAGCATGTGATTGATAGTGGGAAATCCAATCCTAAAGGTATTTTTTTCATTGTGCAATCAGGTGCTTAAGGTTTTTTTCTCCTTAGCAACTTTGGGCATGGATTATTGTGTGACTTGGAGTAAGGAAGGGTTTTAAATATATTCTTATTCCCTCACCTTAAATGGGTGGTTAATCCTCAATCATAGTTCTGTTGGATCTCCCCTTATGGCTTATAGCTTCAGAAAATCCAGTACTTGAAAAACACCAATTTTAGTAGTATGTTCCCATGGCTCCTACCATTAGTGAAAATCCATAAAGAGTAGGGGACCTTTAATAAAGAAACAATGGTTAATTGTCCCATTGTTGTCACTTACTCTAGTAGTTTTCCTTTAGGTTTTCCCTTCCTTAGGGCCCTACTATATTGTGTGGTAATAGAAAATATTCCATTGATATGGTGGGAAACATTACAAATTTTACCCTAGGATGATGCCATTTATCCTATCATGTTCCAACCATATTCCAACCAATTTTACAATTATAATGTAGAAAACAAGGGTATGTTGCCTTGGATAAATATGGAAAACAAGGGTATGTTGCCTCTACTCTATGTTACAAGAAATTAAAATTGACATACAAATAGAACACTATCCAAAAAACTTATTGAAAGTCAACTATTGATACCTCATTCTCCATACAGATAAAAATTTCGATCCACTTTTTGTTTTGTAACATGTCTTTCTCGAAGTTTGTTGGATGATGAATATATTTGTCCTCCTGTCAAAACATGGCACATGGACTAGTTAAACTAATTAATATGCACTCATTTACTCTTTTCTAGGAAATAAAATAAAAATATCAATTCACATATTAAATATACTTATAAAGGTGCAAATCAAGGCCTGAAAACATTTTTGTCCAATATGATGCTTGGACATCTTTTTGCAAGCCTAGCCTTGGAGGCCTTGTCCTAAAACATATACTAATTGAATTTAACTATGCACAAATAAAATATAAAGTCGTTTAAGAAATTTGATGTAATCTTATGAGAAAATTAAAATACTTTGATACTCTCCTCACTGGACTTCCTCTTCTCATCCAACTTCTCATATGCTTTTACAAGTTATTTCCATAATTTTATACTTGCATCTATTGGCATTATTTTGAGCCTTGCTCGAGCGGGAGTTTATTAATATATATTTTTTTTTATTGCACATAAATCTCTTGCATTTCTGAGACATTTGTACTTTAACCATATTTACAAACCAAAATACTTAAAATTCAATATCCATGTCATGAATTACTACTTTATGTAGGTGCAATGATATCTTTGAGATTGACAAATGGAGATTTTCTTTGAATAATTGAAGGCATGATTCCTTCAAACTATTCACAAAAAATTTCCCAGCATCTGATCTATGGATTTCATCTCAAAAAACATCCTATTTTATCCTTGAATAATTGGTACCAATGAAATATTCATAATGTGGTGTGGTGGAAGAATAAATTGTGTCCCAGGAGTGGATTGGGCATTGGAAGTATATGTTTCTTGTTCCAAATTCTTAGTGGTTATGATTAATGATTTCCTCCTTGATGTTTTGCTTGATCCAGGAGTGGTTTGGGAATTAATTGATTCCCTTTGAGTTGGTTTATGTGCTTGCAATGTTTCAACGGTCTTATTTGATCATTTGTCTATGTATCTAGCAAGTGTTTTCAATTTCACACCATCAAGTTTGTTAATTTCCTCAATCCCAAATATCGAAGCCAAAGCCTCTTTCTCCTAGTCAGTATCATGTCCCTAGATATATAAAATACACATTCAACCATCACATACACACAATATGCATATATATTCAGAAAAAATATCTGATAATAAAATCATTCTACACTAATACATGAATAAATATCCCGCTTAACCCTTAGAATCCACCCTCTGTTCATGGAACATAATATGTCTTACTCTACAACTCCGATTTTAGACCAAAAATAGAGGAGAATAAGAATCACGTGTAAGCTCCATATGAATCCTTAATATCATTTAAAATACAAATAATGTGTGGAATTCAAAGCTCACGGATCGACACACATGCAGGGGAAGAGGAGTTGATTATTTTCTTTCTAGCTTCACGCCTATTAACAATGAAAAAAATTCTCAGAGTAGAAATAGTCTAAATATTATTTTTTAGTTCAATAATTGGTGGGTATTTGATTTCAAAGTTTTAGCCCATGGTAATTTTAAAATTTCAACTTTTCCATCACGAAAAAATTTGATTCACCCATCATCAACTTTAGCACTGACTCAGGTCAAATATTGTGATCATGTTGATGTAATGTTCCGAAATGGAAATCAACAGTTTTTACACCGCTGAAGAACTCCTTTGTCAGAAATATGAACAAGGCTATGTCAGAGATGGACTAAGAGGGATTTTACCATCTATGTCACCTCTAAAGAGAGGATGAAAACTGGAGGCTATCTAGCCCTTTCTCAGACTCTGCCTATAGCTATGTAAATACTTCTTCCTCAGAAGATCTTGCTGAAAGGGATGAGCTACAACAACACTTGAAATTCAATAATGAACAACAAAAACAATGAAATAATGCTCATAAAATGTGAGAAGAGTGTAAATCTGATATATAATCTGTAGCAAGAAAATATATACAAACTCTTTGAGGAAAATACTTCTCAAGGTGGGCTCAAATCAGCCTCCAAGGAAAATGTACATACAATGGAGAAAATACTCTGCTACATAACCCAGCAACTCTATAACTGCACAGTCTATAAGGGAAAATGACTGTAGATGTAAACACAAGGATATAACAATATCAGCTCAAATAAAGAAGGGGGAGCGAGATCTCAACCCCGTAAAATACATAACATCAATCCTTTAAGAGGATTGGCTGAAATCTATACAAGAATGATAAATATACAAAATGTCGTAGTTGCAGTAGCAGCAATTGCAACTCAAATACAATACAACATGGGAGAAGGATGTGGATGCTGAAACAAATGTAGAAACCTCCTCTAATGATCTCCAAAGTGAAAGCTACTCCTCTCACTAAATATTGCACCCTCTAGTGCATAATGTAAACCCCTTGTGCATGCCTCCTCTAAATATAATGATGTAAGGGAAAGGGACTGTGCTTGGCATGAGAAGAAATATATGGCCCAATGCCAAATCTACAATATGAGCTCCAGAAATCTCGTTTTCTGATCTCCTAAAGAAAGAGAGGGCTTCTCCTCTACAAACAGCTCTGCAAATGAGTGATGATGGTCCCTCACTGCAACACCAGCACCTCCAGCATTTCTTCCCAATAGAATAACACAGTATCTGAAGATGAATGCTTCGACCCAAGCCAAGATATGAGGAAGATGAAGAAAAACTCCTCCAAGGCCTCCCAAGGAAGAGAAGGTAACTCCTAAATAGGAATCCCTCTCGTGCTGAGCAACACAAGCTATCTCAGTTGAACAACTGAACAGAGCTCCAAAATCGAATTCTCAACCATAATGAACAATGGCTCTCCTTCACCCTTTTATGCAAGGAATGCTTCCTTTCCATGGACCCCACCCATTAGGGTTTCTCTCATCCTCTATTTTCCCTCCATTCAAAACTGCACAGTCTTCTTGAGCAAGCTTCTCCTCTTAGCCACATTGTTGACTTCGTCAACCATGGCCTAGTTTACTTGCTTTTGGCCCTTTTCACACTAGGGAATGCCAAATTTAGCCACTTAAGTGACTCTTTGCACCTTAGGAGAGTTTATTTTTCTACTACATGGGCTCCCTTACCAATTTTATTCCTTTTATTAAAATAAAAGAAAAATTAATTTTCCAATTACCTTACTGAAAATTTTGGAACATTACAGTCCTCCCCTCCCAAAGATTGCTTTCCCTCAAGCAAGTGCAAGGGTAGAAATGAAAAAGAACCTCCACTCAAGGCATGAAGTCTGACATCTCCTCATGTAGAACCTCCATCCCCAAGCAATAAACCAAGCAAAATGAGTCACCCTCCAATTAGGCAACTCCTGAAAATACTCCACCTTGTGCTCATGTAGAAAAGGTGGGCTAAAATGTTGAAGATGGTAAGCTGCATAGCCTACGCCACACTGTCCTCTTCTCCACTTGTGATAAGTGTGGATTGAAAGCTAAACTTGGGCTGCAATAGTGTTTCCTTCAAGAGGCAAGATGAAGTCTAGATCCCCAAGGATCTCTCCTCCAACGCTGAAAATCAAGATGGCCCAAATTATCTCATATTTGATGAGTTGGAATTCATCATTATATGGCATCCAAACAATTATATGTTTCACCTCATGGAAAATAAAATGGCTGAACATGGTGACCATATCATCTCCCATACTCCCCTTGGAGCATGAGCTGCAAAAACAATGGAGGTCTTCTCTCCCAAAGGGCACATCCACCTAATGAGTCTCCTCCTCCTCATGATACATATGGGGCTACTGCTAATATATGGCTGAAACATATTGGTATTCAAGAGAGATCCAAGCCACCCCATCAATCATACAAACCATGAAGTGCCTTCTCCAAAAATTCAAACTCTCCAAATAGCTCTTCCCACATGAGGGAAAGAGTTGAAGCTTGGCAATCATGGGCTGCCCATTTTTTCTCTTGAAACATTAAACATGAAAATTAGGGAGAATCACACTCCCAATGGGCCTCTTCAATTTATTTCCCCCCTTCAAAACAATGCTTCCTCTGAACGGCGTTCCATTAGCAAAATATGGAAGCATAAAATTGTGAGAGCAAGGAGGTGAAATATAGTTCCATGCATGGAACCAGCGTAGGGAATCTTTGGACTACCTCCACATATGATGCAACAAGTGTCCTTTAACTTTGAAAGGTGTATCATGAAAAACATAATCCAAAAACAAAATTTTATCATATGCAATAGACCATGAGCATAAACAAAAATAGTGTACAAGAAGGAAAGATCCTCCTTGATATAATATGCTTCTCATAAGAATAAAAGAGTGCCAAACATAAAGCAAATGGTTACCTCCCTCATCATGTACTTTGGCCTTTGAGTTGAAATGGCTTAAGTGAAAAGTCCCCTTCACTGCAACATAGTAGGGGAGTGGTTGTGCCAACCATATCATCATCTCTTGGGCTATGAATCTAGCCATATGCTGATATATATATCCATTAGGATTCCCTCCCAAGTGGACTCCTCCATCAGTAGATAGTATGCATGAGAATGCCTGGAAGAAGAATCCAAAGTTGCTGCATGTAGGTGTCTCTTCTTGTGCTTTTGAGCCCAAGCCAAGATAATAAAAACATAGCAAGGGATGCTGCCATCCATTACTTCCTCATCCTCCTCTCCTACATTCCTCCAAGACACATCACTTGTGAAGTGGTTTTGAGAACACTTTAGCAAGTAATCCAAGCTCTCAAGTGACAACACTGCTGGCCTTTGGAGTAGGGCCATTGTCATCTCAAAGCTCCCCTCTTTGACATGAATCTTGTCAAAGACTCCTGCCAAAGAGTCTCTGCAAATGTAGAGCCTCTCCCATGAAGAAGGTGCTGCATGGGCATCTAATGTCAAAGAGAAATTCCCTTTCACTATGCTAGTGCCTCCTTTTGCTACTGCAACAACCAAACAAAATCTGAGCAACAAGGATGTTTGCTACTCCTCCATACTTCCACCACACCAAATATGAAATGGGAACATGATGAATGATAAAAAGAATGACATCCCATCATAATTCACCCATGCTCTTTTCTGCTTCATGGTGTAAGTATCCTGCCAAATCCTCCTCCCTTTCAAACCCCATGAAAAGGAATAGGTCACATGTTGGCCAAACTCCCTCAAGAGCAACCAATGCAGCATGGCTTCTTGCTGCCCTGTATCATAGATCTGCAAGAGGCTCACCATCCTCTTGCCTCCCATCCACATCCACTCAGCTCCTAGTGGATGCTTCTCATCTTTCTACAACTTGGTACCTCTCCCACAAGAGATACCATCATCCCAAAATAAGTTTTCCCTTTTGCATTTCATGGGACATTGAAATGCAATCTCCTCCATGAAAAAATTTCTAAACCCCAACCTCACATGTGGTACATTGCTCAACAATGGTGAATGAGGATAATGAGGGTTTCTTTCCTCAAGGTGGCACAACGCAGTAGAAGTATCCTTCTCTATATAATCAGCTTGCCATGGTATGCAATCCCTCATGGCATGTATTGAATCAACAGGAAATGAAAACTCATGCATACCTTGGTAAAGTTTGGAAGATTCCTGTGTGGATGCAAGAGTCTCTTCCCAAAATGTGTTGGATGCCCCAACTGTTGAAGATGGAGGCTGATCCTCCATGAATGTGATAGTGTTGGCATGTGCCCTCTCTTCTGGTGGTGAGGTCTCCTCCCTCCTTTGGCCAAATATTTTGATCAAGATCTGAGAAAAATCAGCAAGAGTAGAAACCCTTACATGCCTCCCATGGCTGACCCACCAAATATTTTCCTCTCCCTCAAGGTGCAACACTGCAATTACTCCAGCCTCTCTGTCTACTATAAGATGTAGCAGGAAGAAAGCCTCTAGCCTCTTCACCCAAGCCTCTGCTGCACATGTGGGTGACCCCTCAAAAGTAGACAATAGAAATCTATTGCCATTCATCCTCCCATGACTGTGGGGTCTTCTTTCCTCTTTCTGCTGAAAAAAGTGTGAAAAAGATAGAGTCTCTTGGAAGACTCTAGGTTTTGCTTCATATTCATCAAGATACTCACTTAGAACTTCGAATTCCAAGTGATCTTCATGCTTTTGCTCTACTTCTCTGTGAGAATAGGAAGTGCATGGTCCTTCCTCTTCTCCTTTTTCTGTCTTCTCAACCTCCTTGGAAAGGTTGTTGTTGGATCTGAAAATTGATGAGATTAATCTCATCCTCTGCATCATTCTGGCCTCTTCTTCTCTGAAATTCAAACTTCACGGACTGAGCCAAGTTCGAAGCTCTGATACCACTATAATGTTCCGAAATGGAAATCAGTAGCTTTTACACCGCTGAAGAACTCCTTTTTCGAAAATATGAACAAGGCTATGTCAAAGATGGTCTGAGAGGGATTTTACCAATTATGTCACCTCTAAAGAGAGGATGAGAACTGGAGGCTATCTGGCCCTTTCTCAGACTCTACCTATAGCTATGTAAATACTTCTTCCTCAGAAGATCTTGCTCAAAGGGATGAGCTACAACAACACCTGAACTTCAATAATGAACAACAACAACAATGAAATAGTGCTCATAAAATGTGAGAAGAGTGTAAATCTGATATATAATCTGTAGCAGGAAAATATATACAAACTCCTTGAGGAAAATACTTCTCAAGGTGGGCTCAAATTAGCCTCCAAGGAAAATGTACATACAATTGAGAAAATACTTTGCTACATAACCCAACAACTCTATAACTGCGCAATCTATAAGGGGAAATGACTACAAATTTAAACACAAGGATATAACAATATCAGCTCAAATAAAGAAGGGGGAGCGAGATCTCAACCCCATAAAATACATAACATCAATCCTTTAAGAGGATTGGCTGAAATCTATACAAGAATGATAAATATACAAAATGTCAAAGATGCAGTAGCAACAACTGCAACTCAAATACAATACAACATGGGAGAAGGATGTGGATGCTGAAACAAAATGTAGAAACCTCCTCCAATGATCTCCAAAGTGAAAGGCTACTCCTCTCATTGAATATTGCACCCTCTAGTGCACAATGTAAACCCCTTGTGCATGCCTCCTCTGAATATAACACTGTAAAGGAAAGGGACTACGCTGGGCATGAGAAGAAACATATAGCCCAATGCCAAATCTGCAATATGAGCTCTGGAAATCTCCTTAGCTGATCTCCTAAAGAAAGAGAGCGCTTCTCCTCTACAAACAGCTCTGGAAATGAGTGATGATTGTCCCTCACTGCAACACCAGCAACTCTAGCATTTCTGCCCAACAGAATAACGCAGTAGCTGAAGATGAATGCTTTGGCCTCAAGCCAAGATGTGGGGAAGATGAAGAACAGCTCCTCCAAGGCCTCCCAAGGAATAGAAGGGAACTCCTAAACAGGATCCCTCTTGTGTTGAGTAGCACAAGCTATCTCAGTTGAACAACTAAAGAGAGCTCCAAAATTGAATTCTCAAGCATAATGAACAATGGCTCTCCTTCACCTTTTTATGCAAGGAATTTTTCCTTGCCATAGACCCCACCCATTACGGTTTCTCTCATCCTCTATTTTCCCTCCATTCAAAACTGCGCATTATTTTTGAGCAAGCTTCTGCTCTTAGCCACGTTGTTGACTTGGTCAACCATGGCCTAGTTTACTTGCTTTTGGCCCTTTTCACACTAGGGACTGCCAAATTTAGCCACTTAAGTGACTCTTTTCACCTCAGGAGAGTTTATTTTTCTCCTACATGGGCTCCCTTACCCATTTTATTCCTTTTATTAAAATAAAAGAAAAATTAATGTTCCAATTACCTTATTGAAAAATTTGGAACATTACAGTTGAGTTGTTAAATTCTGCTAAAATGGTGCCTAGTCTTATGCCATCAAGTAATTTTTTCCATAAAAAATTAGGCATAAAATGTTACAATCATGTACAATTATTCTCAAATAAAATCAAATATTAATAGAAAACATTTAGTAGAATAACCATAATTTCAATAATACACTACATTCACTATAGAGTAATTTAATTAGCTCTACAATGATTGCATAAACTAAATTATAAATTAGGAGTGAAACAAAATTGATATACACACTAGTAGTAAAGTGTGTTACATGGGGAAAAATTTAACATTAATAAATATTTATGTTGTAAGGACAAATTATACTCTATTCAAAATATATTCTACCAATAATTCCACTCCTACACTTATTTCTTACATTTTAGTTTTATTGATTCAAATTGTAGTTTGTTTATGTTATTATTTTACACATGTTTACATTGTTATATATTTACTAACAAATTGAGTAGTAACAATGTTAATTTTCTTAGGGATAGAAGTCTATGTTGTAGCTAATTGCATTTTTTTTTTAAAATCAATATTTTCACATTGCATTAACCCCATATCATCATAAGAACTTATGTAGAGAGAGCATTAGCAATAACAATGCATCGGAAAAATCATAGGTTTGTCATGATATCTATGTCATTGGGCTCAATATATATCCTTCATATATTTTCCATAATATTTTCTCATATCACAGATAAAAAGGCCCAAATAGGTCATTGTAATACCCTATAATTGAGGCCCATTATGGTGTTGTTACACCACAATACTGAGGCCCATTAGGGTGTTGTTTCACCACAAGACTAAGGCCCACTAAGGCGTTGTTGCACCACAAGACTGAGGCCCATTAGGGCGTTGCTACACTAAAATTTTTAGGTACAATTTTGCAGACCCATAGGATGGAATGGTCATCATATAATTTCCAATTACTTATACGTCCTAGTGTGCATTTATTTGAGGCACACAAACCCTGCCTTTTACCATATGAAATCCATGCAATTTGGAGTATTCTCGAACAACATAAATATATGCATAAAACATTAAAAATATTTAATTTTATTAATGTTACTTATGAGTGAAAAAATACTCTCAAGGTTGAATAGTTCCATTTGACCTTGAAATGAGGTTTGTGCATGCATTGTTGTGAAGCAAGGCAAAATTGCCTTGCTTCACTAAAATGCATGCTCGGGTTTCATTTACTTGCCAATATGATTGATTCAAATTGTATATTGTTTTATTTTATTATTTTAAAATCTTTTTCATTTTTGTATATCTAATTTTAGCTTAAATATTTATTCTTGAAAATTCATACAACATTCTAATTTTTTCTTCGACTTGGCTTATGTGAAAGTCGTGTATAAGTGGGAGACATAGTTTTGTAGGATATTTGTTAGACATGGCACAAGGTTATATCTTAAGGTTAGGTATTGTCCAATCATGTCCCATTTAAAATTTCATTACCAAGGGTGTAATTGGTTTAGTTATGGAGTGCATATTTGTTCCAACTTGAACATTGGAAGATATGATGAATTGCTACATTAGTAGACTCAGATAAAGGAGAGAATATTTCAGTTGCAAATAGTTTATTCTAATATCTTCCACCTCACTATACACCTGGTTTGAATGAATGATTTATTTATAGTTGTGCACAATTTGTAAGTCTCTTGGTCAAAATTAAAAATTAATGACTTAAGTGCTTGAGTTGTTATGTTAAAAACATAGTGTAAACGTACAAAATTGGGCTTAGAAAAATGTTTTTTAGTGACTGTAAAGATGTCATTAATTGGAAATAATACTATGGGGATGAAGATAGATGCATTTGTGACAAAACAAACTTTCACATTCCTCAAATTTTGTGTCAGTTTTGTGCAATTTATTTGAAAAAATGATCATTTCTTAGTTTTTAAACCAGTTTTACCCAGCTCAAAAAAATTCCTTCCATACCCTAATTCTTCCCTCTTGCCGAGTGATTTCATTAGAAAATGGTGTGATATACACTTTTCCAGATTACTATAAACCTGTTTTGAATGAATAATTTATTTACACTTGTGCACAATTTGTATGTCTCTTTGTCAAAATTCAAAAATAATGACTTAAGTTCCTGAATTATTTTATCAAGAACATAGCAACAAATGTACAAAACTAGGCTTGGAAAAAATCTCATCCAAGGCCATAAAAATTCCATTAATTGGAAATAATCCTATGGGTATGAAGACATATTTATTTCTTACAAAAACCTCTTTCACATTCCTTAAATTTTGTCTTAGTTTCTTGCAAATGATTGACAAAATTACAATTTCTCAAATTTTTAACCAATTTTACCCATCTCAAAAAATGCCTGCCATACCCTCATTCTTCCTTCTTTCTGAGTGATTTCATTTGAAAATGGCGTGCTCTAATATTTTCCACCTCACTATTAACCTGTTTTGAATCAATGATTTATTTAAAATTGTGACCAAATTGGAATTCTCTTGGTCAAAATTCAAAACTAATGTTCTGTCAAAAACGGAGTGCAAATGTACAAAATTGGGATTAGAGAAATTCCCACACAATATTGTACATATTTCATTAATTGGAAATAAGCCTATGGGGTTGAACGAAAATACATTTTTGGAAAAAACCTCTTTCACTTTCCCCAAATTCTCTATCAGTTTCTTCTAAGAATTTACAAAATGACAATTTCTCAGTTTTGAAACCAAATTTACCTGGCTTTGAAAAATGCCTGCCATACCCTCATTCTTCCTTCTTTCTAAGTTATTTTAGTTGAAAATGGTATTTTAAATACTATATTCCACCTCACTATACACTTCGTTTGAATGAATGATTTATTTACAATTGTGCACAATTTTTAATTCTCTTGGTCAAAATTCAAAGATGATGACTTAAGTTCTTGAATCCTTCTGCCAAGAACATAGTGAAAATGTACAAAGTTTGGCTTAGAAATTTTTTTGTTGAAGACTGTATGTATGGTGTTTTTTACTATTTTCCACCTCATTATACATCTTTTTTTTCAATTTGGGCTAAAAAGGTGCATGTTGAGAAAAAAAACCTAAGTGTTGTCTTTTATTTATGAGATTTCCCCTTAGTTTAATAAAAATTCAAGCCAACCCCTGCTATGAAAATGATTCTATTAAATGGTTTTTGGAATGGAATAGGTACACGTGTTCAGAAAGAACATTTCTATGTTGATATTGTAGAGATAGACAATATTTGAATTTGGAAACTAACTTATTCTTCCTCAACTATGTCAACTGTAGGATAGGAAGAATTCACTTGAGACCAAAATATACCCAACATTTTAGAAATTGACTCCTCAGTCAGAGCAAATAAAAACCTAGAATCCTTTGTAGATAATACAACCCTAACATCTGGTGAATAATTACTAGAATGCATGAATGGAGAATTCAATCAAGAAATCTCAACATAATATTTGTTAAAAAAGAGGTCAATGCAAAGAAACAGAAATGCCTAATATTCCAATCTTGGGACAACATAACATTGTCTTTCAATTCACTTCTATTGGAGGTAAAAGAGTTGATAGCCAAGATTCCCATCAAAAGTTTCAAGCATTTTAATACTATAACTCCATACTAGAGAATAATGTCATGAATTTACCTCAAGCAACGTGCAATAATGAATTTTCATATCAGAATGCAACAAATGTTGAAACTCATGTCCACTATGCAAGAAACTTTGTGGCAAACAAAAATGTTGTTGAAAAACCAAGGAAGTCTTTGTCTCCAATAAAAATTGAACTCACCGTCTTAGCAAATTAAGCTTTGAAAAATTTTAACCTTTATGTGTAACAGCTACTGGGTGGATAAACAAAGAAAATTAGAGGTTATAACACCTAGAACTAAGAGAAATTCTCCCCAATGGAGTCGCCAATTTGTTGGGCCAGAATTGTAATCTACGGATAAATTACGCTTCCCTAGACCGGTGCTAGTCTAGAAAAACAGGTGAAAGACTATACTACTACTTTTCCTAACTCAGAACAGATATACAGAGAGGATTGGAAGCTTACTTGTTCAGTCGCTTCCAAATGGATCCTTCTGTCGCTTCTATTGCGGCTTCAAATTCAAGCAGTTTGTGAGCTGAATGCTTCCTGCAAGAAAGAACACTGAAAAAACAGAATATGCAATAACATAGATGTCTATTCAAGCTAGTTAGCTAAATCAGTAAAGCATAAACTAAATTCATCAACCAAGATCTTACAATATGGAAAATCAAAGTCAATATAGATGCATGTAAGGAAAAATAAGAAGTACACTTTATTGAAAATAGAAGGGGAGGTTACAACCTAGTGATTGATTTGAAGTGACCTTCCAGCAAAGTTCCCAAGCCTCATCACAATATAAATCTCTCCAGCAACAGCTTCACAAACCAAACTCTCAATTGAAAATTCTCCAACATTTATCTACTCAAATTCTTCCTTTCCAAACACTTAGATCCGTGTTCAATTTATAGATGAATTGTAGGTTGTTTTGAAATCAATAACTTTCCAAAAATAGGCAAGACATGTTTCCATTCATGTAGATGTCAAATGGACACTTGGATCTGAAGCTTGACACATGTGAACTCTTCTAGAAGGCACTAGCCAAGTGGAGATTTCGAAACAATGAGAATTTCGCTCCCAATGTGACCAACGCAACTGTGAATGTCGGGAAGTGCTTTGTAGAGCAGCCTTGCATGGGCTACCTGCATATATATGAAATGCACTTAGGCCCCTTAGAGCTTGCATTGGTGAGCTCTCATATATTATACAATAAGCTTCAAACCATGGAAACCTTTGCTTGATGAAAGTATTGTTTGATTTTTCATGTTTCTTGTCTTAGAGAATATAGCAACTGAAATGATAGGGAATGATAGACCCTTGATCATCGGTCCTAGAGATGATGCCCAGTTAACTAGGTCATATGGAATGGCACCCAAATTGACCTATAACAATTTCCCCCTAAAGCATGAGATCCAAATAATAAGAACATCTGATTGAGATGCTTTACACTATGATGAGCTTGGAAACGAAGCAGAGTAGTCAGCACATAAAAAAATCTAATAACATGTACATAATTCATAAAGTCATCTACATTGGAATGTTGCCCAGATGCAGACATGCCTATAGATATAGGCCCATGTTTGGATGAAAATTTGTATGTAAAGTCACTATACAGATGATGTGTACAAAAATCCTGAAATCGTAGCCCAGATGGCTGAAACTAAATCCGAGGTCCTCTTATCTCGTTCACTCGATCATTCGAGTACAAGTCTACCCATGTGAATATATTATTTGTAGTCGAACATGGAAAGACATCGTTTGATTACTAGCCAATAATGTGAGTTGTTAATAAATGCGAGAGAACCACCATTAATGTCAATGGCCCTCAAGGTACTGCAGTACATTTCGTAAGGCGTGAATAGATGATTTGTTGTCGAATGCCAAACAAAATCTTTCGGTCAAAGGTCCGGAAGCGAGGATCTTGTCGATGCTGTACAAGCCTCATGGTACTGGAATATAATGTTTCTAAGTGAACTTCCTGGATATTGATTTGTCGTTGACAGGAAGTCACCTTATTTCAAAACATGAGTTACTAATTTCAGAGACAAGGGTATGACTTGATATAGAAATTTTCGGGGATGACGATCATGAAAATGAAGGTTTACGAGTATTGTAGATGGATGAGTTTTTAATCACTCGAAGACTTCTCTTGAACATATCGGTGACACTATGATGAGTTGGCAACATTGACCCAAAACTGAAGTGAAGGTATGATGAACCATAGGTGTGAATGAACCGTCAAGATGATTACCCAACCCAAACAGTCACAGACATGGAGTGAAAGAAGTGTCATGTTCAAGAGCGACTTGCTACCAAAAAGAAACTTTACTTACTTTTCCCAAATTTTTCCCGGTCATTTGTCGACTAGTACCTCTTTATTTTTTAACAAGCTTGAGGAGGATAACATTTTCTTGATCTATAATTCAACCCTTCAAGCAAATAAATTATCGCTATTTAATAATTTAATGAGTCTAGCGATGAATGAAACTCAATTCTTGCCATGTTCAACATGCCTGTCGCTATTTTATGTTTTAATGGGCTTAATGACAGTGATAGCCCAGTCCTTTTTCATATTTAGAGATTCTGAAAAAAAGGACGAAAGAGAACTCCAAAAATAATTTTTCATAAATTTGTCTCTCAGATCCAAAAAAGTGTAAAATAATATCTAAAAGAACCTCTTTGGTCATGTTTAACCAAGGTATTCTTTTTTCGTAAATAATCCATCTCAGTCCGGAAAAGGGTTAAACTTATACTAAGTAGATATCAATTCATTTACTTTAACGAGTTCGAAAAGACAAGTGCTCAGCAATATTTTCACATTATCGGAGTCTGAAAAGAGCTGAAAGAAGACTCCAATGGTTCCTTTTTCGTTGTTATCGAAGCTCGAAAAAGAGATAAAATTGCGCTTCTAATCCTTTTTCGTTTTTAACGAAGCTCAAAAAATAAGGAGAAAAGGTATGCTTTGTGGTCAAGTCTTTCTTTGAAATTAATCTGCACGACTAATTTGTTCATCAGTTGTATTTCCTATTCAGAACAACATCAAATGGATTAAAAATACCTGTTTCATGATAAAAACATAATAAAAACATAGTCATAGCAATAAATTTAACTTGCAAACAATTAAATGACTATATAAAGTGGTTTCACTATTCATTTTTGCCATTCCATAGTTACCATTTGCATTTTGGAGCTCTGAACTTGAATTTTCCCCCGAACTTTAGTCGTTGATTACGGTCGTTTCTGTGGACAGATTTCATTGCCATTTGATCCAGGTTAGTAGCATGAATGTCCTCTTCCTTTTAGTATTCATTTCATTCCCTTTCCTTGCAAATTTTTAGGGTTTTAAGGACCCTAGGGTAAATTCGACCCAAATTGAGGGCAACGCACCCTTGAACATCGAAACCTGTGTTGCATAGTAGGTACAGTGAAGGGTACCTGCATATGCAACACATTGTCTCAACCCAGGGAGTGCGTTGGGCACAATTCAAGTTTTTGATTTTCATGATGTGCTCAAAATTTGCCTAGTTTTTTGCAATGAATGGTATCTAATGGATCTAATGGTTATATTTCAGGTTTCCATTGGATTATAATGATGATTACATGGAGATAAAGAGAAAATGAAGAACAAGATATGATTTCCTTGAATGATCCGGGTATTGTAAGAGCCTTAAGAGATTGCGGGCTACTTAAGTACTTCAAATTGTCGGGAATGAAGAAAAAAATAGAACTCTTAGAGTTCCTTGTTCGATCATGGGATCCGGCGATAGAGGAATTTCACATAAAAAATCAAGTGTTGTCCATAACAGTTGAGGATGTGTATTTTCTCACAGGTTTGTCGAGGATTGGTTTTCCCATTTCTCTCACAGGTTCTACCGTTGGAGGAGAAACAGTGAGGGATTATGTTATGAAGTATTGCTATTTAGGGGAAGAACCTAGCAAAGATGGAAAAATAAACATCTGGGATGTTAGGGATTTGCCTTTGAGAACCATCCTTTTCATGATTGCTAAACTTGTTGGCATCGTTACACTCCATGTAGCGAACATATCATATATGCAATATGCACTAGTGTGCTTAGAGCCAATAGTTTTCAACTGGCATGAAGCTGTTATATCTTAGATAAAGGAACAACTGAATAAAGAAAAAGGAGGAAGGAAGAAAATTTCAGTTATGGTTCGATCCTTCTCTCCTTCACTTTAGACTGGATTCCACTAATGAGCCACAACATGTAACATTGGATATATCTAGTCCTAGATATCCTCGAATGTAGAGATGGGTAGAATACATGGGTCAGCATGTAGGCCAATCGACCATTGTGTTCTCTACTGCATTCTTCGCCTGGTTCCGGTGACAGATTGTCGCCATCGATGAATATGCATATGCAGGCTTCGACTTTCGAGGAGATCCAGATCTAGTATTACCAGAAGGTGCTCAGTGGGGTGCAATAGGTAAGAATGATTTGACTATGTTTTTTTATTTTTCTAAGGTTTATACAATGTTTTTGTGTTTTTATTTCTTTCTAATACTAAACTAAATGTTTGATGTAATGCAGATATCGGTCGTGTTCAACCAATAGAGGAACCAGAGCACGAAGCAGATGTGCCAGCAGAGAGGGTTTTCGGGAGAGCAGTCCTTCAGGACCTTGATATGGCTGAGACTCTGGCTGAGCTTCAGCAGCTCATAGAGGAGTTGACCTTCAGGATCTCGGATTTCCAGATCGAAGAGCTTCCCTTGCGACTGCAGTGACACACAATTGGGGTTCCTAACCGTTGGATGTGGTTGCTTCGTAGGATTTCTAGATCTATAGCATGTTACCATGAGCACCACTAGTTTACTTGTGATTTTTTGCATACATTTTGAGGTCAGATGATCAATGTGTCTTGGGCACAAATTTTTTAGAAAACCTATAACTATCTATTTATATGTTTTCAGATTTTTTCTTATGTTTAATGCACAATCCTATTCAATGTTGTGAATATTTTATTTACCTATGTCACAAATTTCTGTCTAAAACTTGATTAGCTAATGAATCAATTAAAGTGTTTAAATTTCTGGAAATGTGTTGATATTGAGAAAAATCAAAATGTCTTTCCAAAATTGGAACTCTTAGGAACAATCTAAGAAGTGTTGGATTTCTAACAGTATAAACACTAGTAAGTTGTAGTACCACGAGTTGTGAGTCTAACCTTATGATTATGCGGTTAATACCAAATGAAATGGCATCAGAGAGAAGTTCGATCAATGCGTTATACTCAGCGACATTGTTCGTCGATCTACCAATGCAAATCCCTTGAAAACTCACCAACTCTTCGTTCGGAACGAAAATGGCCCACGCTGTAGAGGATAGATTCTACGTAATATGACTAGCACCATCAACATACCCAAAAAATGGTTTCAAAGACTCAGAAATCTGCCATAAAAATGTAAAGCGGATTACTAACGTCAAGAAAACTCTAAAAAACAAATTAAGATAGTGAATATAAATCAATAGCATATAAACAAATATAATACAAAATATTACTACGCTCATGATTAAGCATAGTTATGTTTCAAATAAAACCCATTTCTAGGCCGTGCCAATGGAATCCCATTGTAATCAACTAACTCGTAGGCACCCTTAGCAAGAACTCTTTTGACAATATAGGGGCCATGCCACAATGGATCGAATTTCCCTGTACCTATTACATCAACTTCTTGGTCGTAAAGAAGCACCAAGTCGCCCTATGAGAAGATGCGAGGCTGCACATTTTTGTCGTATTTCTCCTTTATACGTCTCTTATGCGTTTCGTTGGCCAATTGGGCTTCACAATGCATTTCATCAAGATGGATGATGTTAAGGAGACACACTTCTTCTTCTGAGGTGTCAAGTAACAAGTCAATCGCGAGTTTTAACGATGATATTTCACATTGGATTGGTAAGATAGATTCCAGACCATACACCAATTGAAAAGGAGTAAATCCGGTTGCGTTTATCACCGAGGTTCAATACGCCCACAAGGCAGAGTACAGGATCAAGTGCCAGTTCCTTTTACGGACTCCTATCATTCGTTGAAGCATTCGTTTAAGAAATTTATTAATAGCCACAACTTTTCCATTTGATTGTGGATAATAAGGAGTAGAATTATCATGTTACAATCCTAACTTGGATGTCAATTCAGACACCATATAGTTGTGAAAATGCTTCCCATGATCTGTAACTATAGCCTATGGGACCCCAAACCGTGCAATAACATGGTTGAAGAAAAACAATGCAGTTGTTTGTCCTGTGTTATTAAATGTAGGCATCGCTTCAGCTCATTTGGTAAAATAGTCGACTGCGACATTAATATAATCATGCCCCCTGGACGAAAGAGGGTTACAGGTCATGAAATCAATACCCCATTTCGTAAATGGTCCAGTAGAGATAATAGGATGCATTGGCACTGGCAGTTTGTGGATTTTATGATAAAAAATCTGGCATGCATGACAACTTCTGACTGCGAGGATGCAATCTCGAAAAATAGTAGGCCAAAATTAACTAGCGTGGAGTATCTTCTGCACGGTAGCATACCCAGATAAGTGTCCACCACAAGCCCCAACATGAAAATCATTTAACACTTTTTCGGCCTCCTCATGAGTGAGGCACCTCCTTAAAATGGTATCGACACCACGACGATAAAGTGTATCGCCGACGATCAAATAATATTTGGCTTGGTATTGAATATGTCGCTGGTCAGAGTGAGAGGTATTAGGTCGAAAATTTTGGGTTTGGAGATAAATGATGAAATCCCCATACCAAGGATCAGATGATCCGATTAGAAACAGAGAATCATATGGAATAGATGGTTTTGACGTAGTAGAAGTACTATAAAAGGGAAGGTCACAGAGAAGCTCAGCCAAAACTAAAGACTTATTTGATTTGGATTTGATGAATTCCAAATCAAATTCCTGCAAGATGACAATCCATTTTGAATATTTCCCCCCCAGCAATTGACGTGATAAAACCGAAACTATTTTTGTTTTTTAGAGTAGGATATAATGGCGAAATCTTTGGACAACTTGAACAGCTGCCAAGACAATATTTTCCACGTACAAGTAATTAACTTCCGTATCATTGAGATTATGACTCAAATAATAGATCGGATGTTAAATTCCATCGTCTAATTGGAAAAAACCATAGCAATGGTCGTTTCAGCCGTGGCGATATATAGGAAATAAAAATTTTTATAATTAGGAGGATACATTAATGACGCTCAGACAAGATGGTCCTTGACAGCATCAAAAGAAGCTTGCACAACTTGGTCCCAATGGAAGGGAACCCCCTTTTTCAATAATCGAGTAAATCCTTTATCCATTTCGGCATAGTTTGGAATGAACCTTCTCAGGAAGTTAGCCTTTCCTTGAAGTTTCTGTATCTGAAGTAAGTTTGATGGTGCAGTCAAATCAAGAATGGCTTGAACCTTTAGTGGGTCTATTCGAATTCCTTCTTTTAAGACTACGAATCTGAGAAATCGACCAGAACCAACAAAAAACACACATTTATGTGGATTGAGGCATATCTTGTAGTGTCAGCAGTGTAAGAAAATGGCCCTCAAATGCATCGAGTGATCAGTCTGATTTCGTGAATGCACTAGTAAATCATCTAGATATGGTTGAGCAATGTGCTTGATGTCATTGAAAGCATAATCTATTTTTCTCTGAAAATTTTCCCCAGTGTTCTTTAAACCAAACAGAAGTTTCCTATAAGCGAATGTGCTCCAGGGACAGATAAATGTTGTATTATGTTGGTCATCTGGGTATATATTGATTTGATTGTAGCCAAAAAATCCATCCATAAATGAAAATATTTCACATCCAACACAATCGTCAATAATCTGGTCGATAAAGGGAGTAGGATAGTTGTCTTTTGTAAAAGCATGATTAACATCCCGATAATCAACACACACTCTAATGGTTCCTTGTTTTTTCATAACAGGAACGATATTAGAAACCCACTCAGTTAGCGAAACAGGGTAAATGAAACCAACACGCAAAAAAATTTCAACTTCTGATTTGATGGTAATGGCTTTCTTTGGATGAACAGGACGAAGCCATTGACACACCCATTTGACATCAGGATACATATTAATAGTGTGTTCAACTATACTAGTATCTATGCCTGGCATTTCCTCGTAAGACCAAGCGAATACGTCATGAAACTCACGAAAAAGAGAGCAATATGAATCAAGTTCTGATGGAGAACAAGATACACCGATATGAATATTTTCTATAATGCCAGGTTTGGTCGAAATATCAATAGAAATCATTTCTTCAATATTTGATAAGTTTTTCTCAGAATCAATTGCATTAATTGGAAAAGAATTCAAAAAGAAAGTTTTGATGGATGGGTGATATAGTTAACTGAGAGTATTTTCTTTATAATTTTGAAGATGGGAACGATGATGATAATCTTCCCATGGTTCTCCTTCTGACATCATAGCTTCCAAAATATTTTCATCTATCAAAAATTTTGAGGAAAATGGATCAGATGGAGTACCAAAATCTAAGGAACGATCAACCCAAACACTCGGTGACGTTGATTTCAGATTTTCTGCCCAAACCAAATAGATTGATTTCTATGCCAGCTCAATTGGGCTGGGCGATAAAACATCATCCAATGTAGAAATATCAGAAACACCTGTAATCTCCCTTAAGCTAGATAGAGTGGAAGAGATCATGTAATAGGTCTCTATACTTGCAATTTCTGCCAACGTCGCAGGCGGCAATAATGCAGAGGTTCCCATAAGAGTGGAATCCTTTAAAATTCCTACACCAATGTTCTAGATTTCTAGTTGGGGTAAGTGAAAAAATGGAATTCTTCCAGTTACCTGCAAAGTGGAGGAAAAAAATAATAATTTATTAATGACTATAATTGTACCTTTATGTGGAAAGGCAATCATTCTAAAATATGTAGAAACAATAGCAGTCATTGCATATACCCATGGTCTTCCAAGTAAAACATTATAGTCAAGGGGTCCATCAACAACCTCGACATCAATACGTATTGTTTTCCCCCCTAATTCAACTTGCATGTTATTGATAATACCACAAGTTTTATATGTTCTTCCATCAAAAGCCTTCAATGTCGTTGATGATTGTGATAATCGCAGCGAGCCAAGTGACTTCCAACAGTTTAGATACATAATGCACGTAGATGCTCCCTCATCAATAATAATGCGATGAACAAGGTGATTGAGAACATTTACTTGGATGGATAATGCCGATTCTACTGGTAACTGCGGCACATAGCCCATATGATTAAAGACGACAAGATTAGAATCAGTTGGATCAATTCCACCAATGGCCAACAATAAACCCTGCTTCTGGGAGGGACAATTTTGTAATACCTCAAGAGAAGACATAGCTGAAGGGGATTGAGCCAATTCTTCAACTAAATTATAATATTGTGCAACTCTTGCTCGAGGATTATATGTCGATTTATGAATTACTCCCTTCGGTGGATTAATTTTCAATTCAGGAATAACAATAGGGGGTACTGATTCATTAGATGGATTTATTGTCAAGGTAGTAGGTTGATCAGTGGCCGGAATACCATAGTATTTATTCCACATTGACACCAAAATATCTTGTGAAGGTTTTGTGGTGGATAACATTAACACTTGGGAACTAGGAGCTAGATCCGTAGCAACCAAATTTGTGTCCGAATTTGGAAATGGGTCTGTAAACACATTTGATTCATGAGAATTCTTGATGATTTTTTAGACTTCAGCACGGTGAGGACAATCTCTAACAAATTGTTCCTCGTTACAGATTATGCACGGATAACAAGGTTTCCGTGGTCCAGACGGTTGATCAATGATCTTTCCTGCGGGTCAGAAGTTTGCTTTTTCTTTGATTTCCCCTTTTTCTTACCTCCTGGTTGCTTGTCACTTTTACCTTTGTCAAATGACACAACATTAATTTTGGAAGTAGGAGCAGGATCAGATGCAGTAGCATGGTGTGTGTTTGCAGTGCCCATCAAGCTGTTTCCGACATGAGAGTCCTTTATTTGAGGAGGAACATTGAAATTAGATCGCGGCACATTAGGAATTTTTTCATAGAGCATGTCAGACTGAGTGTAAATCAAGTCTAAATATTGGGCACGAGTGATAACTTTCTCTTCTGTGACGATGCCACCTTTAGCCACATCCTCAGTTATAGATGGTAACAGGGACTTAATGAACCATTCAGCAAGGAAATGATCGGGAAAACATGTCTTAACCATTCGTCAACGACGACGCCACTCATGAATATGATTGAAAATGTGAGTAGAATTAGTCTATTTTAAGTTGGTCAAGAGTTCTGTTTCAGTTTCGCATCTGACCGGTAACTGGAAATGGGTCAAAAATATAGTAGCTAAGGCAGTGAAACTGTCAAAAGAAGCTCTAGGTAACTCAATGTACCATTTAGCAGCTGGACCTATAAGCGTACGCTGGAAAAGATATAGTCAAATAGAATCATCATTCAAGGAATTTGATGAACACCATAAATGATAAGTCATAACATGAGTTGACAGATCTTCTCCAGGGTTTCCATTGAATTTATGAATATCGGAGGGTAATCTATGAGGTATCATCGGCCACCAAGGAGCATAATTTATAGGATCATTGGTTAACCGGTTTAAATCTGGTAATTCCAAGGTTGCAACAAAAGGCAACTATCTTTTAAGGTTAGGTTAAGCATAGCCAAGGTAAGATGGAATTGCTTGGGAAATAGGTCTTTGAGCACCAGCATACAGAATCTGCTGCTGGTAACCCAGATAGGGGTTGTTTTGCATGGAAAATGCTTGAGAATTTTGTTGACCAAAACCTGCATATGATACTTGTTGAAATAAAGTTTGAGGAATTCTCACTTGTGGTTGCCAAGCGATCTATCCACCAATGTTATAACCCATATTAGTATGAGTTGGATTTAGTTTATATGTATAACCAGGTTGCATTTGTGACACCCCATAAAATGTTACACCAGCTTGTGAATAAATAATTCTTGATACAAGTTGTTGTAAATTAACCAAAGGATTTTGAGTCTGTGGACATAATATTTGATGATATTGAGTTGAAGAACTTTCCTGATAAGGTTTATGTACAATATTTTTGATTCTATAACAAGGGTATAGATATATTAACAAGTGGTAATGAAGTGGGTGTAACAGGTTTCACTGGTTGATACGATTGTACAACCATTTGTGGTTGGATAGGTAGAGTGGGCTGCCATTGACAAACATTCATGTCAACATTAGTTTGACCAAAATGTGACTGAGTACTATCATATTGGGTGACCAAAGTTTTCCCCCCGTCATAAGGAGGATAATAAGATGGAAAATATTGTTCCCCGAATGTTGGGAGTCCAACTGATATGGTACTTAAAGGAATTGACCCATAAGGAACGACTTGATATTGCCCTGATGATGGATGTAATGATTCAATTCGTTTAGTACTAACTATAGGAATACCAATTAAAACACCAGATGATGACATTGGCAAAGACCATGAATGTGAAGGTGCACCAGAGAAAGCACCAGATAATTATTTGTAACATGTTGGGACCGGAGGGCCATCGTGAAAATATGACTATGGTGAAGTTGTGAACATCAATGGAGTAGCGAGGGTAGGAGCTGATGTAATTGGAACAGAAGACCCAACCGAAGATGCCAGTTCAGACATGGTTGTTTGGCCAAATGTATACGTTCCAAAATCGATGGGAGATTGAATGGAAATAGGATCAACAAAAGAAGATGGAAACGATTGAGGAAAAGACCAGTACAGGTAAAGATCTCCCCCAAAATGGGTTGGACTTAAAGGTGTATCACGTTGTGGGATTTCTTCAATCACAATTAAACCGGGAGGAAGAACTTCACCGTCAGGCCCAAAATATATTTTATACGGTTTACTGTGCGATATGGGAGTTTCAATAGCTACAGAACTTTGTGGGATGACCAAGGTAGGGACAAATTCCAATTGTTCGACTTTAGGATTCAGATGTGCTGGAAAAGAAGAGATAGGATCTAGATCAATTTGCGATTGAACAACGTTGGGTCCAGGAGGTATGGTCTCAGCGATTGAATGGATTGTGACCACGGGTAGCTGTGAAGACTCCATTTTGACAACAGTAAATGAACCAGGATGTGTGGAAACAATTTGAGCTAACTCTGGGTTAAAATATGATGTTTTGCCAGAGGTATGAATTGTACTTGATTCGAAAGATTGTGATCACATTTTCCTACCAGAAGTAACTTCCAGTGGTAAAGGTGGTTTTAAAGCTAATCTACGTGAACGACGGGGGATAGGATCGTGTTCTTCCATGATTACTGATTTATTTTATCCAAAAACAAATAAACAAAAAGAGGGTAATGCTAGGAAAAAGGGTTTACCAAGACATTGTGAACTGCAGAATACCTCCTGGTGAACCAGGAAGTATGGGCAGGTAATCTCCCTGAATGTTGTGTTCGGTGTATCACAATTTCAGGGTGACCGACTCGGTTCACTATGGATGGATAGCACCTAAAATTTGTCCTCCCAAATATACTTGAAGGTACGTGGAGGCCCAAGTCTGTATTAGCACTATCTGATGTGAAATTCCACAATGAGAGCACCTCTTTATACTTATCGTACTGTAACACCTCCCGATATACCCGAAAGTACGTGGACAAGCTACAATATACTTATGTATGTGGAGTGAGCTATTACACTCGGAATGTATCATAGACAAGTTAACAACAACTACTATGTTTTACGACACTGCAACATGTCTCTAGCCTAGACCTTCTAAATGTTATCGTTAAGGTTCCAATGCATTGTTAATTAAATTGAGATTTATTTTATGTTGATCTTGCTTAACAATTTGCCTTTCAAGTTCACCGCGATGATGTGTTTTAAATTCCTAAAATGCAACTAAGAATGATAAAAAAACTTTCACTTTTAGCTTTTTCAATGAAGAACCTAGCTACTAAGGGAATAGAGCAAACAAATCAATGAATCTCAAACTAAATGAAGATTTCCTAATGTTCCTTTTGCAAAAAACACACAATCCTACATGAAAATGCAAGTTTTTCTTTTCAATTTCCTTAATGTTATGAATGCAGAAAAGAAACTAGGTGCAATAGATCAATAATTCAAATGCTTTTTACTTTCGAGAAACGAAGAATACAAACAAAAATCTCTCTTTTAAAGGAAAAATGAGGATTTCAACAACAATTTCTCCTATCAAGGAAATGAATATTTTACGACAATTTCCTATTTCGAAAGCAAATGATTCTTAATGCGACCATAAAAAATACTTTGAAATCAACTTGTCAATGATAAATAAATACTTTTCTAAACAAACATTGAACAAATTTTCAGCTAAAGCAGGAAGAAGTATATAGATTCACTGGTCAATTGAGCATCAAACTTTTCAAAACATAGCAGCAAACAAAACTGAAGCAAGTTGCAAAGTCAAATTCAAGGGAATTTGGTCACTTTTAGGAGTCAACGCAGTCTCCAAGGGGAGACAGTTCTCTACAACATAGGCTTGGAAGGGAGACAGTGCTTTGCAAAGCACTGTGTCCAGTCTAAGGGTGCGTTGGGCACAGTAGGCAAGGAAAAATACTACTGTTTAACTCACTGTCTTTGCAAATTAAACTCTGAAAAATTTTAACCTTTATGTGTAACATCTACTGGGTGGATAAACAAAGAAAATTAGAGGCTATAACACCTATAACTAGGAGAAATTATCCCCAGTGGAGTCGCCAATTTGTTGGGCTAGAATTGTAATCTACGGATAAATTATGCTTCCCTAGAACGGTGCTAGTCTAGAACAATAGGTGAAAGACTATGCTACTATTTCTCCTAACTCAGAATAGATATACAGAGAGGATTGGAGGCTTACTTGTTCAGTCTCTTCCAAATGGCTCCTTGTGTCGCTTCTGTTGCAGCTTCAAATTCAAGCGGTTTGTGAGCTAAATGCTTATTGCAAGAAATAACACTAAAACAACAAAAGATGCAATAATATAGATATCTATTCAAGCTAGTTGGCTAAATCCGTAAAGCATAAACTACATTCATCAACCAAGATCTTACAATATGGAAAATCAAAGTCAATACATATGCATGTAGGGAAAAATAAGAAGTACTCTTTATTGATAATAGAAGGAGAGGTTACAACCTAGTGACTGATTTGAAGTGACCTTCCAGCAAAGTTCCCAAGCCTCATCTCAATATAAATATCTCCAGCAGCAACTTCACAAACCAAGCTCTTAATTGAAAATTCTCCAGCATTTCTCTACTCAAATTCTTCCTTTTCAAACACTTAGATCTATGTTCAATTTATAGATGAACTGTAAGTTTTTTTGCAATCAATAACTTTCCAAAAATAGGCAAGACATGTTTCCATTCATGTAGATGTCAAATGGACACTTGGATTCAAAGCTTGACACATGTGAACTCTTCTGGCACTGACCAAGTGAAGATTCCGGAACAATGATAATTCGCTCCCAATGTGACCAACACACCTGTGAATGTCGGGAAGTGATTTGTAGAGCAGCCTTGCATGTGGCTACCTGCATATCGAATGCACTTAGGCCCCTTAGAGCCTGTGTTGGTGAGCTCTCATATGTTATACAATAATCTTCAAACCATGGAAACCTTTGCTTGATGAAAGTATTATTTGATTTGTCTTGTTTCTTGTCTTAGAGCATATAGCAACTGAAATGATAGGGAATGATAGACCCTTGATCATCGGTCCTAGAGATGATGCCTAGTTAACCAGTTCATTGGGAATGGCACCCAAATTTACCTATAACAGATCACATACTAGGGTGTGGGTAAGGCCAACCCGAACCAAATAATCTAAATATATCTACCAATGTCTGTGCCAATCCCCTTCGGCCAAACACCAACTTTTTTTAGTCCCACATTCATGCTTGGAATATGACATGGGGGTGATTGGCTAAAAGAAAGATTTGGTTCATCCCAATCTAGGGTCAAGTGGTATGTAGAAGCCCATGAATTGGTTTCCTTTTGCATATGTTAATAAGAGCTCTTTTCCTCTCGTATTTCATGAGTAATTTTACTTTTTATTATGTGGCTTTGATGGTTATTCTATCATGGTTATTATTTTGGTTATATGTTGGTCATAAGCATGGTTTCATAATAGGTTATAGCTATGGATCTTGATATGTTTGATTTGTTGATGAATGGTTAATAACTACATGAGCTAGCAAATTTTATTGCATCTATTATGAGAGGAAATTATACCTTCTTGGTGATTCTTAGATAAGTATCATACTCCTATGTTCATATATGCATTAATTACCTGTAGACTACATCTTCTCAATATGTTTGACGAAATAATTGTCATGGCTAGGCTTGGTTAGGTAAAGTTCATGATTAATATTTGTATATTTATCCTTCTCATTGAGTTACTTATCATTATGGAAAGTATAAGGAAGTTTTGGGTAGTGGTATGGCACATGAACTGGAATTTAGGCTCAGAATCTAAGATCACACCCTCTGAACTAAGGAATTTGAGTCACAACTACACCTTGGTAGGATTTTGCATGTGGTTGGAGGCCCTAAAACACATGGAGGCCTTTTCATGCATGCAATTGGGAGCCCAGGCCACTTAAAAAGCATTTCATCTCAGGGTTTGGGCACTATGAGTGGGTGTTTGGCTCCTGGGGGTGTTGTAACTCCCGAAGAATGTCAATAAGGATTCAGTTTGTCGATTCCACTTCCTTAACTATACTTATGAGGTTGAGTCATGTCATAGTAGCCCTCAACTTGTGTTTATCCCAGTAGAGCAGTGAAAGTGGGTAAATGCGGGAGGGGGTGTTACAGATTGGTATAAAAGCATGGTTCAAATACTTGGAATAAATGGGAAGAGTGTGTTTTTCATGAATGCATGTTATTGTCTATATGTTTTTTATGCATGCATTATCATGTTTATGGTTGTCGTGCATGCGATCATGGTATTCCATTAGTATTATCATGCATGATGTTAGTATATTGATATGATTATGTATATACATATATTGTGCTAATGTGGAATGATTTTGAGAACGAGATATCCTCCCCTAAACTTCACTACAGTATGTTGAGTATGTTTTTGTTTGGTTTATCTAACATGTTGTGGTTGTAGGAAGAAGTGGATAAGAGATGACTCACAAAATGGTGGATTACAGTTCATGAGATTATCCCTACATATCAGATGAGCAACCAAGAGAGGGGTACACTCCAGACATAGAAAATACTTTGAGAAGTTTAAAGGCAAAGATCATAATTTTCAAGGAATATAATGAAAGAATCATTCAGTCACATAAAATGATAGACAGGGCATATGAGAAAAAAGTAAAGGTAAATTTGGTTATCCTTTATAGTTTGTCAAAATTGTAGAGATAGGGGAAGCCACAGATGAGTTATGGAAAGGATGAAAATGCTAATGTGACATATGGAAAAAGGTCTCATGGTGGGCACAGGTCAGACAGAGAAGACACGATAAGAGATGGTAGATTCTTGGATACTCTTGATAGGAGAGGCAATGGACATGGGTTCTACTCTAGTTTTGGTTCAGACCAGTATCATGACCATCATCGTTATCATCCTTACATGAGGAGTAAAATGGGATATTTTCAGGATGATTTCAAGAAAACCAAGCCACCTACATTTGATGGAGAGTTGAAGAAACTAGAAGATGAAGAGGCATGGTTACTTGGAATGAACAAGTTATTTGAGTTCCGTAAATATATAGAGAGCATGAAGTCCAGAATAGTTATTTTCAGCCTCAAAGGGAAAGAATAAATTTGGTGGGAAGATGTGAAGTGTTTTAGGGACATCAGGAAAAATTAGTTGAGTTGGCATGAATTCAATAAATTATCCAAGAAGAAGTACTTGTTAGAGAGGTACTATGAAAATAAGGCCAAAGAGATATATGAGATAAATATGGGATTGATGATAGATTAGAAGTACATGATTAAGTTTCTGGAGTTGTTGATCTATGTGTCGTATCTTAAGCATGAGAAGGAAAAAGTTCAATGATTTATTAGTGGATCACCATTATCATTTAAGGATCGAATTGAGTATAATGAGCCTTGGTCACTGGAAGAAATCATTGGAAAGTTCAAACATTTTTATGAGAAATCGAAGTGTAAAACTAAATCTAAGCAAGGTTTGAAAGGGAATGATAAGACTATATATAAATGGCCACCAAAGCGAGAAATAACTCATGAGGCAGGTGATAAAGAAAAATTTTCCCCTCACAAGAAGTTTAATGCAGTAGACAGGGGAGATGAGTCGCATCCTGGAGAGTAGTGAAATAAAGGTGATGATAGGAGATAGTTGCTGTATTGGATATGTGGAAAGGATCGTCTCAAGAAGGATTTTCCATCGTATTAGCATGGTAGGCCTCATATCTATAGTGCTTAGGAGGTGTAGACTATTGGGGATGTTAGACAGAGCATTCCTTGGATCTATGCAACATTTGATAATAGGTAGGTAGATCACCAGACATATATTATTGAGATGGAAGGTAATATATGTGAGCAAGTTGTTTCTATTTTGATTAACCCTGGATATAATTACAGTTATGTTAATCATGACCTGGTGGATAAGTGTGGTTTGAGAAAGAAGTTCATGCAAAGTCTTGGTTGGTGCAATTGGCTACAGGTACTAATAAAAGAGTTCATCACTGGGTAAGATCTTGTGCATTTGAGCTGAATAGTATGCCTACATTAGCACATCTCAATGTGCTTCCATTTGGTTCGTACAATATGCTTTTGGGTATGGATTGGTTGTATCTTCACAGGATTAAGGTGGATTGTTATGAGAAGGATATTGAGTGTTTGGATGATGATGGAGAGGAGATAATATTTCAGGGTAAAAAGAATGCTACATCGCTGAGAATGGTTACAACTATGCAGGCAAAGCACAGTTGCAAGAAAGGGTGTGTTGTTTGCAATGCATGTTTCCAATGATAAAGGTAAGTATGTTGAGGATGTGAAAGGCTTGAAGAGGTATCTGGTTTTAAATTAGTTTCAGGATGTATTTCCAATAGATATTTCAAATTTTCTACCTCACAGGGAAGTTGAATTTTCTATTCATGGGCAGCACCAGCATCAAATACACCTTACAGGATGAGCACTCTAGAGCTAGTGGAATCGGAGTTGCAATTGAAGGAAATGCTTTACAAGGGATACATTATGCCAAGTGTATCACCTTGGGGTGCACTACTATTATTTTTGAGGAAGAAGGATGGTACTCTCGTGTTTTGCATTGATGACAAATATTTGAACAAAGTGATGATCAAGAACAAGTATTTGTTACTGAGGAACGATGACTTACTTGACTAGTTGGAGGGAGAAACAATGTTCTTGAATATTGATTTGAGATCAAGATATCATTAGGTATGCATCAAAGAAGAGGAAATATACAAGGCTTCTTTCTAAACTAGGTATGGGCATTATGAGTTTTTTTTGTTCCTTTTGGTTTAACTAATGCTCCAACCACTTTCATGTGTTTTATGAATATCGTGTTGAATCCTTATCTGGACAAGTTTATGATTGTTTTCATTGATGATATATCGATATATTCTAAGAATGAGGAAGATCAAATTGAACACATAGCAATATTTTTAAGGTTGTTGATAGAGCATCAGTTTAATGCTAGGCTTAGTAAGTGTAGTTTCTTTCAAATAGAGGTACATTACTTGGGACATGTTGTTTCCAAGGAAGGCATAACAGTGGATCGAGAAAATATCAGAGCTATCATGGAATGGGTAGCTCTTGGGAATATGGATGAGGTAAGATCATTCACGAGGTTAGCAGGTTATTACAAGAAGTTCATTAGAAACTTCTCACAGATTTCCTATCTTATTACATCATTGCAGAGAAAAGGAAAGAAATTTGAATGGGCAGAGGAATGTGTACCTAGTTTTGAGCAGTTGAGGTAGTTTCTTATCAATGTTCTAGTTATAAATATTGAAAATCTAGATAAAGAGTTTGTGGTGTGTACAAATTCTTTCAATAGGGGACTTGGTGGTGTCTTGATTAAGGAGGGACAAGTAGTACACTATGAGTCAAGGAAACTGAATGAGCATGAGAAAAATTATGTAACACGTGATCTTGTGTTGGCAGTGATCATTCACGCATTGAAAATTTGGAGGCACTATCTTATTGGCAGGAGGTTATGTTTATGAGTGATCACAGTGGGGTAAGATACTTGTTTGACCAACCTAATTTGAATGTAAGGAAAGCTAGGTGGTTGGATATGATCAGTGAGTTTGACTTCGAGATAAGGTACATTAAGGGTAAAGAGAATAGGGTTGCAGATGCTATTAGCATAAGAGTATAGGTAAATCACATTATAATTATGAGTTCATATTTGATATATTTTAGGATGAGATCGTACAGGCCTGACAGTAGGATAACAGGTACAGGGAGCTTACGCATAGGTTATAGCAGCAGGGTACAGGTGAACAATATGTGCATTTTCATCTCACGGCAGATGATTTGCTGATATTTAGGGACATGATCTATGTGTCGAACAATAACGATCTCAACAAGTTTATTTTGAGGGAATTTCATGTTAAGTTTCATTCAGGTCATCCGAGATATCAAAAGAATCTAACAATTGTGAATAAATTCTAATATTGGCCAAATATGAAGAAAGTGGTAGTTGAGTTTGTCACAAGTTGTTTGTATTTTCAATAGGTAAAATTAGAGTGAAGGCACCCAGTTGGTCTATTGCAGCTGATTCCTATTCCAGAATGGAAATGGGAGGTCATTTCCATGGACTTTATCACAGGTTTTCTGAAGAAATCTAGACAACATGATTCCATCATGGTTATCGCTGAAAAGTTGACAAATGTACATCAAAAATGTTGGCGAGGAGTCAGGTCTCGCGGACAAGACCCAGGTTCAGGAGTTGTGGCCAACAAAGGGGTCCGATGTAGTCTAGGATCACACCAGCATTTTCACCCTGCTCCGGAGAGTAGTGAGTCTCACCCGAGGCGTGCCGCAACCACATGCAGAAGGGGATGAGATCAATGGCAAGGAACAGAGTCACAACTCATGAGGGACAATGCATTGATTATATAGGCAGAGTTATATACACAAGAACACTTGATAAGCATTCAGACATTAGAAAATAAAATTTTGAACCAACATAAACACATTACATCCATGTAAACATCTTATTGAGATAGCAACCTTCCATTGTATTAATCTCTTGGCCAAACACATGATTACATAGCATTCTCAGTGATAGCTTGCAACCCTGATACAGATGGTTTTCGGAATAGAAAGGTAGAATAGAAAGGATGAGGAACCATAGGAAGGTCATGCATGATTTCCTGCAGTCGCCCTGTGCTTCTTCTCCTGTTACGAGCCTCACAACCTCTTCAGCATCCTCTTCTTCCAGCCGGGTAACTGTTATTTATTCACCCGCTCTCGCGACTATCAGTTCCTCTGTGTCTTTTCTTCAGCTGCTCCCAGCTTCTCTCCTGTTATCTGCGTGTTCTGCTTTCTGTCTTCTGCTGTGTGTTTTCTTCATCTGTACTTGTGTGTGTTCTATCTTCAGCTATCTCATGCTTCCGTGCCACCTTGATAGCTCCGCGACTCCTGGTAGTTGCGACGCGGTCGCGATTGCCATGTGTCTTCATGCCACAACTCAAAAGGTCAAAATTCAAAATGTTCTAACCAAGATGTCAAAAACAAGGGCCCCAATAGGCCCCGACCACAATTCCTTGACTCATCCCCGAGTCAATCACAAATGACAGTTTCCACCTCCATTGCCCCGCTGGCTCCTGTGCCCTGTTCTGCTATGCCTTCGTCTTGTGCCCTTTCCTGCTGTGCTCCTCCAAGCGGTTGTTCAAACAAGGGCCCCAACTCTGGGACCCTGCAGAGCGCCATATCTTTAAGCCTGGTGAAGTCTGACACCGCTTGCTACCATTCCTGCATTAGCGAGTCCGCTTCCTCATTGATCTTGGTGGCAGCGGCCTCCTCCATATTCGTCGAGATGGCCCCGAACATCGTGGTTAGCTGGGTCTCGGCCTTTGCATCCAGCTGTTGTATTGATTTGGCACTGGCTTGAATGGGTGGACAGATTTCCCGAATGACCTGCTTGGCCGCTACTGAGGTGGCCTCGGTTTGTTTCATTTGAACCTCAATCTCGTCTGCTTGGGCATAGAGCTGATCTAACCGTGCTGGGTCTGCGGTCTCCTGAATTTCCCTGGAAATCTATTGCAGCTGGGCAGAGATGGGCTGCATTTTGACAGTGAGGGCAAGTGAACACTCCTGCAGACTTCGCAGGAAGTTGTAAGCCTCGCGCGCTGTGGAGTGAAGGGTCGCCTGCATGCGAGCTGCCTGGGTCTGCTTGGCGGCCACCTGTTCTGAGTAGACAACCTAGGGGTCGGGGAGCACGGGCCGTGCGGCTAACGCCGCTTGGAGTTCCTGATTCTCCCTGCATAGACCAGTGAAAGCAGTCCGAATGTGGTAAGCCTGGACTGCTACATTGTTCTCCGCTATATCGTCAGGAAGTGGGGCATGGTGAGCCCTTACAGCGGGCCATAGGTCAGAGAACTCTTGAGCAGCAATGGTGACCTGCTCCTATAGGTAGGTATTCTCCTTGGTCAGCTGATCGCACTGTTCAGTAAGCGCTGTGATCTGGTGGTGCTGCTCAGTGCACCGCTGCTGCAGCTCTGAATGAATCTGTTCGGCCTTTAGGGCCGCCCATTGAATGAGTAGGTAAAACTGGCCTGTGCCCCATGTTTCTACGTTGGGGTTGCCAGAAGCGCCCTGCTCCGGCATTCGCTCCTGCAGAGGCTGCCCACTGGCCACTAATCGGTTGGAGTTCTCAGGAGGAGAGACTGATGTCTGTTGCTGCATTGAGGTGCCCATATCAGAATCTGGCCGTTCTTGCTGAGTGGTCTGGTCTAGGAGAGGGTCAGCATGCTCAGGCGGAGCCTCGACCGAGTCAGCCCCAACATTGGCCAGACGGGTAAATATAGTAGAGACAGGGTCCTGGGGTGTGGCCACGGGGTCGACTGGTGGTACTACGGCCTCGGTACTGGAGGTGACTTCAACCCTGTGGTCTCCTCCAAAAATTTCCCGGATAAGAGGGTCCGATACAGTGGCAGATGAATTTGATGGAGCGGATGAGGTGGCAGGTGGACGGCCAGTGGAGGGAGCAGTGGACGGGGTGAAAGAGGTATGGGGGAGGCGAATGTTGAGGAATTCTGATGGATAGATTAGGGGTTCCTCCGGAATCAATTTCCCTGTGAGTGGAGTGGATGGTGGATCATCGTCAGTAAGTTCCACCACCGGATCAGTGACAGTAGTGCGGGCCCTCTTGGATGGAGGGGGGTCTGATTGATCAGGTCCCGGGCCCGTTTGGCCCATCGTGGTGATGATAGGGCTAGTAGAAGTAAATAAGTTGGTGGGGATGGGAGAAGTGAGAGGGGCAGTATGGGACAGAGCAAGAGAACGACCGAGATGGAATTAAGAAAATAAAGGAAACAAAGGGGAACCACTTGAAACAACTTGGGTCACCACGTTGAGACTTCGTACCTAGGCATTGAAGTGTTGTACGATGGGGACCAGTGATTTGGGCAGTTCCTGTGCGGCCCCAGCTACATCCTGAGAAGGTCCTGTCACGGCCTGTGAGGACCCTGCTGCACCTGTCTCGGCAGTCCGCTACGTCGGTAGCATCCGCTCAAAGTTATATCTGGGGATCCCGTCGCGGATGTGCTTTATGACCCCCGGCCATGCAGAGATCTCACGGTGAAAGGTATCATCGTCCAACTAGAATCTGAGCGGCACCATGTGGAAGGTGGCTTCCGGCACGCAAGTGGGGTAGAGGTAAGTGTTCCTGTGGCTTACCCCAAACCATACCTGCTTACTATACTCGTCCAACAGGTGCCTGGGCACCCGTTGCTGGTTAGCCACCACATCTCTCATTAACCCATACCAAGCCCGAAACGCTTCCGCGTTCACCTGTTTAGTGCTGGGGTCAGAGGAAACCTGCCACGGGGTGAATTTCATCGCGAGGGGTTGGCTCGTGGTATTTTCTGCTGGCATCCGGACAGGAGGAATGTTCCATTTCCACATGGTGAAAGCTACAATCAACTAACCATAGATGAAACTAGTGGTGCGCCTATAATTCTCTTCACATTCCGCGAACAGTTCTTTGAGCACGAAAGAACACTAATTCAGCCTGGTGCCTTGGATACAGTGCTTTACAATGGAGATTGTATCCAAGGTGCACTCTCCTTTGATATAATGCCGCATCGTCTTGCTAGCAATGAGGTAGCAAGCGAACCGAATCTCTGACTTGTTAATCAAATCAATTTTGGCACCTTCCCCCCCCCGGCGAGTGCCATACTTGGTGTAGAGGTCTGTGTCACCCGAATTTCGAGCGCGCTTGGAAGATGTCTGACCAGCAGCGGAGACATCTGCGCCATTCTGAGATAGCCCTGTGAGCTGATGAATGTCTTCGACGTGAATGGGGATTTCCTCGTTGAGCCACAAGGACCCGTTCTGAATTCGGCTGAGGAGGAACCGAGTGCATTGCAAGGCCGGTCCTGTAGTCCCAAAAATAGGAAGAGTTCTTAAACTCATCAAGGACGATTCCTAGAGGCCCCTATACTCTTGTCACATTCGGCTGTTTGAGCTGCTGCCTAGTGTGTAGTGATGCTCCATATATGTCTGCCAATGGAGGTGGGGGAATTCAGCTGGGTCGGACAGGTTGGCGTCTATCAACCCTGCACTGTCATATTTGCCAACCATAGACTATGTTCTATGGATTCAACTGTCCAGCACTGGTTCAGCAACGGATAAGAGAGCCTTTGGCATCTTGGCACGGCGCTGGTAAACCTGGATAATTCTTCTATCTTGGTGCAGTGCGCTTTGAGACTTCCACCGCTCTGGAGTCGCTGCAATTGCCAAATTGAACTGGTCCATCATTCTCGTACTGTTGGTCTCCATGCAAGTTATGTCATCACCTGGCACGAGTGGAGTTGATGAGACCCCATAACGACAATTAATTCTTGCTGGCCTTCTTGCCTGCAATAATCGTGCGATCGATCGCATGCATGTGTGTAATCTGACAGTTGCTGACGGTGTCATGGGGAAATGGGCGGACGTGACGGCTGAGGGAACTGTGGATGATGGGAAATGATTATGGTACGATTACTATCTACTTATGGTAATTTATGATGCAAATCTGAGAAATCCTACGGACTGACAAAAAGAACTGACGGAAATGACCTGGACTGACACTGGCACGTGGATGGATCCTACAAGGATGACACGCTGGACTGGCACCGTGACACGCTAGACTGGTCCGCCCTGACCACAGTCGGTTGCGGTGAGGTACCCGCAACTGGCCGGTTATTGACAGACTACCTATGAATGGAAAAGACTCCCTACGCTCATCTCGGTTGCGGGAGAGTTATTCGACTAAGCTACTCTACGGGTTCTCTCAGTTGCAAGAGTTATTGATGAGAAGTGAAAGGTACCTACTTTTGGTAGGGTTTCAGGCGTGCGCCATTCACTCACCCAGGGAGAACTGTACCGTCCAGCTGTGCCAACCAAACGGCTCTTGAGTCGCAGATCTCGATGACAAAGTAGGGTCCCAACCAGTGCATCTGTAGCTTGCCTGGAAACTTCTGGAACCGACTATCATATAAGAGAACTTTGCCACCAACTTGGAAGGCTTTGGTCTTGATGTAGCGGTCATGCCACCCTTTCTACCTGGCCTTCTGAACCTTCTGGTGGAATTCCTCCAGGAATCGGGCCTCAGCCAGCTCCTGTAGCTCATGGAGGCATTCCCGAAGTGACTCCTCTTCTGAGAACTGAAGAGACGTAGCGATCAAAAGACTGGGTATAGTGAACTCGGTGGGAATCACAGCTTCTCGGCCATACACTAACTGGAATGGCGTCTGATTGGTCAAGCGTTTCACCGTGGTCCAATAGGCCCACAATGCCGTTGGGAGATGCTCATCCCAATCGTCGCGCTAAGCATTGCAAATTTTTGTCAAGCCTTTTTCAAGAATCTTATGGAATGCTTCCACAGTACCATTGGCCTGCAGGTGGTATGGGCTGCTTTTATGATGCTGAATCATAAATGTGTCCAGTAGTGACTTGACCGTGGCATTAATGAAATGCGTCCCCTGATCGCTGGTTAAGCTTCGTGGATAGCCAAATCGGCTAATGATGTGTTCGAAAATAAACCAGGCAGCTATCTCCACCAAGCAGTCGCGTACCGCCGCTGCCTCAGCCCACTGGGTGAGGTAATCCGTGGCGGTAATGATGTACCGGGCCTTGGAGTGTCTGGTGACCGGGGCGATGGGACCTACGAAATCGATAGCCCACTTTTCGAACGGCCGTAACACATGCACTAGGTGTAGCGGAAGCTCGTCCCGGTGTGAAGGCCTTCCCATCCGCTGGCAAACATCGCAATGCTTCACATAGGCCTTACAGTCAGCATGTACTATCGGCCACCACAGGCCAGCTTGGAGCACCTTCCTTGTGGTGGGTTTCACACCCACATGCCCTCCTGCAACACCACTGTGACATTCCCACATCACCGCTTCCCGTTCGTGATCAAGGACACATCTGCGCAACACCTCATCGAGGCCCAGTTTGTATAGCTGCCCTGCGATCAATTGGTAGTCAGCCGCTCAGACAACCAGGTGGAATTTCTGGAGCGGGGTGTAATCCTGAGGGCATTTTCCCATGGTCAGATAAGTGGCAATGTCATCCAGGTAATCCGGTACTGCTTCGACTCGGAAGAGGTTGGCATCCGGCAACTGATCGTCCAACGAGCCTTCATTCTCTCCCATCTCCAACCTGGATAAATGATTGGGACCGACAGATCCATCCTTCCAACATAGGCTTATTCACCAGATACTTCAATGCAGAGTGGTCCGTAAAGAATGTGAATTTTCCACCCAAAAGATAGTGGTGGAACTTCTGGAGGGAATACACCATCGCCAACGCCTCCCGCTTGGTCGTGGTGTAGTTCTTCTCCACATTCAATAACCTACGACTGGCGAAGTAGACGGGGTGGTCAACTGTTGTTTCCCCGGGTTGTGCCAAGACAGCCCCAAGTGCAATACCGGATGCATCAATATGCACATGGAACTGCTTATCCCAATCGGGATGAACAAGTACAGGTGCCGTCGCCAACTTCTCCTTCAAGGTGTCAAGGGCCTTCCTACACTCCTCCATCCACTAGAATACTTCTGACTTCCGCAACAGTTTCTCCAAAGGGGCCGTAATCTTTGCGTAGTTGCGGATAAACCGCCTGTAATATCCTGTGTGCCCGAGCAGCGCCCGCAACTGCTTCACGGTCTCGGGGGCTTCCATGTGAACGATGACCACGACCTTGGCAGGATCGACACAGACCCCTTGCTTGCACACCATGTGGCCTAAGAGTGTGCCGAATGGAACTGCAAAAATACATTTCTTCAAGTTCAAGGAAATCTACAGCTGACGACACCGGTCAAACATAATATGCAACAGGGAGGCGTGTTTCTTCAACAGTCTATAGACGGTCCAATCGTCCATGTAGACCTCCAGGAACTTGTGAATGTACTTCCAGAAAGCAGCAATGACAATCCGGGAAAACACAGCTGGTGCGTTCTTCAGACCAAACATCATAACGTGGTATGCGAATGATCCCCACTTAGTGGTGAATGTCGTCTTTGCTTTGTCTTCTTCGGCGATGCGCACCTAATGGTAACCTGAAAACACATCAGTGAAGGAATAAGCTTCGTTTCTCGAAACATGATCTAGAACTTCATCGCTAAAAGGAGTGGGAAACGGATCGTGGATGCAGGCATTGTTCAGGCTCCGGTAGTCTACGCAGACACGTATCTCCGCTTTGTCCTTCTTGTTCTGGATGACAATGGGACTCACCCACTCTGCTTCTTCTATGGGAAAGATAAGACCTGCAGCCAGCATCTTGTCGATCTCCATCTTGACCTTTTCTTTGATACGTGGGTTCAGCCGGTAGGGTCGATGCTTTACCGGCCTGGCCCCCGGTTTCAGCGCGATGCGCATTTCACCCAGGTCCCCCTTGATCCCCTTCAGGTCTGCAACCGAGGATGGGAAAAAGTCTTCATATTCTCGGAGGAGGCTGAAAATTTCTTTTGTCGTTTCCTCATCCCAGTAATCTCCCACCGTTGCGAGCTTGGGTTTCTCATCTGTTCCAATGTTCATCTTCTTCGTCTTTAGTGGCTGTAAATGGACTCCTTCAGTCACCGACTCTTCACTGATGTTCCGCTCGCCTTCCCTTTCGTCAAAATAGAGATGCCTGAGGTCCTCCAGACTATCGTCATCCGGATCGCCGTCAATCCGGTGGCAAACCAACTCGCGCCTGACCTCAGGTCATGACACCACCGGGCTCCCGTCGGGCTCGGGATGGAGGAAAAACAAGACCTCCTTGATTGCCTGTAGGGCCTGAGACTCCTGCGCCGTCTCCCCTTCGAACAAGAAGCACCGAACGAACTTGTCCATAACTTCCTACCAAGAGCGGGTTCCCCGTTTCTGCTCTTCCTCTAGGTACCAAGCCTGGGGAATTGTACCCAGGGAGTGGATAAACCTGTGGACCCACAGCTCCTCAGGGTACCTGGTGCTACACCACTATTCCTCGCAGGCCCGCAAATGGTGTCGCAGGTCGAAATTTCCAAGATACTTAAGCGTACTGCAAGGTCCTCCGTCCTCTTTAAAGCGTGCCCACAGAGCATCCGCCACACACTCCCATCGTAATAGAGTGTTGCGGTGATTTTTCCACCACTGGGCCGATGTGGATTGCAATGCCACATCCAAAAGTGGCATCCGGCTTTCAGCTGGGACCAGGTCTTCCACCTTGGTAATAAAAGTATTAACTGCCTGCATATTCGACAAGGTGGGATATCCGCAGATCTCAGTCCCCACCCATCGGACTTGGGCAACGGTAGCACATCTCCGCGTGGTGGTCTCATACCCCCCTTGCTGCCAGTCTTCCCACGTGAGTTCGGATCCGAGCTCTGAGCTCTGCACACTCCGCCAACTGACAGAGCCAGTCACGGTCGGGTTAATATAATCGTCCCGCTTTCTTGCGGTCATCTGATAAAGGTTGTCCATCATCTGAGCATCCTACCGATTGTCCACTGTTTCCGTATATCGCAGGCCCTGATACGGGTCGAGGGGCTGGGTGACCCGTACCTCCCCATCCTCAAAGATCATCAGCTCCTTTTTAAGGTCGATGATGGCGTAATTCTCAAAAGCCCAATCAATGCCAAGTAAGGCGGGATAGGGATCCTTGTCGCCATGATATCAATAACCTCAAAATCGGTGTATGTCTTCACCCTCGCAATGTCGACCTCGATGCCCTCAAGCTGGCCAATTGACAAAATACAGTACTGGTTCGCCATCCTGAGTTGGATTGGTGAGTAGGCTAGCCGTGGCCTTCCAAGAGCATCCCATGTCTTCCATGGCAGAATGTTGACGTCAGACCCCAAGTCCAGCATGGTGTCGCTGATTTGGAATCTCGCGACCTGCGCGTTAAGCCAGAATTCTTTGCCTGTTCATTGCTTGTTCCGCTTGATGCACTGCACGTATTGAGGGGCAGCGTTCGCCGGGTCTCTAAGTCCTATGCGCCCCTGCAGTGCTCCTTCCAAGGCATGCTTGAGCTGCTGCCGCAGCGCAACATTGTCAACAATCCTGAGGAATAGCCGGAGCCAATCCTCGACCACAGTACCTGTGACGTTCTGCGCCCCATATTCCGGCAGCATGGGCTCCTCCAGACCTCCATCGTCCCGCAGATGGGCGAACACCTCAACTGCCTCTTGGAAATACTTCTTCTGGGCCTCGGGCCTGATTAAAATTTTCGGGGATGCCGGCCGAACCACTCGTGCTGGCTCCTCCCCGTCGGCATCCTCTCCAGTTTTCTTTCCACCCCTCGTCACGATCACGACGTTTTGCATGTCTGGGGTTGCGGTCCCTCGCGGCTCTAAGTTTATCAGATTCGCTCCCCTCTGCCTCACCCGTTCTTCCCACTTCTTGATGAGCTCTGGACAGTCCTATGTGGCGTGGACGTTTACCCGGCACTGGGAACACCAGGGTCGTCGCGGAAGGGGACATTCTCGAGCCACGTGACCCTCCTGGTCACAGTTGTAACATTTCACCGGATCGCGTCCGCCTGTGCGGCCTCCCCGCATGCCGCCACCTCTTCCCCTTGGGGCCTCGTTCACCCTATAGGAGGGAAGATCCAACCGATTCGCAAGTGCGTCGAGCGCCCTGCACTGCTCAGTGTTGTGAGTCGTGGAAACACAAAATTCACAGTACACATTATTTGGGACCATGGAGTACTTCTGTAGTATCGGGCACATCCGAGGAGGATGCCCCAGGGTCCGGCAAATCTCGCAGTACTCTGTGGTGGAGGAACCCGGTTGAGGTGGGAACCCCGCGTAAGTCTGTTGCGGCTGGTAGACCCCCTGTGGATTCATCGCCGCGCCACCACCCCCTAGATTGCCGCGACCGAGGGTCCTGCCCCTGCGCCGCGCAACCAGGGACACTCGGTTGCGACGTGGCCCTCGACCAGGCAATGAGTGCACCAAACATTCGGTCGCGCTGGTCTCACTGGCTGAAGCTCCTTGAGCTTCTCAGTCAAGCTGGCGATCTGGTGTTGCAACCCTATCAAAGAAGGATCTTGCGGGGCCGCCCCCCCCCCCCCGGTATTCCTGGGGGTAGCACGCCATGGCTTTAATCTTCATGGCCTGCTCCAAAGCATCCTGTAGATTATCAATCTTCTGTTGAGTGAGAGGGGTTCGTGTCAAGGGAAGCAGAGCCTTGATGAACCAGTCCCTCTGGTGGTTTGGATCGATCGGGTAGCTGAGTTTCCTGATCACGTCCTTGAATCGCCGCATCAACTCCCACGCGGGGTCTTTGCTCTCTCCTTCTCGCTTAATTGGTAAACCGACAGCTCGCCGGTCTGTTTGGGGAAGCTTGAATTCGCGGACAAAATCCCGCTTCACGCCCGCAATTATGGGGTTAGGATGAGCCTCGGACCACTTAATAAACCATCGCAGAGCCCTCTCTCCGAGTGTGGTTTGGAATTCTATTAACTTCCCTGCATCTGGTGTCTGGCGAGCCCTCCAGATGGCTTCGCACAGATACCAGTGTTGCTCTACATCATCATTGCCCCGGCCAGAGAACTTTGGATACCGGGTGAAAGATCCAGCCATGTGTACTTGCGGAGTATTGACCAGGATAAATCCTCCAGGTCCTGGTTGCGTAATGGTCCCACTAGGAAAGACAACACTACTAGTAACGCTGCTATTACCGGACGTTACTGACGCTGATGGACTATTGTATGACTGACTCAATGCTTGTAACTGAATAAAAATATTAATTAGAGGTTGATACAGTACCAGGGGAAGGTCGGGATCCTAGCCATGCAGAATGTGGGAAGTAGGGCTACCTGGAGGGGTGGGTGTCGTCTGATCTTGAAACATCCGCTGCATCACGCCATGCCATTCGTCATCGGAGCTCTCTTTGAGCTGCATCTTTCCATCGTCTTTGCTAGTCATTATCTCTCCTTCTCGCGTCGCTTGGCTCCCATGCACCCATTGCACTTCCACCGCTGTCCCGTCTTCTTTCCGGGTATCCAAACCCATAATTCCTGTCCTCTGAGGCACCTCCTTCTGATTTTTCCTCTCGATCTCCCTTCTCTTCAAATCTCGCATTACCCTTCTTCACCACCTATCGGTGATCTGTGCCCGCCGATGCGCACGTCGCTCCCTCAACTTGCATGTGGCCTCAACATCCATTCCCCGCTTCCCACTTTCACGTTCTACACAGCATCGGTCCCCTCGACCCTTCCCCCGGCACGAGTGGTTTAAGCTTCCATACTCGTTTTGTGGAATTCAATCAACCCTTCATCCACCATCAGAGATTTGATCCACAACGGAATCTCCTTAAGCAGCTTCCCTCTTAGCCCTGAGTGGAAAACAGCCTCAGCTTTCGAGAAGGATTGGTAGCACTCAACAGCAAACTCCACAGTGTATCCTTCCAATGTGGTCCTTACCCAAAAATCCACCGCGCAGGTTAGTTTAGTGTCCACCCGGTGCAGTGCCACTAGATCTTCGTGCGCCCACCTGCGGTTTATCTTTCGCAAGCCCTCTTGGGGTACCGTCGTTCGTAATCTCCACAACCAATTGTAAAGGTCGGTAGGGAACCTTCCCCAGAAAATTTCGTACGTATCACTGGCTGAGTCAGATAAAAGGACGAGCTTCTTGATCGCCGCCTCCTTTTTCTTGGTCAGCTTTGCTTGCTGAGCAATGAACTGGTCGAGATGATTATCCCACCATCGCCGTATCTATCCTTCAAAAATCCTCAATACCATGATCTAGGTCCCCTCAGAACATGCAGGTCCCGGCAATGGAACCATTTGTTGGCTAGGAGTCAGGTCTCGTGGACAAGACCCAGGTTCAGGAGTTGTGGCCAACAAAGGGGTCCGATGTAGTCTAGGATCACACCGGCATTTTCACCCTGCTCCGGAGAGCAGTGAGTCTCACCCAAGGCATGCCACAACCACATGCAGAAGGGGATGAGATCAATGGCAAGGAACAGAGTCGCAACTCATGAGGGACAATGCATTGATTATATAGGCGGAGTTATATACGCAAGAACACTTGATAAGCATTCAGACATTAGCAAATAAAATTTTGAACCAGCATAAACACATTACATGCATGTAAACATCTTATTGAGATAGCAACCTTCCACTGTATTAATCTCTTGGCCAAACACATGATTACATAGCATTCTCAGTGATAGCTTACAACCCTGATATAGATGGTTTTCGGAACAGAAAGGTAGAATAGAAAGGATGAGGAACCATAGGAAGGTCATGCATGATTTCCCGCAGTCGCCCTATGCTTATTCTCCTGTTACGAGCCTCACAACCTCTCCATCATCCTCTTCTTCCAGCCGGGTAACTGTTATTTATTCACCCGCTCTCGTGACTATCAGTTCCTCTGTGTCTTTTCTTCAGTTGCTCCCAGCTTCTCTCCTGTTATCTGTGTGTTCCACTTTCTGTCTTCTGCTATGTGTTTTCTTCATCTGTACTTGTGTGTGTTCTATCTTCAGCTATCTCATGCTTCCGCGCCACCTTGATAGCTCCGCGACTCCTGGTAGTTGCGACGCGGTCGCGATTGCCATGTGTCTTCACAAGGTAAAACTCAAAAGGTGAAATTCAAAATGTTCTAACCAAGATGTTAGAAATAATCAAAACATGGCCCCAACAGTTCACCACACCTCGACTCGTCCTTTTGTGTCAATCACAAATGACGCTTTCCACCCACTCTCCCGCTCGCTCCCTGCTCCCCCGCGTCTCCGCCGTGCCTTCGTCTCGTGCCTTTTCCTGTCGTGCTCTCCAAGTGCTGTCGAAACAAGGGCCCCAAATAAAAAATCAATTTTATAAGAACCCATAGGATTCAAGATGATGATGTCAACCATGAGGGACGATTCACTATTTTTGGAGTAAAAAAACAAAAAAACAAAAAAAAAACTACCTTTTCAACTTGTATTTTCAATTTATCTCCCTACAAGTTTACTCAAATTTCGAGCGGGAGCACTTGTTGGATGCATAATTTAATTCCTCATCCAAGGAGTACCTACGTTGCATACTTTTGATGGACCATGCTACATTTAAATGAGAGGAACACATGAAAATGTTTGGAAACCACTTTTCGTGTATTTATTTTTTTTTTTTGTAGTAGGGTCCATCGGCCCACATGGGTACCTTGGATGAGGAATTAAATTATGCATCCAACAAGTGCTCCCGCTCGAAATTTGGATAAAACCATAGATATAGTTAAATTTACTTAGCAAAAATAGTTTTTTTCCTCAAAAATTTGATGATGTAATCAAATATTACTTTATTATTTCCACTATTATTTTATAATTTCCAGATATCCATTTTAGACCCCAAAATTCTCTAATGAAAACAATAGGGTATTTATAGAGTTTCAAGTTGGGGACATGACGTTAAAACATCAAGCCCAAGAGGAGCCCTTTGAGGATTGGATCATGTACCTAGTTGGAACTCTCAAGATTTTCCCAACCCCATGCGATCCCCCTTGAAAGGATTGATGCATGGCTATAGCCTTACACTCCGCTCCGACAATGAAACCCATGATTTTTTCCATGTTTCATTGCTTAAAAGATATGTAAAGGATGTTGATCATGTTATTGATTGGTATGTATTGTAGGTGGAACTAGAAGGATAATTCCAGCCAGAACCTTAGTGCATATTGCATCAGAAACAACAAATGCTCCAGAATCAAGTAATCGAGCAAGTTAAAGTGTAGTGGAAACACTTTGGGCTTGATGAAGCTAGATAGGAGATGGTTGATTAGATGTGGGCTATGTATCCCTCATTTTTTTTCGATTGAGGAAAAGGAGGTTTGGTATATTTACATATATATGCTTGTTTTTTATTTTAAATACCGCAATGAAATGAGCTATAAATCTCCAATAAGTGGTATGATTGTCATCTTGGTTTTTATTTTCAGCAAGTTTTTCATTGTAAATACTACAGTAGCCAAGTTATAAAGCTCCATGGGCAATATTATTTGGTTTTCCATGGTTTTGTTGGTTAAAGGCATCATAGAACACTGAGGATGGTGTTCCCCTAAGGAAGAGGGCTCTGTAACAACCTTGGGTTAAAATTTCATGTAATAAAGTTAATAAAGGAAAAAATAAGACAAAGGTCATGGGACACATATTCAAAGATAAATGTTGGGAAAAAACATCCTAGTGGGTTTCACTTTCGGTTTATTATGGCTAAAGAAATCAATAAAGGCATGGGCAAAGGAAAAGAGGAGTTAATTGGCATTTTATTTATGAAAATGAAGGAAAATAGTAGAAAAGGGAAATGAAAAGTCATAGGTCTGCATGAGAGGGAAATTGAAGGAAAATTAGAGGAAATTGAAGAAAATAGAGGCCTAAACAATAAAAAGGATTCTCAAGATGAGTTCACAACTTTTGTCAGTTTAACCTTTTGTCAATTTTAGCTTCGAGCTCACTCTATTCTCTCATACTCTTGCACAATTAGATAATTCTTAGAGCACTCTAGCATTAGAGAAAATAAAGAAAAGGAAATATGTTGTGAAACCAACTCCAAAAAGAGAAGAAAAGAGATATCAACGCCTTAGAAATAAGCCACTTCGAGGGGACAACCTCCAATACATTACATCAATGAAAAATTCTTGGATGATACAAATGACCAAAACCTCCTTCTATATATAGGAGTCCATGGGGCCACAATATAATCCTAGCCGACCTAATAATAATAATGTAAGGACACAATAATAACAATATTGGGGTTACATGGGTACAACAATAACAATAAGGGGGCTACACTAATAACAATAATGGACTAAACTAGTAATATAGGGAACTAACATGCCCCTGTCCTTCAAAAAAGTGTTGTCCTCGACGCTTGAGTAGCTCTGGGTGCTTTTGTATAAAATTATCGTCCTCCCATGTTGAATCTTCAGTGCGTAGGTTCTGCCACTTGATGAGATATTCTAAAACTGATCAATTTCGTAGCTATGGAGTTCATGTTTCCATGATTGCTTCAGGTTCCAATATGTTTTTTCCTTCCTCATCAAGTTCTGGAAATATTGTTTGAACTAGAATCTTGTCACCTATAACCTTCTTTATGCATGAAGCATGGAAACCTCATTGTACTCGGGAAGATGTTGGAAGCTACAATTTGTATGCCATAGTACCTATCTTTTGAAACACCTTGTAAGTACCATAATACTTTGTTGATAATTCTGTCCATCTTCTTCGCATGCTTCGGGGACATTCGTTTGTATGGTTGTAGCCATAAAAATAACCAATATCCTACATCAAAACTTCTCTCGCTTCGATGTTATTTTGTTGTTTCATTCGATTTTGTGCCAAATTCAGCTTGTCCTTTAAGAGTTGGAGAACTTCTCATTGATGCTCGATGTGATCTTCCACTGCTTGAACCTTCAAATTTTCTCTTAAATATGATGTGATGGATGGTGGATGATATCCATAAAGTGTCATAAATGGGGTCATTTTTGCTCTAGTATGGAAGGAAGTGTTATACCACCATTTAGCTAGAGGTAACCACTTAACCCATTTTGTTTGTTTACGAGATACAAAAGAACGAAGATATCCTTCCAAACATTTATTTACTATCTCATTTTGACCATCAAATTGAGGATGATAAGATGAGCTATGAGCTAATTGAGTACCCAAACAAGAAAATAACTCCATCCAAAAATTTCCAGTAAAAATGGGATCTCTGTCACTCATAATAACACTTGGGTTTCCATGTAGCTTTTTGAATTGTGTCCATAAATGTAGTAGCAACTGTACTTGCTTTAAATGGATGAGATAATGCACAAAAGTGAGCATACTTGGTAAGTTTATCAACTACCACCATGATGACACTCTTACCTTCAGACTTGGGTAAACCTGTGATAAATTCCATTGAAATCTCCTCCCAACGTTGACTTGGAATGGATAAAGGTTGTCGAAGACCTGGGGTCTTAATTGTCTCAACTTTATTCTGTTGGTAAACCAAACATTCTGCCACAAACTTTTGAATATCAGATTTAATGCCATCCCAAAAAAAAAAATTATTCACCCTGTGGTAAGTTTTTAAAAATCCTAAGTGTACTCATAAAGGAGAAGTGTGCAATTGAGTTCGAAATGTTGTTTTTGGAATATCTTCAGTCTTCATTCTAATTTGATGATACCCTGAATGAAGATCCAGTTTGGTAAAATAAATTGCTCCATGTAATTCATCCAATAGTTCATCAATCATAGGAATGGGAAATTTATCTTTAATGGTGAGCTTATTGAGCTCCCTATAATCTGGACACATTCGCCATGATTCATCCTTCTTGTGTACCAATACTACAGGAGCAGAGAAAGAACTTTGACTAGGTTGAATTATACCCGCCTCGAACATTTCTGCAATCATACGTTCAATTTCGCTCTTTTGGACATAAGGATATCTATAAGGCCTGATGTTTGGAGGAACACTTCCTGGAATCAAATGAATAGCATGATCATGATCACGAATAGGTGGGAGTCCTTTTGGAATTTCAAAAACCTTGGAATGATTTTCCAAGACCTTTTAGAGATGCAATGCACCTAGTTGATGTTGGAACTTATAGTGAGAATAATTGTGCAATTACGCCTCATTGTTCTTTCTTCAAAATATTTCTCATGACATTAGAGTTTATTATATTTCTCAGCTTCCCTGTCATACCACATAATTCAACTTCCTTTGCTTCCAAAAACAAATTCAAGAAAATTTCTTGAAAATTAGAAGCTATCGTCCCCGAAGATTGTAACCATTATACTCGTAGTACAACATCAGCACCTCCCATTGGAATGGAAAGCATTTGACTATTCAATACATATTCCCCCATTGTTAGCTTGATATTATGGAATTTTCCAGATCAATTTATAGTCCCTCCATTTGCCACTATCACTTGACACTCTGGTGTTGGGTATAGGAAGCAATTCAATTCCTTGGATACCTTACAATGAATAAAATTATGGGTACTACCCGAATCAATCAACATTATTACCTTTTTCTTCTTGATACGTCCTTCTATCTTGAGTTTGAGGAGTGGTAATTCTTGCCAGTGCATTACACGATATGGTCGGATTCATTTCTTCCTCTTCTAGGGCTGGTTCCAGGTGTATATCCTCTTCTTGTTCATTTTATTCTTCCTCTTCACAATCTATGTAGAATAATTTCTTCTCACCACACTTATGACCTTTAGTGTATTTGCTATCACAACTGTAGCAAAGCCCTTTTGCTCTTTTTTCTTCCAATTGTTGTGGTGTCAACCTTGTAGGTTGTGGAAGTCTAGGAGTAGCAACACTTCCATCTTTATAGATGTGAGTGGTAGGCTTCCTTGTCGCCATAATTTTACATTCAAATTTTCTTGCCAACCTAAATGCCTTCTCCAACGAATCAAGTTCCCAAACACGAACTTCATGTTGGATGTTATCCTTTAAAGTCCCTATGAAGACATCAATATTTTTTTCCTCTGGAATATCGGTTACCCTTATATTCAATTTTTGGAAGTCCTCAATGTGCTCCCCCACTGGACACTTTTTTTTGAGATTTATCAATTGGTTAAAGAAGGTGTTGCTCTTTGTATCCTCATAATGTGCTATCATTTCCTTCGTAAAAATTGACCAAGTGACAATTTTTTTATGGGAGCAAAGCCATTGATACCATACAAATTTATTTTATTCTAAATGTAAAGTTGCGATGCGTACCTTTTGTGTGTTTTGCACATTATTGAGATAAAAATATTGCTCCATTTGTAGTATCCATGTTATAGGATCCTTTCCATTAAATTTCCTCATATCCATTTTTGGAATATGGTGGTTATTCCTTCCAACATTAGAGTTTATGAAATCATGATTAAAATTAATTTTGTTCTCATCATGAGTTTCATCCACTATCTTTTCACCATTAGGAAACATTTCTTGTATCAACTTTGTAAAACCTTCCATGTCTTCTTTTAGATCACTCTTCATGTTTTCCATTTTAGATTCCATACTTGACTTCCATGCCATCTATCTTAGCTTCCATGCCATTCTTCAAACCATCCATCTTATATTCCACGCCTTTCTTCAAACCATCCATCTTAGTTTCCACGCCTTTCTTCAAAACTTCCATGTCATTTTTGTTGCTCTTTGCAAGAGCAAAATTTGTTGCACTTGCTCTTGTAATTTTGATATGTCATGTTGCCATTCTTCGTCTTCATGAGTCATAGTAGAGCTTTCTAAAGGCTTAATGGGTGTTGAATTCTTTTCAGGGGCCATTTTAGAATCCAATATTAAGATATATTCTACAATATTCCCTTGTAATCAATTCAACTTGATTCTTCAAATAAGACTTATGCAATTTGAAAAAAAATACACACCTTTTACTTTCTTTTAAGGAGCTCGATATTGAAATTGAATTATCTCTATAATTGTAGATCCTCAATATCTAAAATTCAGCCCTGTAGTAGCCCTCTAAAGCTTCTTTCAAATGCCACAGGTCTGATCTGATTTGGATTCTTCAAGGTAAAGTTATGTCCAATCTCCATAAATGACCCAATTTTGGACTGGTTCATTAGAGTGAAATTGTACAACTTGCCATGTGTCACTATTTCCTCCTTTGGCTCTGAAATTGATAGAAAAAAAACTATAGTCTGTGCACTTATGTCCAATTTTTACAACATTCCAATCCGATGCTTAGAGAAAGAGGTATGAATATTTTTCCACGACCACCTCTTTGAGATGAAATTAAGAAGCCTCAAAAAGCCCTAATTTCCACAGATCACATCTCCGAGAATATTGCAAACCAATATCTAAAATTGCTTTACAATGTTGCTTAGGATTGTGGCTTCGTACTCTAAAAATTTCAGCTTCTGAACCTTCGTAGAAAAAAATTTATTACGAAAATACCATGATGACCTGTTTAGGTTAAATTCAGGAGCCTACAAAATGATCTAACTTGCATAGATCATATCTCCGAAAATATTCTGAACCAAGCTCTGAAATTTTTTGAAAATGTGCTTCAGGATTTTGGCTTCACCCTCTAAAAATTTCAGATTCGGAACAGTCGTAGAAAAAACTTTATAGCGAAAATTCCACGTTGACCTGTTTGGAGCAGCGAAACCCTAGAATCTCAAACCTCTGACACCAAATGTTGTGAAACTAGCTCCAAAAAGAGAAGAAAAGAGATATAAATGCCTTAGAAATAAGCCACTTTGAGAGGGAAACATCCAATACATTACATGAATGAAAAATTCTTGGATGATTCAAATTACAAAACCTCCTTTCTATATATAGGAGTCCATGGGGCCACAATGTAATCCTATCCAACCTAACAATAATAATTTAAGGGCACAATAATAACAATATGGGGGTTACAAGGGTACAATAATAACAATAACAGGGTTAAACTAACAACAATAAGGGACTATACTAGTAATATAGGGACCTAACAAAGTACAAGGAAGTAAAGGAAAGTAAAGGACAAACAAGGAAAAGTTGGATCAATTAGTAGCTTCAGCAGGAATACCTGCACGTAACAGGTTTCATGTGTGATTTCCTAGCCAGTTTGTGAATGCATGGTACATGCATGCATGATTTTGGTTATCTTGTTGTCATGGGCATTGATTTTTTCAGGTTTGAGAGTGTTTTAAGCCTTTCCTTGCCATTTACGGATAGGCATGGTGTGATCGGTTCCTTTCATTTGGTTGAGATTTGGATTGCAAAATGGTTTTGGAACTAGGTGAGGTGGTCTCTGGAAAATTCCCAATGGCCTAGGAATCCCTTGATCAGTTTTGGTGGGATTGTAGTAAAGCCTAAGTGTGGAGACGGGAAATTTCCTAGGGGTATTGGTGAAGAATTTCTGAGGCATCCAAGATTATTTCAGGCCTAGTGATCCCATGACTAGTTTTATCAAATATTGTGGTAAAGTGTGAGGGTGGAGGTGGTTTAATCTCTGGGAAGCCCTGGTTTTTTATGTTTTTTTTTTGGGCCTAGTGATCCCTTGATTGGTTTTGGTGGGAAATTTGTGGTAATACCTGAGGGTGGAGGTGGTGTAATCTTCAGGAATCCATAGTGTTTTAGTCTTGAGTCCCAAATTCATGCTTGGAATATGGCACAAGGGTGATTGGCTGAAAGAAAGATTTTTTTCAACCCAATCTATGGTCGGGTGGTACATGGAAGCCCCTGACTTGGTTGGCTTTTACATATGTTAATAAGATCTATTGTCCTCTCTTATTTAATGAGTACTTGTACTTTTTATTATGTGGTTTTGATCATTATTCTATCATGGTTATTATTCTGGTAATATTTTGGTTATAGGCATGGTTCCATAATAGGTTCTAGTTATGGCTTTTGATATGTTTGATTTGTTGATGAATGGTTAATGAATGAATGAGCCAAAAAAATATATTGCAACTATTATGAGATGGAATTAGACATTATCGATGATTATCAGATAAGTATCAAACCCCTATGTTCAGATATGCATTCATGACCTATAGATTACATGTTCTCAATATTTTTGATGAAATGACTATCGTGACCAGGCTTGGTTAGGTCAAGTTTGTGATTCAAATTTGTATGTTTAGCCTTATCATTGACTTACTTATAATTGTTTAAGCTCTTAGGAAGTTCTAGGCAGTGGTATGGAGGTTGACCTAGAATTTAGGCTCATAATATAGGACCACACCCTTCGAACTGAAAAAATTAGGTCACAACTGCACCTTGGTAGGATTATGCATGTGCTTGGAGGACCTCACGCGTATGGAGACCTTTTCATGCATGTAGTTGGGAGCCCAGGTCACTTTAAAATCATTCCAACTCAAGGTTTTGGCACTTGGAGTGGTTGTTTGGGTCCTGGGGGTTTTGTAGCTCTTAAGGAAGGTTAATTAGTTTTCAGTTTGTCGATTCTACTTCCTTAAATGTACTTAGGAGGTTGAGTCATGTCATAGTATCCCTTAACTCACGTTTACATTGACAGACCGGTGAAAGTGGTTAAATGTGGGAGGGGGTGTTACATAGTTGAAATCCAAAGGAAGGAAGATGAAAATCTTGTACAACTTGGTGCCAATAAAAGAAGTATGAGACCAGCAAAAAAGAAAAAGTTCCTCGGTGATCAGAATGTGACATTTTATGCATAATGGTAAAAAATATGAACTTGTCTACAGAGATCTAAATTCCAAGGAAAATACTCTCTCCAAGAAGGCTATTGGTCTAGAGGGATTGATATATTTAGATTATGTATTGAACAAGTGTAATTTTATATCTTTTGATTATAAAATTATGCTTTTTTTGTTGTTGGGGAAAAACATTGTGGAAACATGGTTTTTATTTTATTATAAGTTATAACTAGTATGGAAACATTATTTCAATCTTATTTCACTATTTAAGTTATTTTTATTCCATGAATAACAATGAACCATATGTTTCTGATTGAAATACAAGAAATTAATTACATAAAAAATACAGTATTTGCATAAAACAAAACATACATATATATATATATATATATATAGAGAGAGAGAGAGAGAGAGAGAGAGAGAGAGAGAGAGAGAGATTAAACATTGAACTCTAGGCTGCTTGGAAGGTTTCTGTAAGCCCTCCTCTTCAAAAGAATCTAATGCAGTACAAACTCTCTTGCCTTCTGTGAAGCCTCTTGTTCCTTGGAAGTTGCAGCAAGTACTTGTAATTTATTTTCCAACCCCTTCACTATGTTTATATATATATATATATATAGAGAGAGAGAGAGAGAGAGAGAGATTAAACATTGAACTCTAGGCTGCTTGGGAGGTTTCTGTAAGCCCTCCTCTTCAAAAGAACCTAATGCAGTACAAACTCTCTTGCCTTCTATGAAGCCTCTTGTTCTTTTGAAGTTGCAACAAGTACTTGTAATTATCTTCCAACCCCTTCACTATGTTTTTATATTGTATCAAGCTACTTTACAATTAATTTTTTTTCAACAACGTGCTTCTTCAAAATCTCTAGATGCTTCTTATACTTTTCAGAGTATTATTTTCCTTCTTCTTGAATATGATCCTTTTCTTGTATTGACTCACCTTTAACTTGGCGCAATTCAGCCTTCAAACCTCATTGATCCAAAATCTGCAAAATTGGAAGTGCAAGATATATGGTCTTATTCTGCAAACCATGAATTTGGGATTTAAAATCTTGTATCTCACTTTGGTATCCCTAATATTTTTGTTGCTTGTTTGTCCAATAATTTTATTTTAAGCTCATTAATTTACTATCCCTTCTTAGTTAGATTGTTCTTGAGTGATTCCTTTATCGTTGATGTGCCAAACAATAATCTCCAGCATCCATTGTTGCAAAAGCTTTAAATAATGAGATCTCTCACTCTCACAAGGCCAAATCATAATTAAGCAAGTTATATTTTTTTCCTTTTTTTTTAGTATCTATTGCTTGAAATAGCTTGATTCAAGTTATTCTCTTGTGCTCTTAATGAGTGCTCAAACTCTAACAAGGCCTTCAATTTCGTACCATATTTCAATGCTTCATATTTCTTTTCAATCGCACACTTCATGATTTTAACACTTTCTTCATAACTTTTGATCTCCTCCCTGTGTTTAGTAACCAATTCATTGATTTTATTTTGAAACTCAACCTTTAAAGTGTGAATATATTTTTCTTATTCCTTCACTTATTGCATAAGTTTTACTGCAGGTGGAATGTAGGTCTGTAGAGGTAGTATGTTAAGAACCTCGGGCCTATTTTTAAGCTCATTTTTAAGCTCCATTATATTGGATACATCTTTATTTGTTTCAACCTTATACTTTTCTTTTAAATCATTAAGTTCCTTAATTCCATCATCTATAGTTTTACATTATTTAGCTTTCAACTCTTCAATATACCTTTTGTACTTGTCTCTAGATACCTTTTATCTTTTTTCACTATCCACTAGACATTTCTATAATCTTGCAACTTCCTACTTCAGGTGAAGAACCCATTGATCCTTATTCATGCATATTTCACAACACTTTTTTGAGGAATCACGGTGAACTTATGGATAAGATAATAAATCTTTAGATTTCTATAAATCTGTGACTTATTGCATTAGTTCAATAATCTGCTTATCCTTAGTCATGTACAGTTCATAACTCTTTAATCAAGGATCATGTTGACCCTCTGAAGAAGAAGAAATTCCATCATGAATATTTTATTCATTAGTTTTGATGAACCCTTGCACCATATCTACATCTTGGCATGTATTTAAGCCCTCCAAAGCTGCAACAACAACAATTTCATCAAGGTTCTCTCGATTAATGTCACTTCCCATATTTTTTATGTTTCCCTCCAAAAAGTCTTCATGTAATTGTGAATTGGTAGTAGGAGCAATCCTTTCCAAATTCTTCTCTAGAAAATATTGAGTTATTTTTTCAGTCTTCCTACACTTTACACCTCCTATTGTATGTTTGTTTAGGACTACTTGATTGCACTGTGTTGGGTCAATACGGGTCAATATTTTTTTGCAGTGTTCCTGTGTAGTTGAACTTGACCCTCTTAAGTTTACTTTACTTCAGTGTGTGGTGAAATTTCTTAGCCAATAGAAAAGTTACATCTATGGAAAATTCTTAAATCCACTGTATGACCAACTTCATGCATTCACCATAAATATCTTTCTTATGGTGATTCATAATGGTCATGAGGATAATGTGAATCAAGGTACTATACAATCCTAGGGGTACATATTCCATTTTTAAACCATTTATGGGAACAACTAATTCTTTTCCACATATTTTGTTGGCCATATTAGTGTTTTCTACCTTGTGGATTTTCAAGTGGTTGAACATTAATCCTCTCCCTGTGTTGTATTTTGGTTTCAATAGCAACCAAATCAGTGTCCAGATAAATAGTATGCCCAAAAATTACCAAATCCTTTGAATCATGATCATAATTAAAAATAGGTACATCTATCTCTTAAGTTCTTAAATTAAAAATAAATTGATGCAATCCTGCTCTTAAGAGTATATCAAGCATACATTTTGGCCACTTGCTTCTATCATTTCATTCATCAGTGCTCTCTTAGAATTTTTTCACTAAGAAACTCTTAACCTGGAAACTTTGTCTATCAGTTGATGGTGTCGTAGATTAGGCCCTTAAATTCCATGGTCAACGATGTCTTTTAATTATAGTTGACTATACGCTTAGAATGGAAGTTCAGAGTGCACGTTGAGGATGGAAGTTGAGGGTACAGGTTGAGGATGCACATTAAGGATGCATGCATAGAATGGACGTACATAATGCATGTGGAGGATGGAAACAAACTATATTTTGAGACATTTATATGAATAATAAACTTTATATATAATAAATTTTATGTTTTAATATTTTATATAATAAGCTTTATAATCACCATTCAGTCTATGAAGAGTGGAATTTTAACAATTTTTACTATGTAGGACATTTGGTGTAAAATTCAAGCCATAAACATAAAAATTCATGCATATATCTCATGATCATATTTTAATGAATGATTTATTAACAGTGGTGTACAATTGTAAGTATCTTAGTTAAAATTCAAAACGAATGATTTAAGTTCTTGAATTTTTCTGTCAAGAATAGAGTGCAAATGTACAAAACTATGCTTAGAAAAATGATCGTTGAAGACTGTATAGATGTAATTAATAGGAAATAATCCTATGGGACTTAAGACAGATGTATTTATGACAAAATACTCTTTCACTTTCCTCTAATTCTATGTCATATTCTTACAATTGATTTGACAAAATGAGTTTTTTTAGTTTTTAACCCAGTTTTACCCAGCTCAAAAAAATTCTCACCATACCCTCATTCTTTCTTATTTCTAAGTGATTTTAGTTGGAAATGGTGTTTTCTACTATTTTCCACCTCACTATACATCTTTTGTTTTTCAATTTGGGCTAAAAAGGTGCTTGTTGAGAAAAACACCTAAGGGTTGTCTTGTATTCATGAGATGTTCCCTTAGTTTAATAAAAATGCAAGCCAACCCCTGCTATGAAATGATTATAGTAAATGGATTTTGGAATGGTACAGGTACACATATTTGGAAATAGCATTTATCTGTTGATTTTTTATAACCTTCCCTCATCATGACGTAGTGGATGTATGAAAGGTGCACTTTTAACAATTTTTACTATGATGGATATTTGGTGTTAAATGAAAGCCATAAGCATACACATGCAAAAATATATTGTGTGATTGTATCTAAATGAATGATTTATTAACACTTGTGCACATTTTGTAAGTTTCGTGGTTAAAATTAAAAACAAATGACTTAAGTTATTGGATTATTCTATCAAGAAAAAACTGCAAATGTACAAAAATCAGCTTAGAAAAATGTTCACTAAAGGTTGTAAAAATGTCATTAATTGGAAATAAGCCTATGGAGCTAAATAAGGAAGTATTTCTAACAAAAACCTCTTTCACATTCCTCAAATTTTGTGTTAGCTTCTTGCAATTGATTTGACAAAATGATAATTTCTCAAATTTTAAACCAGTTTTACCGAACTCAGAAAAATGTCCTCCATACCCTCATCATTACTTCTTTTTTAGTGATTTAAGTTGGAAATGGTGTGTTATACTATATTCCACCTAATTATACATATTTTTTTTCCAATTTGGGCTAAAAAGTTTCGTGTTTAGCAAAAACACCTCAAGTTTGTCCTGTATTTATGAGATGCCCCCTTAGTTTAATAAAAATGAAAGCCAACCCCTATTATGAAATGCTTATGGTAAATACTCGAATGTGGGTGAAGGTGTCAGTGTGGGCATAAAATTCCATAGCCTCTCCTTTTTTAATGGCCATGAATGAGATCAGAGACACTGTGTGAGGTTGGCACATGCCAAGCTCGCAACAATTTAGTTTCGCATCCTTGTTTTAGATTATTGACTAAATGGAAGTCCAGGATCCACGTTGAGGATGCATGCTGAGGATGGAAGTTAAATATGTACACTAAGGATTCCAAAAAACTAGGTTTTTAGACATTTATATGAATAATAAACCTTATAGTATAAACTTTATGTTATAAAATTTTATATAATAAGCTTTATAAGCAGCATTCAATCTATGGAGAGTGCAATTTTAACAATTTTTAATATGATGGACATTTGGTATAAAATGAAGGCCATAAACATAAAAAATCATGTCGATATTGTGTGATCATATTTGAATGAATGATTTATTTACACTTGTGCACAATTTGTAAGTCTCTTAGTCAAAATAGTAAACTAATGATATAAGTTCTTGAATTGTTCTATCAAGAACATAGTGAAAATATACAAAAATTGGCTTAAAAAAATGCTCGCCAAAGATTATATAGATGTCATTAATTGGAAATAATCCTATGGGGCTAAATGAAGATGTATTTGTGACAAAAACCGTCTTTCACATTACTCATATTTTGTGTCTATTTCTTGCAATTGATTCGACAAAATGGAAAATTTTCAGTTTTTAACCCAATTTTACCCAACTAAGAAAAATGATTGCCATACCCTCATTATTCATTCTTTCTAAGTGAATTTAGTTGTAAATATTCTTCTCTACTATTTTCCACGTCACTATACACCTGGTTTTTAAATATGGGCTAAAGGATCCCGTTGAGCAGAAACACCTAAGGGTTGTCATGTATTCATGAGATGTCCCCTTAGTTTAATAAAAATGCAAGTCATCCCCTGTTATGAAATTATTATAGTAAATGGATTTTGGAATGAGATAGGTACACATATTGGGAAAGAGCATTTCTTTGTTGGATTTTTATAACCTTCCCTTATTTTCTCACAATAGATGTACACTTTTTTTACAATTTTTACTATGATGGAAATTTGGTTTAAAATGAAAGCCATAAACCAAAAAATGCATGAACATATTGTATGATCATATTTGAATTAATTATTTATTTACACTAATTTGTAATTATCTTGGTAAAAAAATAAAAAATAGGGACTTAAGTTCTTGAATTGTTCTATCAAGAACAAAGTGCAAATGTACAAATTTAGGCTTATGAAATTGTTTGTCGAAGATTGTACATATGTCATTAATTAGAAATGATCCCATGGGGGCTGAAAACATATTAATTTGTGACCAAAACATCTTTCACATTCCTCAAATGGTCAATTTCTTGCAATTGATTTGACAAAAATAACAATTTCTCTGTTTTTAAACCAATTCTAAACAACTCAGAAAATACTTGTCATACCCTCATTATTCATTCTTTCTTAGTGGTTTCAGTTGAAAATGTTGTATTCTACTATTTTCGACCTCACTATATTCCTCGTTTTAATTAATGATTTAATTTTACTTGTCAACTTTTCAACTTCGAAAAGGACATGTTAAAAAACAAAAAGTGGACCGACTTAGTTACCTAGATGGAGAATGAGGTATCAATAATTGACTTTCAATAAGTTAGTTGGATATCATTATTTTATATGACAATTTTAATTTCTTGCAACATAGAGTAGAGGAAACATACCCTTTCTTCATATTTATCCAATGAAAATTTTTGTAGATTCTAATTGTAAAATTGATTGGAAGATGGTTGCAAAATGATAATATAAATGGAATCCTCCTAGGGTAAAGGGTGGAACTTTTCCTACCACATTGATCGAACGGTGAAAATTTAAAAATATTTAATTTTATTAATGTTACCTATGAGTGAAAAAAATAATCTCCACCTTGAATATTCAATTTGGCCTTGAAATGAAGGTAGGGCTTGCATTTTTGTGAAGCAGGCCAAAATTTCCTTGCTTCACTAAAATGCACACCCCTACTTTATTTATTGGAAAATATGATTTATTTGGATTGTATATTGTTTATTTAATGATTTTACACTCTTTTGCATTTTTGTATCTTTACTTTGAGCTTAAATATTTAAACTTTTAGACATCATGCAACATTCTAAGTTTTCTTTGACTTACCTTATGTGAAAGTTATGTATAAGTGAGAAACATAGTTATGTATGGTATTTTTCATACATTATGCAATATTATATCCTCCTAATGGTAGGAATTGTCCAATCATGTCTCATTTAAAATTTTATTACCAAGAATGTAATTGGTTTGGCCTAGGAGTGCATATTTTTTTTTTACTATGATCATTGGTAGATATGATCAATTGTTATTCTAACAGACTTGGATTTTAGTGTATAACATTTCCTTTATGAAAATGACTATGATATATTAAATAGAATGGTTTTATATTTAGGCTATAATGATCATTATCATGCAATAAATTATGTACAGGTGTTAGTGTGCATTTATTCGAGGCACAAAAGCCTTCACTTTTGTTGGAAATATTGAGAGGGGGGAGGGGGTGAATCAGTATTCCTTTCAATTAGTATTATTATTAATATTTTAGAGAATTAGTTAATCTTCAATTATTATCAGTGTTTGTACAATGATAGCAGTAAACAAAAGGAACACAAATGCACACAATCTTTAAGGTGGAAACCCTCTCTAGGAAAAAAATCACCTAAATGCTTTTCTAATAATTCTTTAATATTCAAATCCAATTGAAAATAAAGCTCCAAATTCCTAGAATCTAGAAAAGCATTCTTCTCCAGCTCCCACTGGATGGACGCTCCAACGCCCGAGATTCTTCAGTAGTCAATTGAACAGATGCCCCAACGCCTGATGAGCTACAAATCACCCTAGACCACACTACCGCCCTAAATTTTTCATAGGCTTGAACCTGTTAGTTACTTCATGCACCAGCCTAGTACCACCCTACCACCCTATAGAAGAATAAAAGAAGAATGGACTCTTGTACCAGGGAAAATGGTCCACTTTACAATGATATAGAATGATTTAGAAGAAGAAGAAACACTAGACCATAACTCCAACTATGACACAACCACCTAATGATGATCCTAGACCTCCCGACACTACCTCTTCAACTCTTGGCAGATAGACACTTGTACAATTTTTACAATGATGCATTTACAATGACGTAGTACAATGATACCTTTATAAATATTGTATGCAGCACTGCCCACTTGAAGACTTCATGTGGTGAACTTCTTGCTTCTATTCTACACCTTGATTACTTCTCTTGTCATGCTACCCTCTGTTGCACCTTTCTTTTCTTTTCTACCCATAAATTCTAGCCCTTTGCAGTCCTTGACAACACATGATCTAGCTTTTTATTGCCTTCTAGGATCTCGATATTGAATCTGGTGTATCTCTGTTATTTCAAATCCCCAATATGTGATTTTCGGTTCTGTATTAGTCCTCTGATTATTCATTCGAATGCCATAGGTCTGATCCAATTTGGATTCTTCAAGAGAGAGTTATGCCCAATCTCTCACAATGACCTAATTATGGACTGGTTCAGTAGAGTGAAATTGTACGACGTTCCACGTGTTACTATTTCTTTATTTGGCTCTGAAATTGATATAAAGAAAACTAAATTCCATGCAATATCTACTAATTTTTACATAATTCCAATCTGATACTCAGAGAGAGAGAGTTATGACTATTTTCCCAAGGTCACTTCTTTGAGATGAAGTTCAGGAGCCTGCGAAAACACTGAATTGCACAGATCATTTCTCCGAAAATATTATGTACCCTAATCTGAAATTTTTACAGGAGCTTCCTCAGGATTTTGGCTTCGCCTCATTAAAATTTTAGCTTCTAAACCTTTGTAGAAAAAAAGTTAGAGTGAACATTCCATGATGACCTATTTTAGGTAGTGAAATCCCTGCATAAGGAGGATATGTGGATCACAGTTTATATATATGCTTAGGTTGAGAGGGTCTTCAACAAGTGAACATAGGAGGGATTTTAGTAGCTTAAAAATTATTAATTATTGACTTTTCAATGACCCATGCCACAACCCCATGAGGTTTTATCCCACTAACTGGGTTACAAACTTCAAACATGAATATCTCCGAAACCGTGAAGAATTACATGGCATGCCATATATCAACAGAAACATCTCAACAAGTAGAAACCATAAAAAATATTATTGAACCATAATATAGTAATTTTCTAGGTAAAAATTACCATGCAAGATTGGGGTAGCCCCTGGTGCTACTTGGGTTGACATCAATGAAAGCCACTGATCAACAATCTGCCCCTTTGGCATTGATGGCAACACAAATACTCCCGCCTGCGATCATGACACCTCTTCCTACAACATTCTATCCCCCTTTGAAAGCAATGGAAAAGTGTAACTCCCCCCCTGACACACAACCATCCTATGGACCTGTACACACTTCCATTCCCCCTTTATATTATGAATAAGGAAACTCTAATGAGAAATTGGGAGAATCCCAAGCTTCTAGCAAAGATATTCAAATGCTTCATGAGTACTATTATGACCATCAACGTTTCCTGCCTAATCTAAATTTGTAAAGGCTTGAATAATTATATTGTCACCCTTGGGATACCACAAGCAATATTCTGTTGTTCCATTTAGATCTCGAAGAATTCTTTTGACAACAATAATATGTGATTATTTTGGTGTTTCTTGGAATCTTGCTACTTTTCCAACTGCTTGCATAAAATCTGGCCAGGAGGTTGTTACATATAGAAGACTACCAATAATATATATGTAAAACCTTTGATCCACATCCTTAGATGAGTCACCTATGCTCAATTTGCAACCTGTTACCATCAAAGTAAGGATAGATTTGCAATCTTCCATTTTGAATTTCTTGAGCATTTCCTTGATGTACTTGGCTTGACATATAAATATTTCTTTCTCTTGCTAAGATATTTGAAGCCCTAAGAAATATGTCATCTCACCAAGTAAAGACATCTCGAACTCACTTTGCATCTTTGTAGCAAATTTCTTAATTAGTAGATCATCATTGCTACCAAATATTATATCATCCTCTTTAGCTATTAGACGTGGTTTAGTTTCTTCATCCAGAACATATATGTCATTTGCAGATCGACTTGCTGTAGTCACAATTTCACCATACTTGCCTTTCATGATTTAAAATTTTGTGGAGTTGAATAGCATTGTGTGTCCTTGATTACACATTTGTCCAACATTGAGCAGATTTTGATTCATGTTTTTAACCAATAGAACATTCTTGGCTAGAGAATATTTTCTTTTGAGAGTGACGGTACCTGATCCTATAACATTTGAAGATCCATCATTTCCAAAGGACACGGTTCCATCCTTCTTCTCTTTCAGAGATATAAATTTATTTCTATCTCCAGTCATATGCATTGAGCAATCGCTATCAACATACCCCACATCTTTTTTGTTTTGAACCTTGAGAGCGAGAGCACAATTATCAGTCTTCTTCTTCTTCCATGTTTGTTTGTTTGTTATGTGACTTCGAAGATTCTTCTGGAGGATTTTCAAGTCTACAGTCTTTGGCTTTGTGTCCAAAGTTTCGACATTTGTAACATTAAATATTATTTATTAAATGTTCAAATCTATTGATGTTTCATTGAGCCCTGGGAGGTTCATATTTGACAGATCTCTTGGAATTGTATTGGTTCCTAGGGTACGTGAAACATTCTACAGCTTTATGACCAAATTTTCCACATGAATAACGATAGCCATAAAAAATATGTTGGTACCTGGATGGAAATCTTCGTCGAGGAATTGTATTCCAAGGCTGTTCTTACGAATCTTGTCTAATGAATTCTACATGCATGTTAGATCTCATAGGTTCATTGTATTTTTTTTTGGAAGGTCCTACTTCTTCTTCTTTGTAACCAAGGCCAGTTATGTCGTTTTAATATTTTTGATTGTTTATGAGTTCTTCCAATGCCCTTGAGTTGTTGGCATAGTTTTGGACATTTTTCCCCTTCTTTACTTCCTTACGCAGCAAGACTACTTCGGCTTCTAATGCTTTCCTTTCTTGGTTGCTTTCTTCCAACTTCTTTTGAAGTGACTCTTCAATACATTTGTGTTCTTCAAATTCAATTTTGAGACCTTGAACTTGTTCTTCAAGAGTATTCGAATAGATCTTCTCAACCTTGAGCTCTTTTATAAGCTTGATCACCTCCTTAGAAAATTATTCTATGGTCATCCCTTCTTCTTCATTGTTTGATACCTCTTGTTTAATGTACTTGGCCATAAACAATACTCTCTCATTAGCTTCTTCTTCTTTGTCATTGTCTTCATCAGATGATGAGCTATATTATTTAGAGAGAAAGTTCCTTTTGAATCCTTTATTTTTTCTTTACTTGTTGACTTTCTTAAAGCCTTTCTTTTATTTTGAGTTGCCATCACTTCTGTTCAGACATTTTGCTGCGAAATGCCCAACCTCACCACAACCGAAACATATCAATTTAACCTTGAATTTTCCCTTACCAATTTTTAGTTTTATCACAAAGTAATCATATTCTCCATCTGAAAGACCGTCTTCATCATCTTCCTTTTCTTCACACTTGCAGGTGCAGTTCTGTGCCTTTGAAGGTTGTTTCTCCTTATTGGTTTTCTTAGATGCTGCGAACGCAATTTCTAGATGTGAAGTACCCTCTTCTTCATCAAGTCTCATCTCATATGCTATGCGAACTCCATGTGATTCCTCTTTTTCGAGTTTGTCCAGATTTGCACTATATTCTAAGATCAATACCTTTGGGTTGAATCTCCTTGGTAACGTTCTAATAATCTTTCGTATAATAGTATTCTCGTCAATAGGCTCTCTCAATCCTTCTAGAGTGTTGGTTATTTCATCAATGTGTTGGAAGTATGCAGCAATGTTATTATCTTCTTTCATTCTGAGTTGCTCAAATTTTGCTCTGTAGATTTGAAGCTTTGCTTCTTTGAAATTTTAGTCACCTGCATATATATTCTCAAGCTTGTCCCATACCTTTTTGGCAGTTTTACAACCCAACACCTTATGATAAGAAGATTCAATAAGTCCATTGATAATAATATTATTTTCTTTTGCATCATTTACCAAATTATTCTTACCTTGTTCATCTGCGGTTGATGTAAATCCATTTTGAATAGTGTCCCATACTTCGTAACCTTGCGCCAAGAGACAGACCTCCATTATTTATTTCCATAGCACATAATTATTTTCATTGAACAGAGGTACAACATTCTTGGTATGCTCCATGACCTCCTTCCAATTGTTAAACCGCTATTGAAAGAACCAAGCTCTCATACCAATTGTTGAAAATACTGAGAGGGAGGGTGAATCAGTATTCCTTTCAATTAGTATTATTATTAATCTATTAGAGCATTAGTTAATCTTCAATTATTATCAGTGTTTGTACAATGATAGCAGTAAAAAAAAGGAACACAAATGCACATAGTTTTTAAGGTGGAAACCCTCTGCAGGACAAAAACCACATGAATGATTTTCTAATAGTTCTTTAATATTCAACTCCAATTGAAAATAAATCTCAAACTTCCTAGAATCTAGAAAAGCATTCTTCTCTAGCTCCCATTAGATGGATGCTCCAACGCTTGAGATCCTTCAGTAGTCAACTGAACGGATGCCCCAACACCCAGTGAGCTACAACTCACCCTAGAGCCACCCTACCACCCTGAATTTTTCATAGGCTTGAACTTGTTGTAGACTTCATGCACTAGCCTAACACCACCCTACCATCCTATAGAAGAATAAAAGAAGAATTGACTCTTGTACCAGGGAAAATGGTCCACTTTACAATGATATAGAATTATTTAGAAGATGAAGACACACTAGGCCATAACCCCAACTATGACACAACCACCTAATGATGATCCTAGACCTCCCAAAACTTCCTCTTCAACACTTGGTAGATAGACACTTGTACAATTTTTACAATGATGCATTTACAATGAATTAGTACAATGATGCCTTTATAAAGACTGTATGCAGTGCTGCCCACTTGAAGACTTCATGTGGTGAACTTCTTGCTACTGTTCTACACCTTGCTTTGCTGCCCTAGAAAGTCTGGTCCTTTGCAGCCCTTGACAACACATCATCTAGCTTTTTCTTGCCTTCTAGGATCTCGATATTGAATCTAGTGTATCTCTGTTATTTTAGATCCAAAATATGTTATTTTTGGTTTTGTAGTAGTCCTCTAAGTCTTATTTCCAATGCCACAGGTCTGATCCAATTTGGATTCTTAAATAGATATTTATGCCCGATCTCTAACAATGACTTAATTATGGATTAGTACAGTAGAGCGAACTTGTACAGCGTGCCACGTGTCACTGTTTCTTAATTTGGCTATCAAATTGATACATCAAAAACTGAAGTCCATGCACTATCTTCCACTTTCTACAGAATTCCAATCCGATACTCAGAGAGAGAGTTATAACGATTTTCCCAAGGTCACTTCTTTGAGATGAAGTTCAGGAGCCTGCAAAAACACTGAATTGCACAGATAATATCTCTGAAAAATATTGCACACATTGATCTAAAATTTTTACAGGAGATTCCTCAGGATTTGGGCTTTGCCTCATAAATATTTCAGCTTCTAAATCTTTGTAGAACAAAATTTAGAGCGCAAATACCACAATGACCTATTTCACGTAGCGAAGTCCCTACATAAGGAGGATATGAGGATCAAAATTTATATAAATGCTTAGGTTGAGAGGGTCTTCAACAAGTGAACATGGGAGGGATTTTAGGAGCTTAAAAATTATTAATTATTGACTTTTCAATGACCCATGCCACAACCCCATGGGGTTTTAGCCCATTAACTAGGGTTACAAACTTCAAACATGAATATCTCTCAAACTGTGAAGAATTACATGGCGTGCCATATATCAACAGAAACATCTCGACAAGTAGAACCCATCAAAAATATTCTTGACCTAGAATATAGTAATTTTTTAGGTCAAAATTACCATGCAATATTGGGGTATCCCCTGGTGCTGCTTGGGTTGACATCAATGACAACCACTGATCAACAATTTTAACCCACAAAATCGATCCAATTTGGAATATTCTTGCACAATAAAAAATTATATGTGAAAAATTATTGTTAATTATGAGTGAAAAAGTAATCTCCAATATGAATCATTCAAATTGACCTTGTAATGAATGTTGGGCGTTCATTTTTGAGAAAAATCCCAAAATTTCCTTTCTTTACTAAAATTCATGCCAAGGCTTCAATTATTGGCAAATCTGATTGATTCAAATTGTAGACTATTTATTTAATATTTCTACACACTTTTGGATTATTATATGTTTACTTTGAACCTTAAATAATTTTGCTTCAAATGTCATACAAAATTTCAAGTTTTGCTTCAACTTGCATTATATCAAAGTTTTTCTTTAGCTTGTTGTTGGGTAGAACAATTGTCTTTTTAATTCAAATAAGTAGTTCCAATCTTCACATTAATTGTCAATCCAAGTAGGTTTTGTTATTGCAAGGTTATTACACGAAATATATGCAAGTTAAAAATATGAATAGTTCTAATGAATCTCAAGCTCAATCATTGTAATCACACTCTCAGCAACTCAACACTCTGACTATTACAATCTCGAACCTTGTTCACACTCTCAAGAAATAAACACACAATGTTGAATAAAACCAAATTTTCACACTGTCAATCTTATTCAGAAAATAAGAGCACTCTTGGAAACCATTCTCTCAACAAATGTTGAAACACACATTCAAATGAAATGAACACACCATCAAATTATAACAGGAATTAAATAAATTTCACACTAACAAAGGGATCGGTCCAAGACCTATGTTGTTACAAAATACAGAGGGTAGAATTCTGCAATCGTTAAAGCATGAACAAGACTAATAATAATAGTCACTGATGAATTATAACTGAGAGGAAATAAATCAAACAACTATAGTACCTTCCTAACCAGCGAGCCTGGCTAAGAAGGAGGGCCCTTCATTCCTAGAAGGGGATGGTACACTACACAACACACAATCTAGTCAACATAAAAGTATGGCGCCATGAATGATTGAGAAATGATAGCAAGAGTAATAGTGAAATTGGGTAATTACTAATTTAGGATAATTATATTGTGTTTCCACCAAATGTTAATTACCAAATTTGGCTACAGTCATACTTTATTGTATGATATGTACCATACACTCCTCCCCCCAACTTAATTACAAAATTCTTCGTTGGCATGTGTAATAGAAAAAATTATATCCAGTGCCATAATGAGGAACAAAATAGGATGTTACATAGGAAGCTAAAAAGGAAGCTAAATGGATGCTAAAAACAATGCCATAACCAAGAGAAAAATAGGATGTTACATAAGAAGTTATATAGGAAACTACAATAGGAACTAAGGAAGAAGTTAAACTGGGCATATTATTTGGCACTAAATTTAGCGCTATTTATCACCGAATTTAGTGTCGATTGTTTTTTATCGGAAAAAAAATGCTGAAATTAGCACCATTCTGATAAATAGAGCCGATTTTTTTCAAAAATGTGGCGAAAAATACACTAAAAAAATAAGTGGAAGCAAAAAAAGGAGCTAAAGAGGAAGCTAATCATAGAGATTTGTTGTAGTGTAAACAACATTTATGTCTTCCCATAATGCATGTGGGATAAAGAATACGCCCACTGTAATATTCCAAAAATTTAGCCTCCAAGATAAATGGAATATTATAGTTGTTTTATCACTAGGTCAGTAAATAAATGGGTGGGGAGGCCCATAAGTCTCTTGAGTATATGTCTTCCCATAATGCATGTGGGATAAAGAATATGCCCACTATAATATTCCAAAAATTTAGCCTCCAAGCTAAATGGAATATTATAGTTGTTTTATCACTAGGTCGATAAATAAATGGGTGGGGAGGCCCATAAGTCTCTTGAGTAGCAATAAAAACACTCCTAATGTGAAAGGAGGAAGAATAAGCAACTGGATTAAGCACCTTTGGGTGTGAATAGGGACTGGATCATGTTGATTCAGTCAACTTTGACCAAGTCAACAGCACTGTCTAGATACATTGAATCTCCTTGATGAACAACACAGTTTTAGTGGAGGACAAATTTCATGAGCTTGGTGGCAAATATGGATGGGACCCAATGTGGAGAGGCTCTCATGCTATATATGGAGGGGATAACAACCATTTTTATTCATGTTTTTATTGTCATTGCTATTGGTCTTTTTAGACTTTGCTTCCTCTTACTGTTTAGCAGGGTTGCAGTGTTGTTTAGCACAAGGGTGTTCCTGGTCGGGAATCCCTACCTCATCCTCAGGAAAGGAGAGGTTCTTTGGGCTAAATTTCCTCATTCCAACATTTTTCCAAACTACCTTCTTCAACTATAGTGTAGTTTCTGTTTAGTGCTGGGTTGTGTTGCAGGGTGCAGAAAAGGAGGATCTCTTAGAGTCATTTCTGGGCTTGTTTTTCAGTGGAGAGGTTGTCTATCCATTGGAGGATCAGCAAGGAGGACTTCCAGGAATATTTTGACATCTTTAGCATCAGGCCAACCATCTTATATCCCTCACAGTGCAGTTTCCATCCTAAATTGCGTTATTTTTGGAGGCATTTGCTGGGAGGGTTCATTGAGCTCATTAGGAGGGTCTATTTCTGAGTAGAGGGATCAACCTTCTAATTAGAAATACCATTGGAGGAGGAAATCATTATTTTAGATCTGTCATAGCCTCATTTCATATCAGATCTATTTTATAGTGGCACATTAACTCCATGGTTATTTGCCACATTGTATATTTCTTGATATTTCTAGCAATTCTTTCTGGGTTGGCTATAAATCTTGTATTATAGCCCATATATTCATTTCTAGGTCTTTATTTTTGTTTATATCAGCCACATTCCATTTATATATGTGCTCAGTAGTAGCTACATTGTTATAGACAACGTTGTCACTGCTCCTAGCATTCTATACAGTTGTAGCACCTCATGTGCTAATTGTTTTATTCATTGGAGACTTGTTCTCATTGCTTGAGTGGCTTGTCCCTCATGATCTTGTTATATATTTCTGCTGATATCTTAATAAAATTATGGTTGTACATTGATCTCTCTTATTTCATTTTCAAATTTACAGAGCTTTACATTTTTATGTTCATGTATTGCTGAAGTCTCTATTTGGGAATATTACAGTGGTATCAGAGCATAATCTTGGCTCAACCTATGCATCCAAGACATTATGCCATTAGGAGGATAAGCTTCTCATAGAAAAGAGAAGATTCACAGAAGAAACAAAGGCATGAATCCATTATTTGGAGAAATGAAGGAAGAGAGGGTCTCCCTGCTTCTTTTCCAAGCTATGAATAATATAAAAGAAGATCTCAAGGAGATGAAAGGGGAGAAGTGTAAGAAATTCCTGAGAGGGTTTGAAAGGGAACCAAGCCCTAGCTATTCACATGATGGGTGTGAGAATTCAGCCACACATGCAAATCCACAGTGTAGTCTATTTCCCACATTCACTGCAAGAAGGATGGAGGAAGGAGATGCACGAAGGGAGGAGACCTTGAGTGTCTATCTTCAGGAGTATGGGTCTCAATCATGGAGATTCAAAGAGCACTTGTACTTCCAAGGGTTTTGCCAACTTAAGGAAGCTAGAAGATCCAAAAACCTTGATAGAAGCAAGAGAGGTAGAATATTTCTGTCTAACTTTTATGGATCAACAAAGTGCATAGCTAAAGCTTGGGTGGAGGAGCTAGATTCATATTTCCAACTACACCAAGTTTTAGAAAAGGAGGCCATTAGAGTAGCAGCGTTGCACCTCAAAGGTATGGCCCAGAATTGGTGGTTTAATAGTCCTTCTTCATTTTATCATGCAAATAAAAGCACTTATGCTAGGTTCACTAAGGAATTGGTGAAAATATTTGACATTAAACATTGTAAAACATCTCTTGTGGAACCCAAAAACTTAAAACCTTTGCATGAGTTGGAGAGATCTATCTTGCCAACTCCACTCCATATTTTAGACGAAGGGGATAAAAACATGCATGATACCTTGCCAAGGGCAAGATCCACACCTTTTGAATAACCCTCTTCTATTGGTGAAGACATGGAGAAACCTCCTTCAAGGGAAGACCAAGATCAAGGGTCTCTCATTGATGATGAGGTAATCTCACATATTGATGAAGAGGATGAGAAGAGAAGAGCTAACAACATTGTACCATTGGGAGAAGATCCATCACCACATGGCGATGGGAAGGGAGCCATTGATTACATTGGAGGAGCCCTTGTGTCTTTGCAAGGAGTTCCAAATGATCCAACATGTGGAAACCAAACCACAATTCCGAAGCAGCATGCATCGGTTATTTTGGGTTGTGAATCTTAGCAAATAGAAGGAGAAGATAGGAAGGATCAGCATCAAGGGATGATGAGAATTCACCCTTATCTATTCTAGGAGGTTTCTGCACAAAAGAAGGAGATTTTATTGTACAGTGAAGAAAGGGACAAATCAGTCCACACATATATATAGTCCACTTCAGATTTTTGATGTCTCACTACATGGGAGCATTCCACCTGGGAGGCCACCAGATCTAGAGTTGATGGGAGGCATTTTATCATTTAGATCACCACTCTTAGATTCTGGAGAGTTGAATACTTTGGAGGAATCTAGTACAACGCGGAGATTTTGGGATAGACTCAAGGAGGAGAGAGGTACTCTTTCATTTTTTGCATTACCCACTCTCACTACATATACTGCACTGATGGAGGATGGAACCTTCATGGTGCAAGGAGCTTCTCCATGGAATTTGAGAAACAAAGGGTACTTCCTTTGAGGAAGAAATACTCTAGACATTGGAGTAGATGGAGGCCACTCATGCTTGCATTGGCTAAGATTGGGAGATTATTCTTGGATGGGAGCTTCTCATGGGAGGCAAACTTCCAAAGATCCCTACTTATTCTTAAGCATAAGCAGCTACATGATGGGCATGGTAGCAATTTGGAGGATGACTTTAGCATGAGGGATGTCAAAGGAGTATATAGAAACATGTCGGGAGCTTCACATTTCAGATCTTCAGCGCTATCTCTTAGGAGGGTTGATCCATATTGGAGGTCTCAACTTTTGGTAGAGTACTCCAAGGATCTTGGTGCATGCATGATACTTGATGACCCGGATGGAGATAATAGTCTTCTTGACTAGAGTTTCTGAGCTCAAGAGGAAGCTCCTACATGCAGCACATGTGGACTTTCTTTCCATGCACCTTGATGCATTTCATTCATTAATGGAGGAGTTCACTTGGGAGGGAATCCAGTAGGATACAAATCAGCATATGGAGAGATGCATAGCCCATATGGTGATGGAGAGGTTGGCACAACCACTTCCCGACTCATTGAGAGTGAGGGAGAATTTCCACTTGAGCCATTTCAGCTCAAGGACCAAAGTACATAGTAGAGGATGTACACTTATGCACCCTGATTTGCATTCCTTTACCTTTTGTGAGCAGAATATTGTACCAAGGAGGATATTTTCTTCTTGTATATTGTATTTTCATGTACTTGAGGCCATTTAAAACATTGATGTTGGCCATTATATCGGTGGTTTGTGGGGGAGGCCACATGATTCTTGGTGTGCACCATTGACACCACATTGTACTTTCATGCTTCTATCCTATAGAATGATTGTGGCAGCAAAAAAGTGGTTGGGAGAGCACTTGTTCTTACTTTTTTTGATGCAGGAAAGGGATGCACTATGCTGGTTCCATGTGAGGAACTATGTTCCACTCTCCGGTTATCATATGGTAGCTTGTTTTCACTAGTTTTTGCTTCCACATTTTGCTAATACTCTTATGTTCATGGGGAGCTTTGTTTGGAGAGTGATAGATGAGTTGAAGATGCCCATTGGGAGTATTATTCTCCCTACTTTACATGTTTTATGTTTCAGGAGAAACAATGGGAAAACCATGATTTCCACACCACATTTCTTGTCTTCACATGGGAGAAGCCATTTGAAGAATTTCGTTCTTGGAGGAGGCATTTCATGGCTGATTTTCTTTGTGGGGTAAATTGGGCCAATCTTGGAGGCCATGAAATTTCAGCCCAAGATCAACAAAAACCACATACTTACCATAAGTGGAGAGAGAAACCACTTGAATGGAGAAATCTCACCTCTCCATGCAGCCCCAACACATTGCATACACTAGGGGTGGAGGATTCTTTTGATGAGCTACCTAGAATGGCTCATTTCATTTGGATGATAGCATGGGTTTGGGAGTCTCTAATTAGTCATGAGATCCCCTATGCTTGTCATAACTCCTATCTTGAGGAGGCCATTAGACAGAAAGAAGGTTTCCACTTACACCTTCCACCTTTTCATGATGTGAGCCATTTGGTTTTGCATGCTTGGGAGGTAGTATTGGAGGATAGATTTATTGCAGATTGTTTTGAGAAGTCGTGGGAACTATTGTTGAGGAGGCCACAAGAGGAGGAGGGGAGAAATTTTTCTCTCCTTTTATAGTTTCTTGAGGACAAGCAACATTTTGGAGGGGAGGACTGTAATATTCCAAAAATTTAGCCTCCAAGACGAATGGAATATTATAGTTGTTTTATCACTAGGTCGGTAAATAAATGGGTGGGGAGGCCCATAAGTCTCTTGAGTAGCAATAAAAACACTCATAATGTGAAAGGAGGAAGAATAATCAGCTAGATTAAGCACCTTTGGGTGTGAACAGGGACTGGATCATGTTGATTCAGTCAAATTTGACCAAGTCAACAACGCTATCTAGATACATTGAATCTCCTTGATGAACAATGCAGTTTTAGTGGAGGACAACTTGCATGAGCTTGGTGGAAAATATGGATGGGACACAATGTGGAGAGGCTCTCATGATATATATGGAGGGGATAGCAACCATTTTTATTCATGTTTTGATTATCATTGCTATTGGTCTTTTTAGACTTTGCTTCCTCTTGCTGTTTAGTAGGGTTGCAGTGCTATTTAGCACAAGGGTGTTCCTGGTTGGGAATCCATACCTCATCCTCAAGGAAGGAGAGGTTCTTTGGGCTAAATTTCCTCATTCTCAAATTTTTCCAAGCTACCTACTTCAGCTACAGTGCGGTTTTTTTTAGAGATGGGTTGTGTTGCATGGTGCAGCAAAGGAGGATCTCTTAGAGTCATTTCTGGGCTTTTTTTTCAGTGGAGAGGTTGTCTATCCATTGGAGGATCAGAAAGGAGGACTCCCGGGCATATTTTGACATATTTGGCATCAAGCCAACCATTTTCTATCCCTCATAGCGCAATTTCCATCCTGAACTGCATTATTTTTGGAGGTATTTGCTGGGAGGGTTCATTGAGCTCATCAAAAAGGTCTATTTCTGAGTAGAGGGATCAACCTTCTAATTAGAAACACCATTGGAGAAGGAAATAATTATTTTAGATCTGTCATAGCCTCATTTCATATCAGATCTAGTTTTTAGTGGCACATTAACCCCAGGGTTATTTGTCACATTGTATATTTCTTGATATTTCTGGCAATTCTTTCCGAGTTGGCTAGAAATCTTGTATTAGAGCGTATATCTTCATTGCTGGGCCTTTATTTTTGTTTCTATGAGCCACATTCCATTTATATATGTACTTAGAAATAGCTACACTATTATAGACAACACTATCATTGCTCTCCAACATTCTATATAGTTGCAACAACTCATGTGCTGATTGTTTTATTCATTAGAGACTTGTTCCCATTGCTTGAGTGGCTTGTCCCTCATGATCTTGTTATATATTTCTGCTGATATCTTAATAAAATTATGGCTATACATTGATCCCTCTTATTTCATGTTTAGATTTGCATATTTTTACATTTTTATGTTCATCTATTGTTGAAGTCCCTATTTGGGAATATTACACCCATGGTTAATAGTCCAAAATTAATCTAAGGGGAAAATTGACAACTATTGAGTGTTAACTTCCATGAACCACATCTTTAGTTTTAAATGGTCGAATTGAGCATGAAATTACATGTTTGAAAGATGGAAATGTAAAATTTATATTAAAAAAAAATGAATTTTCCCATATAAATAATAAAAATCCCTGAAATTTTGATTAAAGAAAGACCCACAAATTTTGCTAAAATTTTAAAAAATTCAAGAGATTACATAAACAAAAGGGGGAATGTTAAACTTAATAACTTAGATATATTTATTATATTTATAAATTTATTTGACATTAAAAAAATTATCTGACTATATTTATTTTATTTAATCGTTTAATTTGGTAGGTATTTGGATTATAAGGATGAAATAACAATAAAAACATTTTACAACTCAAAGACTATGGAAAAAATAAGATAATAAGGATCTATTTTAGTTACTAGGATTTTGTTAATATTTTAAAGAACAAAATTGGGGATTTTTCTAACACTTAAATTCTATTTTAATTCTATTTTAATTATTTTAGGAAAATGCAAACAAAATTCTAAATACTAGGGGAACAAATGAGTTAATGCATATTTTTTTTGTTGATTAAATTCTTCTTTTGCCTCAAAATTGTTGTCATGCAAGAATTAGAGTTCACAATTCAACCTATTCACCATCATGGTTTTCCACAAGGGAAATCAAATCAATGACAATGAAGGAAGATAACTCGCATCAGGAACCATCAAAATTATCTAACTATTCTACTTCGAAATCACTAAAAAAGCCAATAACAAAATTAAAATATACAATTTTCTAGTTACCTCTAGCCATACATTAATTGGAAAGAAACTAATTTGTTGAAACCAAAGAGTTACAGGAAATTTTTTCGCACTTATTCAAAAGGCCTCAAACCCATATCTCTCATCATCCATTACAATTTGCATCAATCCCCTACAAGGAAAAAATAAAAACTATTCCCAAAAGTTATAATAATCCTAGATTACATTGGATCAAAACCCTAATCTAAGAGTCCATCACACTTAGCCTCATGAAAATTTGCGATGGTGCATGTTTCATACATGCAACTTGCACTGGTCAGTGTAGGTTTCCTTCACTGAAAGTGTGATGACACCTGGAAATTAGGAAAAATAAAATAGAATTTGAAGCTTCCTTCTTTAGAAGCTTCAAGAGCTTATTCATCCATTTTCGGTTGAATATGATCTCGAATTCCTACTTACGACTCTTTATCACTTATCACATGGAAATTACCTCCTTTCAAAGTGGATATATCCCTAGTATGATGGATCTAAAATTTCCTCATTTTCCAGATAAAAGTATTACCAATTATAGAGTCTGTGTTGGCTTTTGGATACTTTTATTTTTCCCTTATGCTATTAGTTTTATTTTGGAGGTCTATAATCCATCCTTATGAATTGGTGAGATTGAAGGCTTTATCATTGTGGTAAAGAAAGGAAGAGAAATTTGGGAGACATTTGCAACATCAAGACCTCAACAAGGGTTGTAATCTTTATTTGTTATCATTAATTCAAAGTGCAATGATCATCCCATACATTATATATTTTATTATACATGTGTAGAATAAGGTTAATTAATCTCTTATTTAGAGCTATTTGAATATATCATGTTGTATATCTTGATATATTTTCTTGTTTTGGCTAATTTTCAAGTTCTACTTTTGAGAGTTAGAGTTGGAGTTGAAGTGAATGGGTAAAGAGAATAATAAATCTTACATTGGACACCAAGTAGGTCTTCTTATTATATTTAAAATATATCTATGGAAATATAGTGTAGTTATTTTGGTTTTTTATATGTTAAGACACTGAGCCTAAGGAGATCACTTATTTCCACAAAAAGGATTTATCCAGAAAACCCAAAGCATGAGCCAAAAGGTCTAAATAAGAATCAATTGTAAAAATGCATTACTAAGGTCATATCTTGAACACTTGTGCCTACTGGTATTGGATGGTTAAGACCACATTGTAGGTGAACCTATATATATTTCAGGTAAGAGTTGAGGCTGACCAAGTAGGACCATTACTAGTGTTGGACTCTTTGGGTTTCATTGAGGCATGCAATGATTTCAATGCACTCCCTGTAATTCTATTTGAGAACCCTACCCAGGAGAATATTAATTTTCTAGTGGAGGGTGATATAATTGAGGTATTTTCTACGTCGTTCCCTAGTGTGACCAAGGTTTGGAACCTAGGCAGCTACTTCCATTTGAACCCTAGTATGAATAGTCCTGAGTATTATTAGTGGTTACAGATTCTAATTGTTGGAGTTTTTCTTGGATATTTGGTGGATTATATGAGTGAAAGATAGCAATGACCTCCTAGGATTGTGTCTGAGCTTAAGGTATGCTTAAAGGGATGCAACCTATAGAACCATGATGGGAGCACATACTTTAGTGGGAAATAATGTTTAGGAGTGAGAGAGGCACAAGGAGAGAGAACCCCTAGAGGAAGTTTAGACTAGTGAAAAAAACCAAATGAAACCATGCAAAATTTGTAAGGATCCTTACTCCATGCATCCAAGTTGGCCATTGAACAAGGTGAGTTAACAATGAAGAAGAGGGAGGGTTCAGGGGGTAACTATGGGTGGGGGAATCAAACCAAATTACCTAGGACACTGCAATGAGTTTCAACACAACTGATATACCTTAAAAACCGTAGAACAAATTCCTCCATGCAAAAAAAAATTAAGCTGAAAATTCTGATAAGACTGGAAATGGGAGGAATCACCCGTATGTTGACAGCCCATTAGTTGTTGGAGTGTTGCATATGATGCTTTCCACTCCTTTGTGCACCAGAAATTCCTGATATAGGAACTACTACGATTGTTCCCCATCTCCAAGATCAAAATATTTTCATAGAAGATGTGTGGTGATGTTGCATTCCATGGGGTTCATAACCTTCAAAAACCAACATGCCAAAAAATCTAGCACCGTGGTGGAAATATCCCATGTAATATTCCAAAATTAATTGGAATATTAAAGTTTTTTTTTGTCACTTAGATAGGTGAATAAGTGGGTAAGGAGACCCATAAATCTCTTTATGAAGAATGAAACGACTTCTCATGTGAAAGTGGATCATCTTTTCAGCTTAATAAAGCACCCTAAGCTGTGAACAGGGGCTAGAGCATGTGGACTAGGTCAACGTTGACGAGATCAACAACACTGTTATGGAGATCATGGAGGATTAATGGAGGACAACACAGTCATTTAGGAGGAGTGTATGCATGAGAGTAGCTCCATTATTGAGTGGGACCCAGGGTGAGGAAGCTCACCAAGCATAAAAGGAAGAGTATGGCAGCATTAGAGTACATGGATTTGTATTATTTTTTTTTATATTTTTAGATCTGCATTTGTCATGTGACATTTCTATGCATGCTTTTGCTGTTTAGGAGGGTTTGTTGTGTTGCTTAGCACAAGGGTGTTTCCAAGCTGAAATCCCACCCTCATCCTCGAGGGACTTAGAGTTCCTACTCAGGAGAGGTTATCTTGCGCTGCATTACCACTATCTAGCATTTGGCCAAGATCCAGTCTCATATACAACACATTTCTGTTTAGATTTGGGTTGTGTTGCAGGGGTGTAGCAGTGGAGGAGAGAGATCTCCAATTTCTGAGCTAGTTTTCCATTGGAGGGATCATCCTTTCATCCAGAAGCTTGTGAGGAGGTTCTCAGGGCTTCATTTCATATTTTGGCACCAGGCCAAGTAGCTATCATCAGCTACAACGTAGTTTCCCTCAAGGACTGCGTTATTTTAGAGAGAAGATGCAGCAGTGGGTTTAATGACCTATTTGGAGTGTTTGGGTTTCCTATGTGGGGATTAGCCCTTCATTTAGGAGATCTATTGGAGGAGGATCAAACATCTCATATATTAGATCAGCCACCTCCTATCAGTGATTCAGTTGCAGAGATTATTCAGCCCTAGGGTCAAATCTGCTATTTTTGTATAATGTGTATTTCCAGAAACCTTTTCTGGGTTATCCTGGAAATATGTTTGAGAGAATGGATTTCTAGTATTAGCATTTTTGGAGCATTATATCAACAACAATATATTTTTCTATATTTTAGCTACTATTCTCTCTTAGACAATGCATTTTTGAAATTCCAGCTCATCTTGCACTAGCAACATTTCAGATCTAGGTGTATGCTTTCATGAGAGGCTTGTTTTCCCAATTTGAGTGAGATTTTCCTCAAGTACTTGTACCTATTTTTTATGTTATAATCATAATGGAATGGATCTATGGTTGTCTCATGCTTTTATCTATTTATATTTCTGCATATTTCCAGTTTTATGTGCTATATTGCTGCCTTCCCCATTTGGGAATATTACAGTGGTATCATAGCATAATCTTGGTTCAGCCTGTGTACTTCAGACATTTTTTCATATAGGGAGGCTTCTCATAGAAATGAGAATATATGTAGAAGAGATGAAGGAAAAAATCCATTATCAGGAGGGAAGGAGTTCTCAAAAATTCTTCTTCAAACTATGCAAGGAATTAACAGAGACATCAAAGAGATGAGAATGGAGAGATGTAGAGATTCTCCAAGAGGGCTCATACATGATTAAAGCTCCAGATTTTCACATTATGGGTGTGAGCATTCAGCTACACCATCAGATCTACAACGTGGTACCATGCCTACATTCTTGGCAAGAGAAGAAGAGGAAGGAGAAACACCAAAGGAGGAGACTCTTTGTGACTATCTCCAAGAATATGAATCTTAGTCTAGAAGATTCAAGGAGCATATAAACTTCGAAGGGTTTTGTAAAATAAAAGAATATAGAAGACCCAATAACCACAATAGAAGAAGAGGGTGCATGCAACACACTTTGTGTAGATTCTTTCTACCTAATTTTGAAGGGTCACCCAAGAGCACAACTAAGACTTGGGTAGAGAAGCTAGACAAATATTTCCAGTTGCATCAAGTTTCAGAAGATGAATCCATTAGAGTAGAAGCACTGCATCTTGAAGATAAGGCTTATGCCTAGTGGTTTTATGAATATTCTTAATTTAATAATGCAAATATATCTACTTATGCAAAGTTCACTAGGAGGTTAGTGAAAATATTTGATCAAAAACATTCTGAAGCTTCTTTGGGTGAGCTAGCCAACCCCAAGAAATCAGAACCTTTGCATGAGTTGGAAGGATCCATGAAGCCAAATCCATTTCGGAACATTTTTTATGGGGTTAAAGATCTAAAACATGCTTTCCCAAGGGCAAAAGCCCCACTTCAGCAAGAATGTTCTTCTCAAGAAGAAGACATGAGGATTCCTCCTTCAAGAGGAGATCAAGCCAAAGGATCTCATAATGATGAGGAGAAGGAAGAGGAAGAGCTGGAAAAATCCTCCAGCATTGTGACAGCGGGAGGAGATCCACCACTATTTGGAGATGGAGATGAAGCAATTGCTTCAACTAGAGGAGCTCTTTTATCTTTGCAAGAATATCAGGAGCAAAATGTGTCTATGTTGATAGGAAATGAGACAAAAAAATGGAGGAAGTGTGTTCCAACATTGACCATAGTTTTGGGGACTTACACCATGATAGATCATTCCCTTGTGATCAAGACTTTTGACACTAATGAGATGTTGGGTCTGCAACAATTCATTACATTGGAGGAAGACACCTTAGGTTGTGAGATCTTGCAGAAGGTAGGAGAAGATGAGAAGGAGGGCCAACATCAAGTGATTGGGAACATACACACCAATCATTTTTAGGAGTTTTATGCATAGAAGTAGGAGGATGATTTGCACCGTGAGGGCAAGGACAAATCAGTCCACTCACATATACAACATGCTCTAGGCCTTGATGTTTCATTACATGGAGGCATTCCACTAGGGAGACCCCTTGATTGGAAGATGAACAAAGAGTTCTCTCAACATGGTGCAACATTGATATATTTGGCTAAGAAAGGAGCCTTGGCAGGAACTAGCATAGCGTAGAGAACCTTTTATGGGTTCGAGGGAGGGGTGAGAAATTTTCTGGTATGGACATTGTCATCTCCCACTCAACTGTTTGTGTTGAAAGATGATGATTCATGAATCTATGAAGGCACAAGCATGGTGTCAACGGGCTACTCCAATTCCTTCGAGAAGAAAATGATACTTCCACACATAAGGAAGATTTTTGAATATGAAAAGAGGTTATTAACACTCTTGTATGACTTGGCCAAACTATGGATGTTTTGTATAGGCAATACCTTCCAAGAGGAGGTTGACCTCCATGTACTTCAATCTTGTCTTGGGCAAGATGAGCTGCAAGGGAGGCAAAAAAAGTTGGGTAGAAGTACTCCAACATGTGGCTTTGGCATTGGGCATGTTAAAGAGGAGAGATATGATGAGACAGGTGCTTCATTTCAGATTTCTGCAACGCTGTCATTGTTGGGAAGTATGGATCCATATTGGGAGTCCCAACTATTGGTGGAGTATTCCAAGAACCTCTTCACATGTAAGGTTCTTGATGGGAAAGTGATAGATGGGAGGTATAGAGTGGTTGATGGAGTCATTTATTTCCATGATAAAATCTGCTTGACTAGAGACTCCAAGCTCAAAGAGGAGAATCTACATGAAACATATGAGGCACTCTCTTCAAGACATTTAGACTTCATTGAGTCTTATCACACCATCATGGAGGGATTATATTGGGAGGATCTCAAAGAAGATGTGCACCAACATATCGTGAGATATGTAGCTTTTTTGATGTATGAGGAGGAGAGAAACCACCTTGAAAGGTTGTTTCAGTCACTTTCCCTTTTGATGGAGATATGGGAAGGCTCATATATGGACCTCTTCACCAACTTGTCTACAATATATGGTAAATATTATGTTTTGATGCTTACTGATCAACTAACAATGTATGTACATTCCTTTACCATAAATTTGTAGTGCATTGCTCCATAAGAGAAAAAACCTCTCTTTGGATTTCATGGTCCTTTTGGGGCTACATTCAGTGATGGGATTGACCAATTTCTAGGGTACTTTGGGCAAGAATTGTTTTTCTTGGTTCATATTTAGCCAAAACCTAATTTCCTCTACTATTTTCAAGCTTTTGAGAAGCTTAGGGCAGCAATCAAGTAGTTGGATGGCCACTTATCATATCATGTTTGGAGATAGAAAGAAGAAGAACAACACTGGTCTCACTTGAGGGACTATTGTCACCATCCAGTATGTCATATGACACTTAGTCCATGTTTCTTTTGGAGCCCCCTATGGTGATGACACTCTATTCACTATATGTAGGAAGGATTGGGAAAGAAATATTCCTAGAACCAAGGAGTGGAATCATGATATTCCAAGTATATTTTGGCTTCATGAGGACTATATTAATGCAACCCAAGATCAGCAGCTCCAAATTTGTCATAAATGGAGAGAGAGACAACGTAAGTTGAACAATTTTATCTCTCATTTTTAGCCATGCAGCCCCTACACATTGCAGAAGCATGGGATTGGTGATTGTTTCTATGAGATACCAAGGATGGCTCACTTTGTTTCGATGATAGCATGGATATTGGAGTTTCTTATGGGGATTGAGGCACCCAACATTTACCATCTCTCATGCCTTAAGGAAACCAATGGACAACATATAACTCTTTCCATATATTTCTCACTTCTTCATGATGAAATATATTTGGTTTATCTACCAAAGGCTAAATTGTATACTTGGGAGGAGACATATCCATTGGAGGTTTTTCAGTATCCTTACAGTTGCTTGAGGACAAGCAACATTTTGGAGGGGAGGACTATAATATTCCAAAATTAATTGGAATATTGAATTTTTTTTTTCTCACTTATATAGGTGAATAAGTGGGTAGGGAGACCCATAAATCTCTTTATGAATAATAAAACCACTTCTCATGTGAAAGTGGGTCATCTTTTCAGCTTAATAAAGCACCCTAAGGTGTGAACAAGGGCTAGAGCATGTGGACTAGGTCAATTTTGACCATATCAACAGTGTTGTTATAGAGATCATGGAGGATTAATGGAGGACAATGCAGTCATTTAGGAGGAGTGTATGCATGAGAGTAGCTCCATTATTGAGTGGGACACAGGGTGAGGAAGCTCACCAAGCATAAAAGGAAGAGGATGGAAGTATTAGAGGACATGGATTTGTATTATTTTTTTTTTATCTTTTTAGATATGGATTTGTCATGTGACATTTCTATGCATGCTTTTGCTGTTTAGTATGGTTTTCTATGTTGTTTATCACAAGGGTGTTTCCGAGTGGAAATCCCACCCTCATCCTCGAGGGACTCAGAGTTCCTACTCAGGAGAGGTTACCTTGAGCTGCATTACCACTATCTAGCATTGGGCCAAGCTTCAATCTCATATACAACTAAATTATGTTTAGATTTGGGTTGTGTTGCAGGGGTGTAGCAGTGGAGGAGAGAGATCTCCAATTTCTAAGCTATTTTTCCATTGGAGGGGTCATCCTTTAATACGAAAACTTTTGAGGAGGTTCTCAGGGCTTCATTTCATATTTTGGCACCAGGCCAAGTAGCTATCATCAACTATAGCACAATCGTTCTTAAGGACTGCGTTATTTTAGAGAGCAACTGCAACAATGGGTTTATTGCCCTATTTGGAGTGTTTGAGTTTCCTTTGTGGGGATTAGCCCTTCATTTAGGAGAACTATTGGAGGAGGATCAGCCATATCATATATCATATCAGCCACCTCCTATCAGTGATTTAGTTGTAGAGATTATTCATCCATAGGGCCAAATCTCCTATTTTTGTATAGTGTGTATTTATGGAAACCTTTTCTGGGTTGTCCTGGAAATATGTTTTGGAGCATGGTTCTCTAGTCTTAGAATTTTTGGATGATTATATCAGAAGCAATGTATTTTTCTATATTTTAGCTGCTATTCTCACTTAGACATCGTAGCTTTGACATTCTAGCTCATATTGCATTAGTATCATTTCATATCTAGGTGTATGCTTTCATGGGAGGCTTGTTTGCCCAACTTGAGTGAGCTTTTCCTCAAGTATTTGTACCTATTTTTTCTGTTATAATCATAATGGAATGAATCTTTGGTTGTGTCATGCTTTTATCTATTTATATTTATGCATATTTCAAGTTTTATGTGCTATATTGCTGCCTTCCCCATTTGGGAATATTACATCCCACCTGCTACTGGGTAACACCTTGGTTATAACTAAAAAAATACATAAGAGTAGTGGAATGAGATATGAGAACACCCAATGGAAATTAAGACTACTATCTTCATGTGGGATAATTTGAAGTTATTTTGCATGTGCAAGTGCATCAGGTGGGATAGCCAGACAATCCCTCTTGTTTAATGCAAGGATAGGTCGCAGGGTGGCGAACTTCCTCCCCCTCTATTCATTGGCTCTATTTTCCACACCCTAATTTGGAAGAGTTAATGAATATTTTTATTAAAACTCCTCAACTAATTTATTTTTCTCCATGGATATATTTTATAATAATAATAAAAAAATTCATTATAAGTTGTTAATGAATATTGTTTTGTGTAGGAAATAGGAAAAGAAATCAAGAAAATGCTTTACAATATATATTATGAGACAAATCCACACATATAGTAGATTAAAAATTATTATGCAATGGGAATATTTAATTGGTAAAAAATAAAACCTATAACAATAAAATTGTTGGAAAATATATTGTATTATTCTCAAATTAATTTTACAAAATCAAAATTCCAGTTAGAATATAGAAATGGTGGAGGGAGGAGAATTGGTTCTAAAAGAGACTTTGGTTTCAGGATGAGGGGGGTTGGAAAATCCAAGACTTCCACTTGTATACTTTTATTAAGTTAGCGGGGAAATATTAAAGCTATGACAGTTGGAAAAATATGGAATTGTTACTTGTGTATTTTTATCAGGTTCAATTATAGATGTGAAAGATGAAAGATTTTGGTTGTATCGGAAAATGAAAATTATTTCTAAAGGATGAAAACAAGGAAGAGTTAATTCTTGGTCTATTTGAGCAATTGTGCATTATCATTTATTGTTATTTTTCTGTAGATGCATGTATTTTTTTCCATTTTTGTCAATTGTTTTATAGAGAATTATTATGAATAGATTATCGTTTTGATTATAGATACATATTCAATAATGTTTATATGTAAATTATTTACTATGTATGAAAATTGAATATGTTATTTTTATTTATGCTAAGGTTGATTAACTATTCCTTTCTTTCAATAGTGATATTATACTTTCAATAAGTCTTTTATCATTGTTAGATTAGGAGCATATTTAGGATTGCAGTAGCATAGTAAAAGAGAAATTTATTTAGGATTTAGAATTAACTTCAACAAGAAAGTATCCTTTTAAGGAGAGATATATTTAGTGGAAATTAAATCCACATACCGACAGAGATTTCTACACAAATATGAAAAATTCTAGTTGGGAGTTGTCATTAAGTGATCCTCACTTCTTGATGATGGAGAAACTTTTCTAGCCATCGAAAAAATATGATGGCTACAAGTTGTTTCCTCAAGAAATTGTATTTTGAATATCTATGGGTGCTACCAAATATTTTTGTCTTAGTAGAGGAAACTACATATGAGGGAATCACTAAGCCTTTGTCTATGGTGGAAATTTCCTAGTAGACCATTAAAGGGCCTTGGTTGACACTAATCTAGTTTATTCCTCAATAGAGGAATTAGATCAAAATATTTCGCTTGTGTGGTATTTTGAATCTCCTATTTCTTCACATTCCTTGGATTTGAATCAAAGAAACCTTGGGAGGGTATGCATAATTTCTCGTACTTTCTACCCAAATTAATTAGAGTGGAGAAAAGAGATTTGAGTATCACCATGTGTAGACATGGTGATTGCTATGTGAACCCCCTATTGACACATGATGTTTATGTCAAAAGGAATATGGTGAACATATCTAGAATAATTCCAATCAACATGTTTAAAAAAATGTCATGGAAAATGAATTAATTGGGAATATTTTTCTTCAAAACATATTTTGACTTATACTACCCTATTCGTAGAATTTCATGATATGTTTCCCTAAATATGTGAGTAAATTCCTATCTTTGTGTTTTCACTGCGACAAACATCATCCAAAATTTTACCTGCACTTGGAATTTGGATCCTACTATGGATCTTACAATATATCATTCTCTGTTCATTGCTTGATCGGTCAAAGTCACTTGCTCACACATGCTCAGTTTGCAATAAGTTAATGAGTGCATTCTTTTATGCAAGCTTGAAAAAGCATAGCTTAGTCCATAAATACAATGTCTGTGAAATTTTCAACCCATGTAGACAGTCAGTGCACATTTTTATTGATATACCCTCACTTTTGGCTGCATTTGTACCTCTATTGGTGAGTTTTTCAAACTATCTCTTTTGTGCACCTTCGCTTTCACGAGTGTCGTTTTAATTTTTTCTACTGTCAAATTTTCTTGCTTTCATTTTAATTAATTTTTTTTTAATGTTATACTCACTATGGCATGTGTCGCTTTAACTATCATTCGTGTATCGCAAGTGTCGTTCCCCCTTTTCTCTTCATATAATAAATGTCATCTTTTGGCATACAACGTGTCACAAGATGTGTATAAGCCTTTTTCGGTGGTTTAAATGGGTTATCGTGGTGTAAATGAGTTGATATAACCATGTAAACATATGCCACACTCATTTCCAAAAGTCTTAAGCATTATCGCACATGTGTCATCACGGTCATCGTAAAGTGTATCTTTGGTGTCACACTTTTCATAAGTCATAGAAAATTTGTCGCAATGAGGGAAATATGTTGTTAATGTGTCTTGGATGATCTATGTTGTTGTGATTTCAAGTATTATAAGTGTGTGATTATAGTAAAGTCATATCATTGTTCACATCAGCTTCATTGATCCAACACTTGGCCAAATTCTATAAATTTTCTAGCAACTTAATCTCATGCAGGCCTCCTGAAATATGACTTGCGTAGTTCCACCCCTCAAGCTGTAACCCTACCTCTTGAAACTACACAATGTGCATTCCTTCCTCCCAATATTGTGTGTTACGCATTTTTAGTGCTCAAGCCCAGACCTCTCCAGAATTACGTAATTCAAACCTCCAGTCTGGCCCTAACTACGTATTGCATAGTATCTAAGCTCAAGATCAGCCCCTAAGCTCCTAAACTACGCAATTATAAAAAACCATCTCTGTTATTCCCTTATAACTATGCAGTTGGCTGAAACAATGCAAAACCCTTCACTGAGTCCCAAAATTGCACAATCTTCTTGCCCAATCAAGCCTAAACTGTGCATTGCGTAGTCTCAAGGCTCAAGCTTCACCCTTGACTTCGCAAGCCTTGAAATTGCATAGCCACCGACCCTCTCCCTCATTCTGCCACCTCGTTCTGGCTCAGTTTGTGGATCAACATGCATCATCTTAGACTAGGGTTTTATCGGACTTATGTTGTCTTGTCATAAGTGAATTGCAGATGCATGTACTCTATTATGCTATGGCAAGATGATGAAGAAGGATATGGAGAAGGAGGAAATGCTAGAAGACACCTGAGGAGATGAGGAGATAATATTATCATCAAGAAATAAGATGAAGGAACACCACACTATGAGAAACGATGAAATATCAAGACCACATGGAAGACTCCTTATTTTCAAGTCATAAGGAGGAGGAAGAAAAATAACATGCACCATATTTTTGAGAAGGCACATAGAAATAAGCAGAAAATTGTGACTTAACATTGCCATGTCATCATGCAGTCCATGTAATCAATGTCATGTAATTTCATGTCATGATTCATCATGTGCCACATCACTTTGTGCAATATGTAACTCGATATTGGAGAAAGATAATGTAAAGTGGAAGTCCACTAAGAGTTAGTCATGTAATGTGAAAAGTCATGTAGGAAGTGAAAATTTCATAGATAATTTGAACAATCGTGAGGGTAGTCCAAGAGTCACAAGAGAGGTGAAGGATCACCCCATTTGTTATATATACACCCTCATTGTACAAGCAAAGGAATTTTCACCTTGGCTCCTCCCACAAGGCATTAGAGAGAAAATCTAGTTCGTTTGGAGAACAAGTAGTGTATACAACGCTCCACTATTGGAGCTAGTCTTGTTTGTTGTATACATGTGCCCTGGGTATTTTACTTAATATCATAAGCCCGATGGCCAACACATTCTTCATGCATGGATTATGAATATTTGTAATATTGTTCTATGAATTCTTGTAATTTGCATTTATTTTCACCTATGCTAAAGTAGTTGAAATATTTTGGCTATTTTAGCACTTATCATATTGAGAATGTGTTGTAATGTTTGTTATGGATATCGCATATTTATGGACTATTTCACTGGATGTTACACAAATATTTCGGGTTTGTGTTGGTTGTAATGATTGTTACATATTTTTAATCTATTTTTTTGGATGTTAAATGGACCCTTATTGTTTTTGTGTGTCTCTACTAGGGTGGTACTATTACCACTCTCTTATGGGATCACCTTTATCCCTATCTGCAATAGAAGAAACTCAAAACACCTAAAATGGAACACTCACAAGGAAAACTTACTTGCTTTTTGAAGGCACACACATGTTACTCTCTCTTGTTGATAGTTAGAGCCAAGGAAAATCTATAACAATGCATGGAAACCATGCTAATAACTAGATGGGGCTCCTATTCTAAAGGGTGTGAGGTATAATTGGGACTTCACATCAGGGAGACCCCCTTGGTTGACAGATTTCCATCTCCCTTTAAAAAAATGGCACTAAAAGGTGGGTAAGATGACTACCTATTCTTGTTGAGTCTTCTTTGAATCTATTACTCAAAATGGATCTTCCCAAAATCATAATCCCGAGATGTTTTTATAAAGAGCTCAATATTACCATCCTTGCAGAATTTTTCATAACCTACCCCAATTTAAGTTTAATGGTGAGGGTGAATTGACTCTTCATGAACATTTATTTCAAGCTGTCAGTTTTTTCCTTTCTAATGGAATACATTGCAAATATATCATGGCTATATTAATCACCCTCACATTTAAAGGTCGTGTTAAGAGATGGTATCACATGTTACTTGTTGCTTCTATCCATTCATTCAACCAACTTGTGAAGAAGCTTCATAAATCATTTGACAAGTATGATTACCATAATGTTATTAAAATAATTAATCAACTAATAATGAATCCTAATGAATCAACTGAGGATTTCTCTGATCATTTCCTTCACCATTGCTACAAATTTCCTGAATATAATACAGATTGGGACTTCTTTAAAGAAATTTCATAATGTTTGGTTAATATATCTTTGTATGGTGAATCCAAACCTCCTGATGTTTCTACTTTCCCAAATATTGTAAACCATGAGACACTGCTAATTTCATATGAAAAACCTACCATTCATTTTTTTTCTTGTCCTCCTCCTTTTCCAGTTCCGATGAGGGTGCCTCCTCACGATGATAACAAATTTGGAAAATATAAAAATCAAATTCCTAATCCATATTCTCATCCTTCTTCCATTTCCCATCATTCATATCTAATGGAGGAAACCCCTGAATGGTTCATGAAGCCTATGTTCAAAACTAATCTTTCCATTCCTCAATTTGGTTCCACGGAAAGTGTTACTTAATTGAGGGACATTTTTCATCCTCCATGATCTACATGCCATGATTATGTGTACCATGATTTTCTTGATCAATATGATCCACCAACTAGCTCTTCACACACTCTTGATTTTCGACTTGTTGGTTCAAGTTGCGATCAGATACAAGGCAGTCACATTACATAGATAGAGGATAAGGAAGGTGAATATTATTTCATTTTTTCTTCTCTTTTCAAAAATCCTCCATGTGAAGATGATGCACTTCCATTATTGGATGAGTTTCAATCTAATTATCTCGGTAGTGAAACAAATGCCATCAATTGTTTCAATCAATCTGTAGCCTTGGGAAATAATCATTCTGATGATGATGACTCTATTGTTGTATGTGATCACAGATGCCCAAGTTCATCAGCTGATATTTCAGTTTCTTATGAAGAGATTTCTTTAAATATAGAATCAAATTCATTCAAAGAAGATATACTTATCAGAATTTTCTCTTCATCTCACTACCCCTTGTTCTCTCCTATTTTCGATGCATCTACATGCGATGAAGATACTTCATGCACTTCAAGCTCTTCATCAGATGGGTTCACTTATCAATTGACACAAGGTAGTGAGGTTGTCCATGTTGTAAGAAAGAATAATCGTATTAATGAATATATTTTCCATCTTGTATCATCTCTTGTTTTTCATGAAGAAATCTCTTCAAATAAGCTTTCTCATGAAATTTCTCCAATTCATACATCTATAGATTCAGAATAATATGTCGATTTGAAAAATTTGGTTTCTGAAGTTGTAGAATCTAGTCAAATCAGTAACAAAGATGGTTTTCATCCACTAAGAAGTGATCTTATTGAAACCATTGGTAGCAACTATCCTCACACCATGTATGATATGATTCAATCTTTAGGATGTGATTTTCAAATCCTTGAAATTTTTGGGACTTGTCAGGAAGTCGAGGCACTTCAACTTTAGTTGATGGTTATGTCAAGTTCTCATGGCTCTAGTAAGCCCCTTGAACTAAGTTAGATCTAGTTTCTCTCTCACAATCATTCTCTTTACATGGTTTCCTTTAATGCAAATTTCTTTTTGAAATATGTTTGGTATTTCATATGTAATATTTTGAACTTTTCAGATTCATTTTTTTATCGGATTCAGGATTTTATTTTATATTATTCATCTCCATGCAACGATTTTGTACTTAAATTGGGCTTGGAATATATTTCTATCATAGATTCATGGAATTGTGAAGCTAATCATGTCAAAGAATATCTCTAGCTGAAGGAATCATGTCTATCATATTCATTTCTTAATAGTCAACTCCTTGTTTTTCTTGTGAGTGTTTTATTGCAAATGTTTCCCTTCATCTTACCTAAAATACTCTTGAGCGATAATGAATGCACTAGTTATTGCGTGAATACAATTCTTCTCCATTCACTCTATCCTGACTAGTCTCATGCATCTGTTGTGTTTGTGTTCCTTTTAAGTATTTTGATTATTACGACACTTGTACAGTTTGCCACTAGTTACAGGAAAATGGTTTGTCACATTCAACATGCGAGGAATTTGGTTTAATTGTTAAGAGAATTCACAAAGCTCTTAAAATTCATTTATCTTTGTCAATTACAAACTGGGAATCTAAAGCTTTAATCAACCCATATGATCATGATAATGTCTCTGATGATCGTCATTCACCTTTTTATTTTCCCATCAGCACATACATTGACATTTTTTTTACACCCTTCAATATTTATGTTTTAACATCACATTATTCGGGTATTTATCAAATATTTGAGGCATTTCCACATTCGTTGATGGTTATGTCAAGTCCTCATTATCTTAACACACCTACTAAATATGATCATATATGTTTTTTCTCACAAGATTCTCATTGTAATTCCATCGTAATTGAAAATTCATCTTTTCAAATATTTCATGGTTTTCAAGAGGATTATCATGAATTTTACAATCCAACCATTGAATGGTTGGAACAATCTTACCTGGCAAGCCCCGTTGTAATAAAAAGTTTCAATATTTCCTCGTGCTTTCTAAGGATTTTGGTGTAGATGGAGACACATTTGCAAGAAGCTTCCAAGGTTTGTTGAATGAGGGTTCGCATAAAAAAGGTAAGACTTTGAAATCGTTTGAATTAGTGGCTATGGCATTCTTTTCTACTAACAGATAAGACCTTCAAATTTTTGTGCAAGTTATTCAAGTTCTTATCTTTTCTATTTCACATTACCTTATATATGTTTTAATTGCTCGTATCTTTGTGGATGCATGTTGGGAAAAAATATGGCGGCTTCAGTGGAAATTTCATTATATGTGACCTTGAACTTCTAGTTGTTAGGTTAGGAGTAGGATTAGCTACATTCTAGTTTCCCCTCTTTTGCATTCATTTTTCACTTGTTATTTTTAGTATTTTCTTAATTTTCTATTGAATCATGTTTGGTTTAGCATCCTTTTGTGTGTGTTTTGATTTTGGTTGTGTCATGTATTTTCATTTTGTTCTATTGATAATAATTTGTGTTAAAGGTGTATTATTCGGGCTCGAAAGACAATGTGGAAAAATAGAGAAGGACTTTGTGACACTGCAAAATTTGGCTAACTCTTTTCCCTTTTCTTTTTGTTGGTTATATATTTTGGTTGATGAAGTTCTAACAGAAAATATGATCCACTCGTAAGGAGAGTTTTTTTTCAAACTATGATACTTGTGTCTATTCTAGGAAACCTTATTCCTGCACTCAGTTCGATATGTTTAAGTGTTTTCACACTTATCCAATCAATAGAGGAGGAAAATAGTAAAAACAAAATTTGAACGAGCAAACCTAAATCAAAGGTATTTATATGCTTCTCTAAAGGAAAAACCTCTCCTGCTCTCAATAAGTCAGGATCCCTCTTTCATCCATAAAATGAATAAGTGGCTATGCATTTTCGTCTTTAAATATATAAATAAAGGTGATAGAAGGGAAAGGCGTTTTGCATAGAGAGCTGAAGCAAGAAACTCCGCGCGAGTACTTTCCAAGATCATTGGCAACATAGAAATGTTTTTGTTCCTATAATGACTCAGTCGGGGTAATGTCCAGGCTTGATAGCAATAGAGAAACACTAGAGATGAGAAAATATACTCTAAAAATATAAAACTCGTGAGCTATACTACCTTTTCCAATTCAAAACATTTCGACATCGTAGATCTAATGTTTTTTGGGTATGTGTTATATTATTTCCATGACTAGTCATAAACGCAAGGGGGCATAGGGAGGGCGACAACCCTCCCTATGAATTCCGTCAGACACAACAGGGGGGTCACAAGAGGGGAGCATCCCCCCTGCTAGGGGGTCAAGGTTGCATGGGATCGATAGCCCCCCTGCATAGGGTCTAGGGCAGCACCCTGGGAAAATTATTTTGGACCCTATAATTGGTGAGCAGACCTACCTGTGTTTTTATGCACAATTTTGGTACATGGTTTTGGGCATGATGGTTTTCTTTCCATGGTATTTTGTAGATCTGGTCAAGGGAACTACGATTATGTTCTAATCTTAGGTTAATGGATTTGGGTTTATAAATTCTTCGTCATGTATATATATATATATATATATATGTATATATATATATATATATATATATATATATATATATATATATATATATATGTATATATATATATATATATATATGTATTGTAACATTGAAACAAATATAATGAAAAATCAATCTGGAAGTCCCAGTTTTGGGATCCAGGCGAAAATATTTCTGTATAATTTTTATTTTTTATTCTCTCACCATTGTTTATTTTCTATTTTAAGATTGTGTTTGTAGGTAATTTCTGTATAGGGTTAAAACCTACATTTGGTATCAGAGTTGTTTTGGATTCAAAGGGACAACTTTGTTGGTGAGGGGTTTTTCTCGGGCCTATGGTAAACCCTATTCAATGGGAGATCTGTGGGATTGACTATTGTGGTGAAATAAGATGGCGAGTAGTGGAAAGATAGAGATCAAAAAATTTAATGGTCAGAGTTTTGAGTTGTGGAAGCTCAAGATAGAGGATCTTTTGGTGGACAAAGATCAATGGATCATGGTAGATCCGGGGTTTAAACCAGCAGAAATCACTAGTACAAAATGGATAATTAGTTACTAAAATTTTGATTAAAATTTGCATATAAATGACTATTTTTCAGTCGGTAACCAATAGTTGCTAATTTACAATATCTTATAATGCGACCAAATTTTCGTAGTTTTTAGATTAGTCATTAATTATTTGTCTCAAATTTATTGTCTAGTAATATATTTCGTCATAAATTTCATCATTAATTTCCACAATTAATGACCAAATATATAATACAATATATTACTAAATGATCACCCAAGAAAACCAATTAATGACCAAATAAATATGACCAAAATGTTGTTCTCATTATAAGATATTGTAAATTAGCTACTAATAGTCATATATATGCGGATTTTAGTCATTGTTTGAAACCAATTAATGACCGAAGAAATATGAATAAATTTTGGTCGTGTTATAAGATACTGTACATTAGCTACTAGTAGTCATATATATGAAAATTTTAGTCATCATTTGAGACCAATTAATGACCAAAGAAATATGACTAAATTTTGATCATGTTATAAGATACTGTAAATTAGATACTACTAGTGGTATATATGCAAAATTTAATCGTCATTTGTAATCACAAATTTATCATTTGTAGTAGTCATTTATATTTTTTGGTGTTTCCATATTTATTATATAAATTATTACTTTAGTAGTTTATATTCATTTCATTTAATTTCATTAAAAATCATTATAAGTAACTAATTTAGTCGAATATTCATTTTATTTTTCTTCATCATTATTAAACATAAACTAATAATTTAGTAAATTTAGATTGATTTGATGTGTTCATTATTAATCAACATAAATTAATTGGTATGATTTTAAAACTAAATTATAAAAAAAATGGCATACAATGTACATGTTCATCTAATATCAAAACTCAAAGTTACATATGTTAATTACAATACTAAATAATATCAAGTGCAACTATAAATTATTTCAACCACATAAATTATATTATATAAAATATCAATTATTAAAATTTGAGTTCCCAACTTAATATTGGTTGGAGTACAATTTACGCATGAAATATTGTTTCATCAGATCAAAACATTATCAATGTGTTGCCAAGGCATTGTAGGTGAATTCACCAACTTTGAAGACTTGATCATCAATCTCTATGTGTGTGTCTTATGCGGCATATTGGCTCTATAGGTGTCACTAGACCAATTCTCTTCTCTATCTCTCTTTAATTTTCATTTTTTCGCTCCAGTGTTATTATTCTCCTCTTTCTTCAATTCTTGCTTCTTACCATCAATATTGAGTTCATTTTCTAAAAAAGAAAGAAGATCAATGCAGAGTATAAGACATGAAAGACGATGAATGTGGTAATATAAACTAAAATATACTATAAAAGATTTATACAATGTATACCTCAACATCAACAATATTTTCAATGCCACTTTCCCCCATAAAAGAAAGAACACGAACAAGTTTTCTTCAGTTGGGAAATAGTGGCTTCTATGTGGTCAGATGACCTGTATAAACAAAACAAATAAAACGTCACCATAGAAAATAAAACATTAGTAAAATTAGTGTTCAACATTCAAGGAAATATTAGGCATAATCATGCCAACTAAGTTACATGCTAAATATATCAAGTTGTAGATTAGTTATACAATGTGGAAGTGCAAAAAAAACTCCTAGAAAATGCCAAAGATAAGTCTAGAATAAAATGAAATGAATTAAAAAAATAAAATAATAGGATATCCTCGTATACATTTATATAACCAAATAATGTAGAAGGCTAAGTGAATAAGTCCAGGGCTAGAGGTTGATGATGTCAAGAATGCCCAAGTATGATGAGCATTTCTTCAGATACAAACTACTATTTGGGTCCATTATCACATATGAATAAGCCAACTAGTATATATCAAATTATTAATGTTTTGCTTATATTTATGGATCACTACAATTTAAGTGGATAAATTGCAAAGAAAATTCCCTTCCCATTGTGTTCCTCACCTGTGGTACAATATATTAGCTGTGATTTGGAGAAAATTTCCAACATAAAAAATATGTAGCACTCACCACTAGTAATCCCATAAAAAAGATTATTTTGGAATGTCACTTTCATATTCCAATTGATATATGATTCTTGAATGAAAAATCCACACTGAATTCCAACACCAAACTTCTGATTTGAGGGAACACTTGTGGCCATCCTCAATCACTCAAACTCAAAACATAAGTGGTCATTATAATGAAAAGACAAAATAAGAGTAGTTTTGATATGTTTTGCAGATTTACATGCAAAGAACCAATATCTTTCCCATATTTACCATAATTGTAATTTCCAAGATATAACACATTGACTGATATTTTACACCAAATACTTGATTCAATACAAACAAGAATTTATTATATTACAACAATACACCAATGTTTGATCCTCAATTAGTTAAAAATAGTTACCACAAAAACTTCAAGAAAGAGAAACAATTATAAATAAAAAAAATTCATCAATTAATAATCAATCAAAAAAGGCTAAGCTTTTTGTTGAAGCTTGATAAAGAACTATAAATATTGAAAATCCATTGCAACTAGTGGTGTTGTTCAAAGAGAAATACTACTTGGAGAACTCATCTTCCAAATTATTTTCTCTATCCATGAAGCTTTTTTCTATCCTCAAACAGAATTCACATTCAATCTATTAGGTTTTTGAAGTTGCCCAAAGGCCTTGCCAAATGAAGCAGTGAAATTCATTGATTTTCATAAAATGCTTCTAGAAATGAAAAACTATAGTTTGACCATGCGATAGAAAATTCAAGCATGCAAAAAAATGTGTACAATATTTCTTAGAAGAGTTCATGTTAAAAGGAAAAGTTGCATATTTCAAATAGAAAAAAAAACTTAATAGAGATGGTCAATATTACAAAAAGTTAGACTGGATAAAAAAATACAGGTAGAACTAACAAAATCATAATTGTAATGAATTTGATTGATTATTCTAAGTTAATCCAAATAGATACATACAATTCTACATTTTTCAGCTTTATTTCCCATATCTTTGTTGGCTTGAGGGTCCCTGACCCAAGTTCAAAGTTATCGTGAGACCAACAAACCCTATGACTATTGGCCCTTTCGGCAGTGACCTACTCACGTAGATCAAAGTATCACCTGAAGCAGTATGGGGGGTGTTCAAACCAGGCTTCCGCACCCTGAGGAAGAATTTAATGTAGTGGCCCTAAACAGACTTGTAACATAACTATAACAGATGTGCGTCAATAGATCAACATAGCAAACCCTTTGCAAATTATTAGAAAGCACTTCAATATATTTGCGCACAGTAATTAGATATATTTTAATCAGATCTATTCATCAACTGATATTCATGCACAATATACTTCATTAATTCGTGCAGAAGAAATTAATCATTAAAAGAAGTAAATATGCAATAACAGAAAAAATTTAGATCTTAAAGAAAATAACAGATAAATAACATAGGAAATCACATAATAGTCCAAGTTCGCCAAAACAATATTCTTTATTAAGAGATATAGTAGTTTCAGTAAATTCAGTCCTTCAATACAATCTATCATTCCGCGCACACATCCAGAGGAGTCCACACATAGCCAGGACTTAGGTCTCTCCACACACAGCCAGCAGGATCCTTTCTACTCAAAATCCTCGACTTAGATCAAAACCTTAAGAAACAACCATCAAAAGGTAACAAATATACTTTCATGACTCAATCCTTACATATTTATACTAGCTTTACATGCAGATACCATGGTCTCAAACCATGGTTTGATACCCATGGTCTTCCCTTTAAACCCATTACATTGATTAAGGGACTTTGACCCACACCAAATCTCCTTTGACTCTTTCGCGTAGCGCGCACAACAAAACATAAACAAAACTTATCCAAAAATGTACCCCAGGGGACCCCGCTCCAACAAGCCCCTAACACAAACTCATGACTCATACTGAGTCACTGTGGGGTGGTCTCCTTCATCTTGGCTTTTAGTGCTTTGACAAAGCTCTTTAGTGGCAAGACCACTTCGATTCTCTGTGTGGCAACACCCTGTGCTTCATCCACTAGCTTTGTGGTTTTCGGCCCTTTGGCTGCTAGATTGATGCTCCATTGTGTTTGCTGAAGGATTTTCAGGGCACCATTAAGGCTCTGCGACAAATTTAGGGCTTCCTCAGCCCCAGGCTACATCCTTGTCTCCAAATATGTTCTCGGTATTGCATATCTTATATCTTTGTCTGAATTTCCTTTCCCTCATGAAGGCGGGCAAGTCTCTGCATTGTCACAAATGTGGGCGCCGCCATCCGGATCTCTAAAAATTGTTGTTACTTAACGTGAAATTCATTTCATAGATGTTGTACCATCGGGTCATTTTGATCAAAAGTCTAGACACACATGGCTTCATCCAATAACTGACCACACTCTGTCACTGTGACTGATATGATGCTTGTAATTTCCTTGATCTCTACGGCGCACTGTGCTCTAAGCTCTGGTGGCATTTCTAGTTGGAGCTTCATCTGCAACTCAGCAATTTGTTGTTCAAAATATTCTCGGACAATATGAATTTCCGTGCGCGATGCTTTGAGTGCAACGGCCAAGCCCTCTAATTTTTTTATCGGCATAGTTGAGGCAGGGACCTCTGGCAGGTCACCGTAGACTTGGTCAATAATGGCCTCTAATGCGGTGCACCGAGCCTCAACTGTGCAACACACCTCTTCTATTGTTTGTTGTTGTTTCTCTAACATTGATGCTTGTTGTTAGGACTCATGTATAGCGCAAAAGGCATGGTGATCTCTATACTATAATTTGTCGACAATCATACTGTGGATCATATGAATTTCCCAATTGGCAGCACCGCCAATTCAATGTTGACTTCTCCACAGGCTCTCAAGGTCGCGCGCAAAGTTGGGAACTCCACTCCGATGGCTGGCACATGGATCTGGATTAGGTGGCTGTCCCTGGTAGATGGCAGCATCGTGTTGATTGGTTGCGCGCTGTAATTTGGCTCACTTGTGCCACGCTTGCTTGCTTAAGTTCTTGAATATCTGATTAAATTCCTTCGAGCACATATTTGTATTGTGCTTCAATATCTGACAACATATCTTCTTTTGCTGACTTAACTGTATTTTCAATTTTAGTAAAATCATCTTCCGTCAGCATGAGGTCCTCTACTCCAACTAATTTGGACCCTTTTCACTTTTTGTGCAGACCTCTTGTGACCTGAGACCTGCGGGTATTCCCCTTGGTGGTATACTGTTGGGAAAAAAATACTGAGAGGGGGGTGTTAGAGTCAGCCTTTGCAGCCTTCCTCCAGTGATCAAACATGCTCTTACAAAGTGATTTTAAGGTTTCAAGGTCAAATTTTGTCATTTCAAAGAGTCTTCAAGCAAAATTTGGTCACTAGGCATTAGGTCTAGGGTTTGTTTTCACTCCTGTCAAAGTTGTCCAAGTGTCGGTCTATGTCACCATTCAGCTGAGTGTACCATCATTCAGAGGGTTTTCATCATCATTCCAAGTTCCATTGGGTCATTTTACATCTTGTTCATGCTTCAGTTGTGTCTAGGTAAGGTCCATTTCCCTCTCCTAGGGTTTTGGAGGTAATTTCTCTTGGACGGTCAAATCATCGGAAAAACTTCTTTCCTGATGTTCACACACCTTCCCCTATCCTTAATATACCTTATTAAACACTTCCCATCACTGAGATCCCCCAAATTCCTCATTTTTGCACAAACCCTAGTTTCTTGCCAAAACTTGGCAATTTTCTAGGCTAGGCCTGTGTTTTGCCCTTTTGGACCCCTTCCCCTCACTCAATCTCTGATATTCCACTTTCCCCTGCTTCCTAACATCCCTCCCTACTTCCCAAAATTTTCCCAAGAATTTAGAAGCCCCCTATCCCCTTCATGTCGCTTCATTTCGACGAAATCCCTTGTTCCACACATCGGGATCGGTTTCACTCAAAAGATGTTTCAGAGCAATCAAAGATGAATTTTGGAAACCTGAGAGAGGTTTTTGTCCACAACATGCTAAGTAATAAAACCCTCCTTCACTTTTTACACAGGTGTCATGTTTTTAGATAAATATCAAAAATACCGTTGCCTCAGGAGAATTGAATGCACCTCTGAAGTGACCTTGGGAAAATCAAGTTTTCTCCTGGCATGTTTGGCCAACTGACTTGCTTGATGAGTCAAATGATAACTAGACAAAAATAAATTTCCAATGAGCTATCATGAGCTCAATTTGGAGTTGAGGAAGACCTTCAAAAGTTGACTGCAACAGCGCTCTGCCTTGAGGCAGCCTCATTCTGCTCATTTTGACTAGTGTTGGGAGATTTGATTTTTGACAGGGTAAATGAAATCCAAATTGCATAATTCCACTTGTGTTGGAAATTAGACTCCAATATATTTCCAACGAGCTATCACACGCTCAATTTGGACACCGGGAAGGCCTCCAAAAGCTTTCTGCAAAATGAACTATGTGGCAAGAGGCAAGCGACCCACTTGGGCAAGAGCGACCCACTTGGGCATTTTTCACAGTGCAAATTATAACGGGTGCGACCCACTTGGGGAAAAGCGACCCACTTGGAAAAAGCGACCCACTTGCCAGCAGAATTCAGAAAAGTCGATTTGAGCGCCCAGTTTCGTTTTAGATCGCCTCCAACGGCCTTCAAGCAGGTTCTTAACTATTGCACAGTAGTTTTTAATATGATTGGTGGTATCTTGATGACTTCAAACATTTGAATGGAAGAGTAAAACCCTACAGTCATGGCAGTTTTGTTCCTCAGGGTTTTAAAATGTATATGGATGGTTTTATGAGTTTTTCTCCTACCTTATATCATTGATATATTCACCTTTGCATATATTATCAAAACCCCACTGTTTTCACACCCATTATACCATCGTGGTCATCATTATTGCTTTACCATTGTCAAGGCTTGTGTTCCATGGTGATTATGGTCATATTGTGTCTCACTTCCCAATGATAAAAACGTTCTTATGCCCATTGACACTTATAACTCTGTTTTCATTGCCCATTGACAAACACAGTCATATGATGCATTGCTCCCTTTGACAAAGTTTACCCAATATTCTAAAGGCTGCCTGCTACCATTTGTCAAATTTCACTTGCAATTAAAACAGAGACTGTGCTTCTATTTCAATCCACCTAAAACAGAGCTGGTATCATTGTTTGTTTCCTTATGGTGCTTTGACAGTGGGGAATATTTATTGGGTGTTGAAACATACATTATAACTCTGTTTTCACTGCATTTATATCAGTATACATATTGCCAATATTTTGTTCAAAGCCATGTCAGAGAGAGAGTCAGTGTATGAGCAGGAGTCAGACAGTGACTCAATCGTGGAGGTTGATGCACTGAGATGGAGCATAGCAGTGCACCAGTAGTGGTAACATATCATAGAAGCCACAGAGCTTTGTTTCAACATCACGGCGAGTACTATCTCCACCCGGGGTGGAAGGGGTCTCGTTGACTTCATCAGCAACGCGAGTACTATCTCCACATGGTGTGGAAGGGGTCTCGCCTTCTTCATCAGTGCAGGTACATTCACAGGATAATGATAGAGACAAGGACATGCTTCGTCACATGAAAGGACATTATTGGGCTCGCATGCATGTCTGCAAAGCGAGAATGAAGATCATGAAGAGGAGGTTGCGCAAGGCACTAAGACGGTGGAAAATGCCTAATCCACTTCGGATTTTGGCCGAGGCTTCATTGACTGAGCAAGATACATGATGAAGGATCTCCGCTCCGAATTTGGGCAAATTCGGAGAAAATTTTGTCATTTTCAAATTTTTGGGTCAAAAAACAGGTTTTGCAGTTAAGTGGGTCGCGCGCTCATGCGCTCACTTTTTTTTGGGACACTTGCTGGAGGAAATTTTTACATTTTTGGATTTTTCATGGTTATTTATGCATCCTCTGAAGTCAACTTAGCATTTCATCAAAATCTGGATGGTCAAAAAGTTCAAAAACACCATGAAAACCACCTTGCTGCCACCTTTTGCACCAGCAGGGAGTACCTCTGGGAGAATGAGGTTTTGGAGGGTCAAATGAGCTCCAAATTCAGAAATTCCACTTGGGTTGGATATTCAACATCCGGGGCTTTCCAACGAGCTATCATGATCTCAATTTGGATGCCAGGAAGTACCTCAAATTCAGGCTGGAAAATGCGCGACCCACTCGGCTCAAGAGCGACCCACTTAAATTTTTCCTGAATTTTCAGCTGCCAACTCAGATTTTCGCCTAGTATGGACCAGTTTTGTTTGTGGATGGAATTTTTGGGTTTTTATGATGTAAATGTATATTGGGCATGTAACTTTGGCTTATTTTTATCTCTTCTAGAAGATTCACTCACAAAAAGGGTAAAAATCATGTAATGGATCATTTTCCACTCTTTTAGAGGCAAGTTGTTAGCTGCCTAGATTGTAGTTCCATGAATAGAATTGGTTGAAACTGATCCCTGAAGAGGGAATTCGACCCCTAGAGGTGGGGAAAGGTGTTAGAATGATCTATATATTGTAATTTCTGAGGCATTCTACAGGGGGGACTCTTGGGATACTTTTGATATCATTGTACATATTTTTCACATTTTGGCTAAGGAAAGATCAGAGGTTTTGCGGCACTTGTTGGGATCCTTGTGGTGTTCTGTTCTTGATGGTGTTTCTTATTTGTTTACTGTAAGTTTCTTCATGTTTAATGTATGCCATCCCTTCATTATGCTTCTGAACTAAATTGAATGAGTGAATAAGGTTGAATCCATTGTTTACAGTGCTTGGCCTTTGAATTCAGTTAGTTCTATATGTTTTCAGCTGTTTGGAGAGGATCCAAGTTCTTCTTTGCCCTCTTCGGCTCCTCGTCGGTCTCATCTGTCCATATATCCAATCAAAAGCATCAAGACAATCACCTACCTCGCCCCAACTCGAAATCTGCAAAGGTCTGACCTTATCCCCGGACCCAAAATTTGTTTTCCCATTTCTCCAGCGAAAACCCAAAAACCAAAAAACAAACATACCTATCTCTTTACTAGCCTAAAATCAGTTCTTATTGTAAGTCATCTCGCATCCTATTGCTCATTTTATTGAGATTGACGGAGAGAGCCCTCTCCTGTCCTCGTAGGGCTAGCTACGAGGCTGAGCGTGGTTTGATGTAGCCTTGAGTTTACTTCATTTCAGCCTGAGGTAGATTTGAGCACTAACATAGTGGCGACCATACTGGGGAGAAACTCAAAACGTTTTCTTGTTATAGACGGAGTCTGAAGTCACGCCAGGTAGCCTTCGAAACGTTGTTGCTATGCATCAGCGAAGTAGATAAACGCTGCTTCAGTCGATCTCCGGTATAACTTGTAATCGTAGTATTTAACTTGTAAATTGCCCCAGTACATGTATCAAGTTCAGATCTGATCTTTGATGGTGAACAACGGTCAGACATCGCAAGGCTGAAATCATTCACCTGGCGACTTCATTCACTGAAAGATCCAGACAATCAATGCTTCATGGTGACTTCACTACAGGGAGATCAGTAGCTGTGAGATTTTCAAGATGGACCGAATCACGAGAAGATATGCTCCCATGAGCCGAGATCACATTCCAGGTTTTCCGAATAAGATGCCCAAGGTAGATTGGTCAAGGAATCTGCCTACGTTTAACAATGATGGTAAGAAAGATGCTGCTTTACATCTGGTTAGATTTCACATGCATATTCGCAAGTTAAAAGTGGATTTTCCTGAAGATTGTTTGATGAAGATATTCCTGGCCACTCTGGAAGGTGAAGCCCAATCTTGGTATGAAAATTTGCCGCTGGCCTGTATTTATTGTTTAAAGGATTTTCATGCCCTGTTCATTGAAAGATATCAAGTATCTTATCCATCATTAAATTTAGTTCATGACTGTTGCAAAAATGCTTCTACTTTTATTGAAAGTCTTGAGAAATATTATGAAGATGATAATTTCATGGATGATGAGATCATGGAAGCATTGTATGAAAATCCATTTCAGCAGCATAAAGACGATCATGAGAATTTGCAGCAGGATCAAGATCTTAGTGCGGTGGAAGATGAAGGAATTTTGAATCTTGACAGTGAACAGGAATTATATGAAATGGATCAGCAGTATGAGGAAAGTTTGTATACTCCTTCACTTGAAATCAATGAAGACAATTATTGTTTGAGCAAAAGAAAACAAAAGGTATTATCTCCTCTGTCTGAAGATGAGATAGATCAGCTATTGAAAGGTCATGTTCCAGCTCAAGTTAATGCAGATCTGCAGTGTGCACATGGTCAAGAAGGTGATGGTGGAACTTCTTCCTTTTCTGAAATGGATGATAGTCCTGTAAGCAGCTTTATATATCAGCAGGTTGAAGATGTCTATATGGCTGAAAGTGATGAAAGAGAAAGTGTCATTTCAGATCTGCCCACAGAAGAAGACAACATGCCGGGAACTCAAGTTTCAGTTTCAGATTGTGATAATGACCAGCCAGCTATTTCAGATCTAGATTCAGATTATAATGACCAAGAATACCTTGTGCTGAATCCTGAAAAGGAGAACTTTGCTGTTGAGTTCATCTGCAATGAAGAAGACAAAGGTATGGACCCAAGTGTTTTCAGTTCATCAGAACAAAGTCTTCATAAAGAGGTAATTCAGTCAGTTCATGAAAAGCAAGATGGAATTTTTGTTCAAGAAAGTGAAAAAGTTTCTTTTGATGAATTTTTGGTAGATGATAGAAATGTCATGTTTGAGCTTCAAGAATCATTGGAAGTTTCTTTTCTCATGATTGATGAATGTAATGAGGAACATGATAATCTAGCTGTCATATCATATGAAGATGACCTACAATACATTCAGACTGTAGAAGATCAGAACAATCAGGATTCCCTTTCAATTTCTTCTTCATATGTCTCATGTGTTGGAATGTTTTCTCAAGAAGAGATTTGCTCACCTACCTGTTCAGAGTTTTTTGAAGCCCAGGAACATATTGTTACTGAAGTACATGATGAAGGAAGATCAGAATTAGAAGCAAAGGACACCTTGTTTTTTCAGCAGGAGGTAAATCTTCATGTTTTTCAGGATCCAATGGCAGATTTGTTACAGTCAGCAGTGAAAGTGATTATTGCAATGTTCAGTGATGAAGGAGATCATGGTCAGCTATGTTTTTGGATGCCCAGTTACCAGTATTTGCTGTTGACCAGGAGATCTGATCGGGAGAATCAGTCAAGAAGCCATTGGCTTGACCGGTTACATTGGAAAGCCAATTATACATGATTGTACATATTTCATTAGTATGCAGGTGGTTGTCATCATGATTCCAAATCTTGATGGATTGCTGCCTTTTTTCCAAAAGCTTTGTAAAGTCTTGTTTTAAGTTAGTCATGAGTCATTTGTGTTTGGTATGTTGAGTCAGTTTTTTCAAGTTATTTCAGTTTGCCATCGAGTCGGTTTGAGTCAAGTTTCAGTCAAGTTTCAGTCAGTTTTCAGTCAAGTTTTCATTCAATAAATGTGTCAAAGGTTTTGGGTTATCCGTTCAAATGATGATTCCATCGCCCAATGGATGAAGGCACTGTCTGCTCTCCCAAAGTTCTACGGTTCTTGGCACCTCCACGGAGCTGGAGCTACCATCCCCATTGGAGCCAATGTTAGAGTCAGCCTTTGCAGCCTTCCTCCAGTGATCAAACATGCTCTTTCAAAGTGATTTTAAAGTGTCAAGGTCAAATTTTGTCATTTCAATGAGTCTTCAAGCAAAATTTGGTCACTAGGCATTAGGTCTAGGGTTTACTTTCACTCCTTCCAAAGTGATCCAAATGTCGGTCCATGTCACAATTCAGCTGAGTGTACCATCATTCGGAGGGTTTTCATCATGATGTCAAGTTCCATTGGGTCATTTTACATCTTGTTCATGCTTCAGTTGTACCTTGGTAAGGTCCATTTCCCTCTCCTAGGGTTTTGGAGGTAATTTCTCTCGGATGGTCAAATCATCGAAAAACTTGTATCCTGATGTCCATACACCTTCCCCTATCATTAATGTACCTTATTAAACACTTCCCATCACTGAGATCCCCCAAATTCCTCATTTTTGCACAAACCCTAGTTTCTTGCCACAACTTGGCAATTTTCTAGGCTAGGCTTGTGTTTTGCCCTTTTGGACCCCTTCCCCTCACTCAATCTCTGAGATTCCACTTTCCCCTGCTTCCTAACATCCCTCCCTACTTCCCAAAATTTCCCCAATAATTTAGAAGCCCCCTATCCCCTTCATGTCGCTTCATTTCGACGAAATCCCTTGTTCCACACATCGGGATCGGTTTCACTCAAAAGATGTTTCAGAGCAATCAAAGATGCATTTTGGAAAACTGAGAGATTTTTTTGTCAAAAACATGCCAAGGAAGAAAAAACTCCTTCACTTTTTACACAGCTGTCATGGTTTTAGAGAAATATCAAAAATACCGTTGCCTCAGGAGAATTGAATGCACCTCTGAAGTGACCTTGGGAAAATCAAGTTTTCTCCTGGCATGTTTGGCCAACTGACTTGATTGATGAGTCAAATTATAACTAGACAAAAATACCTTTCCAATGAGCTATCATGAGCTCAATTTGGAGTTGAGGAAGACCTTCAAAAGTTGACTACAACAGTGCTCTGCCTTGAGGCAGCCTCATTCTGCTCATTTTGACTAGTGTTGGGAGATTTGATTTTTGACAGGGTAAATGAAATCCAAATTGCATAATTCCACTTGTGTTGGAAAGTAGACTCCACTAGCTTTCTAACTAGCTATCACACGCTCAATTTTGACACCGGGAAGGCCTCCAAAAGCTTTCTGCAAAATGCACTATGTGGCAAGAGGCAAGCGACCCACTTGGGCAAGAGCGACCCACTTGGGCATTTTTCACAGTGCAAATTATAACGGGTGCGACTCACTTGGAAAAAAGCAACCCACTTGCCAGAAGAATTCAGAAAAGTCGATTTGAGCGCCCAGTTTCGTTTTAGATCACCTCCAACGGCCTTCAAGCAGGTTCTTAACTATTGCACAGTAGTTTTTAATATGATTGGTGGTATCTTGATGACTTCAAACATTTGAATGGAAGAGTAAAACCCTACAGTCATGGCAGTTTTTTTCCTCAGGGTTTTAAAATGTATATGGATGGTTTTATGAGTTTTTCTCCTACCTTATATCATTGATATATTCACCTTTGCATATATTATCAAAACCCCACTGTTTTCACACCCATTATACCATCGTGGTCATCATTATTGCTTTACCATTGTCAAGGCTTGTGTTCCATGGTGATTATGGTCATATTGTGTCTCACTGCCCAATGATAAAAACGTTCTTATGCCCATTGACACTTATAACTCTATTTTCATTGCCCATTGATAAACACAGTCATATGATGCATTGCTCCCTTTGACAAAGTTTACCCAATATTCTAAAGGCTGCTTGCTACCATTTGTCAAGTTTCATTTGCAATTAAAAAAGAGACTGTGCTTCTATTTCGATCCACCTAAAACAGATATATTATCATTGTTTGTTTCCTTATGGTACTTTGACAGTGGGGGATATCTGTTGGGTGTTAAAACATACATTATAACTCTGTTTTCACTGCATTTATATCAGTATACATATTGCCAATATTTTGTTCAAAGCCATGTCAGAGACAGAGTCAGTGTATGAGCAGGAGTCGGACAGTGACTCAATCATTGAGGTTGATGCACTGAGATGGAGCATAGCAGTGCACCAGTAGTGGTAACATATCAGAGAAGCCACAGAGCTTTGTTTCAACATCACGACGAGTACTATCTCCACCAGGGGTGGAAGGGGTCTCGTTGACTTCATCAGCAACGCGAGTACTATCTCCACATGGCGTGGAAGGGGTCTCGCCTTCTTCATCAGCGCAGGTACATTCACAGGATAATGATAGAGACAAGGACATGCTTCGTCACATGAAAGGACATTATTGGGCTCGCATGCATGTCTGCAAAGCGAGAATGAAGATCATGAAGAGGAGGTTGCGCAAAGCACTAAGACGGCAGAAAATGCCTGATCCACTTCAGATTTTGGCCGAGGCTTCATTGACTGGGCAGGACACATGATGGAGGACCTCCGCTCCGAATTTGGGCAAATTCGGAGAAAATTTTGTCATTTTCAAATTTTTGGGTCAAAAAACAGGTTTTTCAGTTAAGCGGGTCGCGCACCCATACGCTCACTTTTTTTTGGGACACTTGCTGGAGGAAATTTTTGCATTTTTGGATTTTTCATGGTTATTTATGCATCCTTAGAAATCAACTAAGCATTTCATCAAAATCTGGATGGTCAAAGAGCTCAAAAACACCATGAAAACCACCTTGCTGCCACCTTTTGTACCAGCAGGAAGTACCTCTGGGAGAATGAGGTTTTGGAGAGTCAAATGAGCTCCAAATTCAGAAATTCCACTTGGGTTGGATATTAAACATCCAAGGCTTTCCAACGAGCTATTATGAGCTCAATTTGGATGCCGGGAAGTACCTCAAATTCAGGCTGGAAAACGCGCGACCCACTCGGCTCAAAAGCGACCCACTTAAATTTTTCCTGAATTTTCAGCTGCCAGCTCAGATTTTCGCCTAGTATGGACCATGTTGGGCCTTAGTTTTGGTCTTATTTTGCTCAAAGAAACTTATTTATCCATCTATTTTCCATCCATTTTCCATTCATTTATTCCATTTTGACATATATTTGATATCTATTCAGGTATTTAATTTTAATTTTTCAAATTCTAAAGTTTTTATGAAAGTTTGATTTTTAGTGCAAATTGGCTGATTCAGAAATCCCCGTAATAGCTATATGGTTGATATGGTTGCAGGACACTTGGGCACGAGTTGAATGCATGGATGGACAGCTTGGCAACTAGGACTAAGCCACCTATGCTTATTTCGAACAGAACAAGTTTTATTAGGCCCATTTAGTTCTAGTCAATCATGACTAGTCATTCAGAAATCCCATAGAAATAGGGCAGTTTTGAGATTCTATAGGATTGACCATATTTCTTGGGATAAGAATAATGAATTCGACTTGGATAGGTGGATGAGAAGTAGATGGGTTTGTTTGAGTAAAAATATATCAGTTTGTTCATGAGACTTCTTATTTAAAGCCAAAGCTTTGATGGCTTATGTATTAGGATTATTATTGACTTATATACTTTTATATTGTGACAATTTTGGATTGAAAAGTTAATTTGAAGACTTGTGCTGTTATCAATTTGCTGTTCAATGTTATGGATGTGTGACTGAAGTTAAGCTTCTGAGATCATTTATCAAGTGTGCAAGGAAAGGGTGGAAGGGCCCCCATTCCAAGCTAAGTACACTTTCTTGTTAACTAGTTTTATTTCCTTGTAATTTGATGATTGTAGAACTGGTTTTCAAAGCTTTATTTCAGATTGTTTAATGGTTCATGCATAGTGATTGATGTCATTAGTTTATAACTTATTCATAACTTTATCAAGTTGGAAAAACAGATGTATCAAGTTGAGCATCCCTTCTATGAAAATGATGAATTAAAGTTGGTTTCTTTTGTTTGTGTGCAAGCAGTTTCTTGTTGAGATTTTTGATATTAAGATGAATGAATTATAATGGAACACTTTACATGTCTTTTAAGTTAAGAGCTTCTTTCATTCATAATTTATCCATCTTAAGTTCTTGGTTTTAATCTCTGATTCATTAAGTGGTAATTGAGGTGAAAATGAATTTCTTGAGTCAAGAACCATTTCAATATTATTCCTCTTTTTAAACTAATTGAGTTAGAGTTGTAGAATGTATTACTTTCAGCATATCTTTCAAGGTTGATTATATCTAATCTTCACATATAGTGATCTTGCCTCAAATCATAAACAACCCGGATTGATAATAAATAATTGTGTTAGTTTAGGTACATAAATTAGCTCAACATTTTGGCGCCGTTGCCGGGGAGGCAAATATCGGCATAGTCAATAGAGAGAAAAAAAAAACAAAAACAGTAGTTACATTTTTTTTTTTTTAGTTATGTTTCTTTATGCCTAGACATAGAGATCCTCATGGTAGATTTATTAAAAACCCCCCACAAATAGAGATAGGATCATCAAACACCCCAGTTACTGGTAATCCAATCATTGAGGAATTGGCAAAAAAACAAAGAAGTGGACAAAGATTGACTTTGATTGAGAGACAAACTTTGTTAGCTTGGGAAGCAAAGCAAAAACAATCTTCAACTTCTGGAAAACAAAAAGAAATCATCAAAGGAAAACAAACTTTATTTCCATCCATAAATCCTCCTATCTTTGACCAACCTGAAACTCCACTTAAAATTGAAACAAATCAACCAATGGCAGAAGAAGGACATGGATCTGTTATTCTCACTCCTGAACAACGAGCTCAATATGAAAGACAACCAGCAGAATGGAGAAGAAAAAGAGAAGAGGATGCAAAACAAGAAAATGATAGAAAAATGGAAAATGATCAGAAAAGACAAGAAGATGAAACTACCTTTGGCTTTCCAATAATTGACACAAGTGCAATATTAGGAGAAGAAGTGAAAATGAAAAATATTCCACCTTCTGTATTGCCAAATTTTTATGGAATGTCAACAGAAGATCCTGATTCATTTATGTTTGAATTTGATATTTTATGTAGAACATATGGATATACTGATTACATTCATAAAATTCGTCTTTTCCCTGCAACATTAAAAGCAGCAGCCTTGAAATGGTTTATGGGTTTAGGAGAACATACAATAACTTCTTGGGATGATATGAGATCAGTCTTCCTTAAAAAATATCAAGCTTATTGCAGATCTAGAGATTTAAAGGAAGATATTTTTAGAATGACACAACAAGAAGATGAAAGTCTAGAAGAATATTTGGAAAGATTTTTGTATAATCTACAGAAATCTAAACAACATTCTCTAAATCAAGAAACCATTCGAGCAATCTTTCTCAAGGGTATAAGGGATGAATATCTTGACATTTTGAATGTGATGGGTAAAGGAGATATCTCAAACCTACCATTCGAAGAAATTGTTGACTTATGTCAAAAATATTCTAGAGGAAGAGCAAAAACAGGAAGAAGAGAAGTAAGTTCAAAAGCAGCAAAGTCAGCTGCAGGAGGGATAACACGAGCTGAAATAGGAAGTTTATTGGAAAATTTCAAAACGGATCTTTTAAGTACATTAGGGACACAAGTAGATGTGCTAAAGACAAATAAGAGGAAAGAATAACAAGACCAAGCTTTAGCAATCTTTTGTCCCAAATGTAGAAACAAACATCCATTAAGAGAATGTCCTTTGGATAGTGTTAAGAGTATTCAGGTTTGTGGTCTTTGTACAGAAAAACATTCCACAGAAAATTGTCTAAAATTGAAAGAATTACAAATGAATTCAATGGAAGAAGTGCCAAGAATGGAAGGTTTTTATTATGTAGCACCACGAAGACCATGGCAACCTAGAATGCCTCAACAAAATCAGCAACAATTCCCTCAACAAAATTACCTTTATCCACCTCAAAATCCTTGGACCCCTCCAATGCCATGGCAAGCTTGGCCTCCACAACAATATCCACAACAACCTGCACAAGGTTGGAGAGGATATGGTTATGGAAACCAGCCACCTCAACAATACCAACAACAATATCAACAGCCATTTACATATCCACAATATCCTCAATCCATACCATTTCAACAACAAAATTCTGCATATCCACAATCCATGCCATATCCGCAGCAGAATCCTCCACCGTTGTTGACCCAACCACAACAGTTGCAGCTACCCACAAATCAACCCGGACCAACTCAATTACCAGCACAACCAATTGCAAATCCGAATAATAAGGTGGACAAAACTGCATACACTGTAGAGGAAGCAACATGTTTTCCCACATATTCAATTCTTCCTCTTAATGAAGTCCATCTAAGGTCTGGAAAAGTGCTTAAAAAGGATTCTCCTCCAATTATAGAAGAACCAACCGAACAAGGATAATCACCTGAAACATCACAAACTAAGATACAAATTCAGAAAGGAACAAACATTACAACTCAAACACCACCTTATCCTGAAAGGTTAGTGGAACAACAAAAAGAAATAACCCTTCCTGAATTTGATATTTTAGATGAGTTAAAAAACGATTATGTAAAAATTCCTTTGTTAAAGGCAATTAAAGAAATACCAATATATGCTAAAACAATAAAGGAATTGTGCATTAAGAAAACTCAGAGAAAGAAGAAGGATCCTACTACAATCCAAGTCATTGGTAAGCTAGCAAGTCTCATGTCTCCAGAAACCAAAATAGAAAAATATATTGATCCTGGTATCCCTATGGTTACTATATCAATAAATAATTTCTCAGTACCAAACACATTAATAGACTTGGGAGCAACTATAAATGTAATGACAATGGAGACCATGAAAACTTTGCATTTGAACAACATTAGATCAACCTCTACAATCTTAGAATTGGCAGACAGATCTAAAGTTGTTCCTGAAGGAATATTGGAAGATATTATAGTCTCTTTGGATTCATGGGAGTATCCTGTTGACTTCCTTATCCTGCAACCAAAATCAAATTTGGGAGGACATCCTCTAATCTTAGGCAGACCATGGTTAGCTACCGCTGATGCCTTTATAGGATGCAGATCAGGAAGCATGATTATTTCACATGGAGAAGAAAGGAAACATATTGCTCTTTATTCACCTACACAGTCAACTTCTTTAGAATCAGTACTTGAAGCTCAAGAAAAACAACAAACTAAATCAGTTTTAAGTATAAATAAATTCTTTGATCTAAGAGAAGAAGAAGGGAATGAAGACTTAATGGATCTTTTCATTTCAGAACCAAGTATTTCAGAGCAGCTTAGAGAAGTGCAATATGAAGCTGCAAATAACCTTTTGAATCAATGTTTTCCGGAAACCTGTACTATTCAAACTTTGCGAAATTCTTTTATAGACATCTTTCCTGTAAACACAATCTCCAATCCAACAATAAAAACAATTGAGGTAAGTCCTGGAAAACATTTAAACATTGGAAATGAGTTGCAATCAGAACAAGAACAAGAGGTAATTGCATTATTACAGAAATATTCAAAAGCTTTTGCCTGGGATTATACTGACATGCAAGGAATCCATCCTAACACATGTGTCCACCACATCTATACAGATGAACAAATTAAACCTGTAAGACAACCGCAAAGACGAATGAATCCTATGATGAAAGAAATAGTGAAAGATGAACTGCAAAAATTGTTAAATGTTGGATTTATCTATCCTATTTCAGATAGTCAATGGGTTTCTCCATTGGTTATTGTTCCAAAGAAAAATGGAAAGTGGAGGGTATGTGTGGATTATCGAGAACTAAACAAAGCTACACTCAAAGATCATTTTCCTCTACCATTTATTGATCAAGTGTTAGACTCATTGGCTGGAAAGAAATTCTTCTCTTTCTTAGATGGGTTTAGTGGGTACAACCAGATTAGAATAGCAACAAAAGACCAAGACAAGACAACATTCACTTGCCCATGGGGAACCTATGCATATAATGTTTTGCCATTCGGTTTATGTAATGCACCTGCAACTTTTCAACGAGCAGTGCTTGCAATTTTTGCTGATCTAATCCATGAATGTGTAGAGGTTTACATGGATGACTTTATAGTTTATGGAAACACATATAATGATTGCTTAAATAATCTTGAGAAAGTGTTGAAACGATGCATTGAAACAAATTTGTCATTAAGCAATGAGAAATGCTATATAATGTTGACAGAAGGAATAGTTCTGGGACACCATATTTCTTCTTCAGGAATTAAAGTGGATCCGGCAAAAATCCAAGTCCTAGTAACCTTAATGCCTCCTACAACACAGAAAGAGGTAAGAAGTTTCTTAGGCTATGCAGGCTATTATAGACGATTCATTGAAAACTTCAGTAAAATAGCCCAACCTCTGTTTAAATTATTAGCAAAAGATATTGAATTTCACTGGACAAATGACTGTCAAAATGCATTTCAAATTCTAAAAGAAAAATTATCAGTTGCACCCATTCTCCATGGACCAAATTGGTCTTTGCCATTTCATATATCAACTGATGCATCTGATACCGCAATAGGTGCCTCCCTTGGACAGAAAGAGAACTTGTTCAATTATGCAATATACTTTATAAGCAAGAATCTAACACCTGCAGAATTGAACTATACAGTCACCGAGAAAGAAATGTTAGCCGTTATACATGCAGTAAACAAATTCAGACATTATATAATCGGATATCAAGTTTTCATTCATACAGATCATTCAGCAATCAAATACTTGATGAATAAACCTATAACCAATGGAAGAGTAACAAGATGGTTACTGTTACTGCAAGAATTTAATATCACAATACAAGACCGGCCAGGCAAGGAAAATCAAGTGGCTGACTTTCTGTCCCGCATACATTCATCTAATGATCCAAATCCAGTTGCAGATAACTTTCCCGATGAACATCTGTTTGCTATCACGGTAAAAACACCATGGTTTGCAGACATGGCAAACTATTTATCTTCTGGAAAGTTACCAAACCAATTCACTAAAAAGCAAAGACACAAAATTATTAAAGAAAGTTCCGGGTATAGTTGGGTAAATGGTGATTTATTTTATACTGGTCCAGATTTGATAATTAGAAAATGTGTGCGAGAAGATGAAATATTAGATATTCTAAAAGCATGTCACGATGAACCATGTGGTGGTCATTTTGCAGATAAACGAACAGCATATAAGGTGCTGCAACTAAGCTACTACTGGCCATCCATCTTCCAAGACTCTAAGAAATATGTCAAGCAATGTGACAGTTGCCAAAGAACAGGGAGACCAATAACAAGAGATGAGATGCCGCTGAAGCCACAGGTCCTCATAGAACCATTTGAGCAATGGGCGCTTGACTTTGTTGGACCCATCAATCCATCATCAAATGGAAACAAGTACATCTTAGTATGCACAGATTATGTAACCAAGTGGGCAGAGGCGAAAGCAGTGCATAGAGCAACAGAAGATATAGTGGTCAACTTTCTTTTTAAAGAAATCTTTGTCAGATATGGAGTACCTAGACAAATTGTAACAGATCAAGGAACACAATTTACATCAAAACTGGTACGAGATCTAACAGAGAAGTACAAGATCAAACACCGAACATCTACACCATATCATCCTCAAGCAAATGGGCAGGTTGAATCAACAAATAAAGTCCTAGAGAATATCATGACAAAAACAGTAAAGCTGAACAGAAAAGATTGGTCTGAAAAATTACAAGATGCACTATGGGCCTATAGAATTACATGGAAGAATACAACTGGTTTTAGTCCATACCGGTTAGTATATGGAAAAGAGGCCTTATTGCCTATAGAGTTTCAGATACAAACATACAGACTAGCAGCTGAATTAGGACTCGACCTGACAGAAGCACAACAGCAGCGGATCATGGAACTGAATCAGTTAGATGAGCATCGTCAACAAGCCATAGAACATACTACATTGGTGCAACAACAAAGAATGAAGTGGCACGACAGATATATCAAAACAAAGACATTTCGCAAGGGAGATTGGGCATTACTTTTTGACTCCAAGTTCAAAGATTTCAAAGCAAAGTTCACAACACACTGGCTAGGCCCATATGAAATTGATGAAATCTTCGACAATGGAGCAGTAAATATCAAGACAATTGACCAGGATTCCACCTCTTTTATAGTGAATGGACATAGGCTCAAAGTTTATAATAGGCCTATCAGTAAAGAAGCATTTATGAAACAACTGACAGAAGATACAGAACTGGAAGTCATGGCACACCAAGTTCAGCCATCTTCCAGTCCTGTAGTTGAATAAAAATGAAAAAAAAAATAAAAATATAATAAAAAAAAAATATATATATATATAAAAAAAAATATAAAAAAAAAAACATAAAAAAAAAACAAAAAACATAAAAAATAATAATTTGTTTGCTAGTGAAAACCAGGCAACTGGCACTATGCAAACATGAATTCATAGGGGAAAATCAAGGCAACTTGGACTCTATGAATTCCTTTTCTTGTTCTACTGTTCTCACATAATTTCAATACAGGTACTCTCCATCAACAATTGACTTGAGGACAAGTCATATCTTAAGAAAGGGGGAGACTTGTATTAGATCTTTAGCTGAAAAGCTGAAGTATAGAAGAAACTTGTATTGTCAACAGAGGGACCTGAAAGAAGAAATCAATATAGAGGAACCTGAGAGACCTGCCAAAACAACATGTGCATATTATGTAAGCAGTGCAGAGAGACCTGAAACAAAGAATCATTATAAAGGGACTTGATTTTCAATTCAAGAACCAGAGCATGAAGGACAAGGAGCAGCAATAAAATTCACTTTTTGATTCATCTACAACATCTGACTTCATTCCACCTGTACAAACATCATTCAGGGAAGTATATGAATAGTCATTTTGTGCTTGAAATTCAAATTTTTCTTAGGAATTTTTTAGTTTTTGTTAAGTTAAAGTTAGTACCTGAGGATATTCAATATTCCTATACATATCCTATATTCATAATTCCCTATACATATCCTATCTTCATAATATCCTATACATATTCCATTTCATTCATATACACATTTCTCATACATATTCCCTATAAACCTAAATATTTTTCTTGAGCAAAAGACCAAGCTAGGACAACTCTTTCCACCTGCATACATAAATCAAGCATTAGTATGGTGATGATTTTAAAAATGACCTAAGATGGTCATTTTAAAAATCATAAAGATATGCATAAAAAAGCAAAACAAATAATGCGCTATACAAAGACTATATACCATAAGTGTAAATGAGGAATGCGAATTGAACGCAAAGGACATAAGGTTAATACGCATAAGAGGTAAGGTCAATGGCATATAATCAATGCGCATATGGTATAAACATAGGCAAAGGTATATGGCGCATAGTTGGAACATAATGGTTATGACATAGTTGACAGGTTTGACAGAATGATAATGGCATATACAACGCAGGAGAATCATTGCATGAAAGGACACGGCGGAAGTAATCAGTTCATGCAGAAGGTAGTGATGATACGGGTGTATCATTCAAAGTGCACGACGATGGGAAATCAACGTGCACGGTGGTGACAATACAGTGTGATAATTCAAACATAGCGTGCACGGTGGTGTGATAAAACAGCCATGTCATTCAAACATAACGTGCGCAGGTGGTGGTGTACGTATATAGTTTAAACATTAAACAAGGCAGTGGTATCCTCATGACACAGTCTGTCGACTGGTCAAAGAGGACAACCATACCAACCTCACATAATAACGCCATCAGACACGGTACAACCATGAACTCGGTCCATTCATGACTTTCAACCTCATTCCTCATTGCCAGAGCTCAGAAGGAAGGCGTTTTGAAACAAAACATTGATCTGAAGAAAAGAGAAGGCGGTTGATTAATCTGGAAAGAAGAGAAGGCGGTTGAAGCAGCGGAATAGAGAAATCGCTCCGGGAAAAGCAAGAAGGCGAATTTAAGGTAAGAAATTGCTCCGGATTCGACGATCAGAGATCACAGATTTCCAGGATTGAGTCAGGTAACAGTGGAGTTCATTAACACTCAGCGATTATGGAATATTGTTTGACATTAATTTATGATCCTGTGTTTTGACACCAGCTCAGTTAACCGAAACAGTAGGGATTTGGAGCGCCGATTACATTCCACGCGTTTTGTTGACAGTCAGGTAACTTCAAACCCGTGAATGTCTCCAGATCGACAGCACTTAAGGATTGCTAATAGCGCAACATTTTGAGGAAAATCCGTTGCATGAGTAACAAGTTTTAAGTGAAGTAGTATGGCGGAGGATTGTTGAATTGCGCACTAAGCCGTGATCTATGCGCACCAATGTTTTCACAAACAATTAGCGTGTAAACTAAAAACGCCATAAAACATTTTGTTGCCACTGCGTTTTGTTTTGTTTTGACAGTCAGGGATCAAATGCTAAAAGGTCACATTGAATTATGGATGAAAAATAGAGTCGGGTTCGTTGAAGCCATGTTGAGGCCGAAAGTTTGTTGCATATTTATGATGAGTCTGCACGAAATTTTTGTTTGCATACACCTTTGCTTAAGTCCAAACAGTGCGAAAAATTTCGATTAGGCCGAGAGCACTCTTTGATTCTTCTTATTTTTATATATATATATACACAAGTAAATCATGATTGTGTGGTTTGTGGTACTGTGTGTATTTAATAAAAAAACAGAGATCAGTGTATTAACAGAGTATACAGGTGTTGCTTGTATTCAACAGGGAATTCAGAAGAGTGTTATTGCAAGGGAATATATCAGAGGTTAAAAGTGCAGAGTTGAGTTGAGTCAGAAGAGGAAGGTAAGCTTCTTTGCTTACTGAATTTCATTTAAAAAAAAAAAAATAGTCATAATTTTTATTAAAATGAAGTTAGTAACAGCAGAAGCCTACATTGATTGGTTTACAGAAATAATGGCAAACAGGGTAGAGCCAAAATTTCAAATAGAAAGCTGGGGAAAAGAGACCATAGAAAAACTCTATCAGGCAGGAATGATAGGCTTCCTACAGAAATTTAATGGCCATTCTGAGGAGATAACCAAAGATTTTATAAAGAATTTCAATCAAGACCAAACTCGAATAGGAGAAATCATTGTTCCGGTAACCCAAGAATACTTGTCCAAAGCCTTAGATTTGCCAATGTTAGGAGAGAAGTATTACAAAGGGCTACACTTCAAGGAGAAAGCATGGACTTTCTTCCTTGAGAAAAACCGGAAGGGAACATTTGATAGGACAAAAGGTATACCCAGGGAATGGTTTAATGAGCCATGGAGAGAATTGGTCTTGATTATTCAAAAGTTTTTAACTTGTGACCGAGGATATAGTGTTGCCCATTTATATCATGTTAAACTTCTACAGCACATCAAGGGGGAAGATAGGATTAATTTACCTTATTTTCCTATATAAAAGCCTCTTAAAAATGATTGAAACAGCAAGACATGAAAACAGGCTTAAGGCAGGACAAATGTATCATCAAGGATTGATTAAAATCCTAGTTGAATATCAAGTAAGATTGCAGGGCATAGTGTGGAGAGAATTCATGGTTAAAAATCATTTTACTGAACAGATTACAGAGGTGCAAGAGAAACCAGAGCAGGAAAGTAGGGGAGTGATGAATTCACCCGTGTATCCTAGAACAAGAGCCAAACAGCAAAATAATATGGCTATGGATTATGAAATATCTGTGATGTCTATTCCCAAAAGATTTACAAACAAAAGTCCCATCAATTTAGACAGGGAAGAAGAAACATATTTTCCAAGACCACACGAAGAAAATAACATTCCACAAGAAGAATTTGATAGGGATTCTGCCTATGATGATGAAGCAGCTGCATCATTAATGAAAACAACTCAGGATTTTGAAAAAGATGGGAAAATCAAGGATTTAACTGATCAATTAGAAATTAGTAAAATTTTTGAAAAACAGTTAGAAGAAGAGAACAAAGCAAACAGGAAAGAAAATGCTAAATTGATCAAAACAAATGAAAAATTGAAAGAAGACTTGGGGAAATTGAAAAGGAAGAATGATCTAATTTCTAAACAAGCATTTAAATGGTTGAAGGAAAAGAACATGTGGCAGGCCAAGTATGAGAAGCAGATGGTTAAAGCAACTTTGTTTAAAGAACAACATGACACAGGTTTAGATTGTTTGGCAAGGGCAGCACAACAGAAAGCATCAACAGGTACAACATCTACTTCAGGAAGAAGAAGGTCAAAGAGGAACAGGCAAGCATGGGGACATGCTTGATGATAAGCAAGGGAGAGATGTTGGGCCTTAGTTTTGGTCATATTTTGCTCAAAGAAACTTATTTATCCATCTATTTTCCATCCATTTTCCATTCATTTATTCCATTTTGACATATATTTGATATCTATTCAGGTATTTAATTTTAATTTTTCAAATTCTAAAGTTTTTATGAAAGTTTGATTTTTTAGTGCAAAATTGGCTGATTCAGAAATTCCCGTAATAGCTATATGGTTGATATGGTTGCAGGACACTTGGGCATGAGTTGAATGCATGGATGGACAGCTTGGCAACTAGGACTAAGCCACCTATGCTTAGTTCGAACAGAACAAGTTTTATTAGGCCCATTTAGTTCTAGTCAATCATGACTAGTCATTCAGAAATCCCATAGAAATAGGGCAGTTCTGAGATTCTATGGGATTGACCATATTTCTTGGGATAAGAATAATGAATTCGACTTGGATAGGTGGATGAGAAGTAGATGGGTTTGTTTGAGTAAAAATAGATCAGTTTGTTCATGAGACTTCTTATTTAAAGCCAAAGCTTTGATGGCTTATGCATGAGGATTATTATTGACTTATATACTTTTATATTGTGACAATTTTGGATTGAGAAGTTAATTTGAAGACTTGTGCTGTTATCAATTTGCTGTTCAATGTTATGGATGTGTGATTGAAGTTAAGCTTCTGAGATCATTTATCAAGTGTGCAAGGCAAGGGTGGAAGGGCCCCCATTCCAAGCTAAGTACACTTTCTTGTAACTAGTTTTATTTCCTTGTTGTAGAACTAGTTTTCAAAGCTTTATTTCAGATTGTTTAATGATTTATGCATAGTGATTGATGTCATTAGTTTATAACTTATTCATCACTTTATCAAGTTGGAAAAACCGATGTATCAAGTTGAGCATCCCTTCTATGAAAATGATGAATTAAAGGTGGTTTCTTTTGTTGTGTGCAAGCAATTTCTTGTTGAGATTTTTGATATTAAGATGAATAAATTATAATGGAACACTTTACATGTCTCTTAAGTTAAGAGCTTCTTTCATTTCATAATTTATCCATCTTAAAGTTCTTAGTTTTTAATCTCTGATTCATTAAGTGGTAATTGAGGTTGAAATGAATTTCTTGAGTCAAGAACCATTTCAATATTATTCCTCCTTTTAAACTAATTGAGTTGGAGTTGTAAAATGTATTACTTTTAGCATATCTTTCAAGGTTGATTATATCTGATCTTCACATATAGTGATCTTGCCTCAAAGCATAAACAACCCGGATTGATAATAAATATTGTGTTAGTTTAGGAACATAAATTAGCTCAACAGACCATTTTTGCTTGTGGATGGAATTTTTGGGTTTTTATGATGTAAATTCATATTGGGCATGTAACTTTGGCTTATTTTTATCTCTTCTAGAAGATTCACTCACAAAAAGGGTAAAAATCATGTAATGGATCAGTTTCCACTCTTTTAGAGGAGCAAGTTGTTAGGCTGCCTTTAGATTGTGGATTCCATGAATAGAATTGGTTGAAACTGATCCCTGAAGAGGGAATTCGACCCCTAGAGGTGGGGAAAGGTGTTAGAATGATCTATATATTGTAATTTCTGAGGCATTCTACAGGGGGGACTCTTGGGATACTTTTGATATCATTGTACATATTTTTCACATTTTGGCTAAGGAAAGATCAGAGGTTTTGCGGCACTTGTTGGGATCCTTGTGGTGTTCTGTTCTTGATGGTGTTTCTTATTTGTTTACTGTAAGTTTCTTCATGTTTAATGTATGCCATCCCTTCATTATGCTTTTGAACTAAATTGAATGAGTGAATAAGGTTGAATCCATTGTTTACAGTGCTTGGCCTTTGAATTCAGTTAGTTCTATATGTTTTCAGCTGTTTGGAGAGGATCCAAGTTCTTCTTTGCCCTCTTCGGCTCCTCGTCGGTCTCATCTGTCCATATATCCAATCAAAAGCATCAAGACAATCACCTACCTCGCCCCAACTCGAAATCTGCAAAGGTCTGACCTTATCCCCGGACCCAAAATTTGTTTTCCCATTTCTCCAGCGAAAACCCAAAAACCAAAAAACAAACATACCTATCTCTTTACTAGCCTAAAATCAGTTCTTATTGTAAGTCATCTCGCATCCTATTGCTCATTTTATTGAGATTGACGGAGAGAGCCCTCTCCTGTCCTCGTAGGGCTAGCTACGAGGCTGAGCGTGGTTTGATGTAGCCTTGAGTTTACTTCATTTCAGCCTGAGGTAGATTTGAGCGCTAACAGGGGGGTGAATCAATATTTAGGGCTAAACAAATTTTCTTTTCTTTCTCTTAAAACCATCTGTTACAGTACTACATCCAACATTTATGGCCAGATATCTTATTATGTCTTTACTTAGAGCATTGCATCAGATAAGCATTAAGCATGAACAGAAATAACAAAACAAACCATCAAACATAAACAACACATATGAACACCAGGATTTAAGGTGGAAACCCAATTTGGGAGAAAACCACCACTGCTGTAATCTCAATCTTCAATATTTATTATAGAGAAAACTTCTACAATATATGCTGGTGCAGACTTATACCAGCACGCAGGCACCCACCTGCAGAAGGCTACAACCTTCTCTCATTTACCAACTACCACTGGAAGGGAGCTACAACCCCCTCACTGAAGGCTTCGACCCTCAGATCTACTGTGGACCACATTTCATCAATTTTCATATTGGATCCACCAGTTTCCACACGACATACCTTGCAAACCACCAGATTTATTCATTCAGTACACTCACACCAGTTCTTCATGATTTCGTTCGTCGTTCAAACCAAAGATTCATCATTGTGAGATCATTATATCCATGGGTGCATCGTAGGTTCAGATTTATCAGTTAAGAACAGAGTTCGCCCATGCAGATATTCCTTAGAAAAATTTATTCATTCACCACCCTTACGATGCAGACGTCGTTCTCTATTTTTCTTCTCCTTATATAGTTTTTCCTTTATTAAAACCATGAGTCAAAACCACGAACCTCTCATGGTATTCCTCTGTCAGTATTCTTTTTAGTTTATCCCACGGGGCTTTTTGATCTCTTTTTAATTTATTTATCAATTTTAAAGAAATTGAAAAATAAATATATTTACAACTTTTGAATTCCCAAGCCTTATATCTAAAGTTTAACCCTTCGGACTTTATAGAAATATCCAACGCTTCCAAATAAATTAATCTTACGATAAACCTTTGACCCCGGGCCCACATACATAGTCAATAGCCAATCAAATACGTGCACGATACCATAAGTAAATTTCGTGAAAGTCCAGTGTCTAATCACCGTTAGATTAGCAAGCTTCCAGATCAACGAAGTATATGCATATCGCTTGACCTCCGATGCTGAACGTTAACGTGCGATGGCCCGCCGTACCTGTGTTAATCTTCGCGTACCTTCAACAAATGATGATCATCCAATGACACCTTCTCAGATCAGTGGCGTATATGCATATCGCTCGACCTCCAATGCCGAACGTTAACGTGTGATGGCCCGCCGTACCTGTGTTAATCTTCGCGCACCTTCAGCAAATGATGACCGTCCGATGACCCCTTCTCAGATCAATGGTACTCAACGATATCGCTGGGCGTCCTGGGTCGAACTATAACACGTGATGAAAAGTGGTTTTGTGAAGTCGTACAGGGATGCGTGTCGAGCACTTTATGGAATCGCTCCTCAACTAGGAAATACCACTTACTCCGCATAGGTGGTGCGATGAAAACCGTAAACCAATTTCACTATTCATTCGGTCATGGTTCCGCTCTTCCTCACAGGGTTCCATCACCTTTTAAATTTATTATTATAATTAAGTTGTGCTCTAAGGTTTTGCCTTTCTACTCCTAGTTCTGTCCAACTTCGCGTTCCATCATCACCAAGTGTTCCACTACTCCATTAATCTGCGCCATCTCACATCAACAGAGTATCATTCAAGCCTTCCAATTACACAAGACATCATTCAAATCCATTACAGAGATTATTCACACAGAGGTTCAGGGGATTCCACACAAGAATTACATCAGTCAATACACATATAATACACATATCCCTAACTCTGCAATAATGATTTCATTCCTCTCCGGGCACCGTAGGTATCCTCTTCCCATTATGAAATTGATCACACAGGTCATATATATTCCAGATTTACTCAACCATACTTAACACAATTTTACAGTTTTTCATCAACATATACACATCTTGGCTAGATATTCAATTTTTCCTTCAATCTATTACCTTGTCTCTTCCTAGCAGCTCTCCCTTTTGTCATCTCCTTTGCAAACTGTATTAAACCCCTAATCTCTAATTCCTTTGTTTCATCTGCTACCTCTGCTACCTCTCTGTCTCTTGTGCCTTATGGATAGTTTAGGTTCTGCTCCTATCTTTTCCAATTCCTTTTCCATCAATGACAAAATTTCCAACAATCTCCCCCTTTGGCATTGATGGCAATACTCTTCCTCTGATGGCCTTATAGAAGCCCTTTGTTGCTTTTCCTCCCCCTTTGAAATCAATGGCAAAGAGTTGACAATACCATGCTCCCTCTGAGGTCATACTGCATCTTCATAATAACAATGCATCCTTTTCATATGACCAATGCTCCCCCTTAGCCTGTGCATTCAGAGATGCCCAACAGCACCTCACAACCAATTTAATCTTCTGTATTTAAGTAGACCTAATCCTATGCATGGAAGAGACTACTCCCAGTTTCTGTCTGAGATATTCGAACGCTTCCCTAAGTAGAGGTTTGGTAAATATATCAGCAACTTGTTCTTTGGAGGAAACATACTCCAATTTCACTTTTTGTTCAAGCACTTGTTCATGTAAGAAGTGATATTTGATGGGAATGTGCTTGGTATTGGAATGCATAACAGTATTCTTTGAGATACTAATGGCACTTTTATTATCACACATAATGCAGATAGGAGGTGAAAATTTGATTTGAAAGTCTTGTAAGGTCTGCATCATCCAAAGAAGTTGAGTGCAACATGATGCGGCAACCACATATTTTGCTTCTGTTGTGGATAAGGCAATAGAGATTTTCTTCTTGCTAAACCAAGATACTAACCGGGGCCCCATATAGAATGCACCACCACTAGTGCTTTTCTGATCATCAACACTTCCAGCCCAATCTGCATCAGTATATGCATGAAGAGTAAGATCAACATTCTTTGGATACCATAGTCCAAAGTCTTGAGTTCCTTGTAGATATTTGAATATTCTTTTCACAGCGTGAAGATGAGACTCATTTGGATTAGCTTGGAATCGTCCAACAGTCCCAATTGCATGCATGATGTCTGGTCTTGTCCCAGTAACATATGTAAGATTTGCTTGAGGTATTTTTCTTGTGATAAGAATATGCCATTTGTTGCTTGTTGCACTTGCAAGCCAAGAAAGAATGTTAGTTCCCCAAGTAAAGACATTTCAAATTCTTGCTGCATATCAGAAGCAAATTTCTATCTCATAGACTCTTCATTACTTCCAAAAATGATATCATCAACATATACAACCACAATCAATAGTTTGTCATTTTCAGTTTTTGTGTATAAGTTGCTATCAGCAGACCCTTTTGAAAATCCTTGTTGATGAATATATTTGTCAAGACGATAGTACCATGCCCTTGGAGCATTTTTGAGACCATATAGAGCCTTTTTAAGTCTACAAATAATTTTTTCATCATTTCCCAAAATGAATCCTTCTGGTTGTTCTATATAAACTTCTTCTTCTAGGTCACCATTGAGGAAATCAGATTTAACATCCATTTGATAAACTTTGATTTTTTGGAAGCTTGAAAATGCAAGAAACATTCTTATGGCTTCAAGTCTGGCTACAGGAGCAAAAGTTTCTTCAAAGTCTATACCTTCTTGTTGAGCATACCCTTTGCAAACAAGTCTAGCTTTATTTCTTATAACATCCCCATTCTCATTTAACTTGTTTTTGAATATCCATTTAGTTCCAATGACATTTTTGTCATGAGGTCTTGGTACTAATTCCCAAGTGTGATTCTTCTCAATTTGATCAAGCTCTTCATTCATGGCTTGAATCCAACAATCATCTTTGCTAGCTTGACTAACACTGTGAGGTTCAATAGTGGACAGAAATGCCAGATTGCTAGAAGATCCCACAAGAGTACTTCTTGTTTGTACACCTAATCCCTTTTCTCCCAAAATTTGAGATTCTGGATGATTCTTTTGAACATATCTGGAGGGAGCCTTTTTAGACAAATCATCTTCCAGTTCTTCACTGGGTTCACTGTTTGTATCATTACTATTTGATGTAGAAGGGTATGTGTCATCATCATCTTCATCTGTTGTTTTCTTTTCTTCTTTTGGAGCTGCAGGAGACTCATCAATACATTCAACAATCTTCCGAAGTCTTTTATTGTAACATTTATATGCCCTACTCCTAGAGGAGTAACCAAGAAATATTCCTTCATCTGCTCTGGGTTCAAACTTGCCAAGTTTTTCATCATTATTCTTGATGAAGCATTTGCTTCCAAAAATTCTAAAATTCTTTATAGTGGGAGGATTACCATACCGAAGTTCATATGGAGTTTTATCACTATTTACACTAACGCGTGCCTTGTTGAGAATATTTACTGTTGTATGTGCTGCTTCTCGCCAAAATGTGTCAGGTGTTCCGGAATCATCAAGCATAGCTCTAACCATTTTTTGAACTGTTCTATTCATTCTTTCTGCAACACCATTTTGTTGTGGAGAGCCAGCTACAGAAAACTGTCTTTGTATGCCATGTTGTTCACAAAATTCAAGGAATTCATTTGATGTATATTCTCCTCCTCGTTCAGATCTGAGACACTTGATTTTTAGATCTAATTCATTCTCAACTAGTGCTTTGAAGATCTGAAACTTCTCAAATGCTTCATCTTTTTGTTTAAGCAGCCCAATCCAACACATTCTAGAGAAATCATCAATGAATAAGATATAGTATTCTTCACCACGTGGTGAATTTTTCCTCATAGGTCCACATATGTCAGTATGAATGAGTTCAAGAAGCTTACTTGATGATCCTTCCTTGGCATTAAATTGTACTCTGGTTTGCTTACCGAATTGGCAAGATCTGCATATGATATTTTCAGGTAGAGTAATATTGGGAAGATCACGAACAGCTTTAAGTCTGCTTGATTTGTTGATTTGAGAGAAGCTCAGATGCCCCAACCTTCTATGCCATAGCCAATTTTCTGAAGATTTACTCAAATAACATTGTTCTTTGCAGTTCTTCAATATATACAGGTTGTTTGGAGTTCTTTTTCCTTTTATAATTGCTTTACCTATATAAAGATCACGTACCACACATTCTTTTGAACTAAAGACAACTTCAGTTCCTTGATCACAAATTTGACTTACGCTTAACAAGTTATGCTTTAATCCATCCACATACATGACTTCATTAGCTTTCACCTTATCTTTTAGAAAAACAGACCCTTTTCCCTTAATGACCGCAGGAGTATCATTTCCAAATGTAACATTCTTTTCCTTTTCTAGAGCACTATATGCAAGAATTTTTTCTTTATCACCTGTCATGTGTATTGAGCATCCACTATCAATGTACCATTGGTTTTCTTCATCTTCTGCAAATAACACTATGCCACAATTTTAAACCTGTAATTCCTTCTTTTTCCATATTTTGGAGCTTGAAGAAACATGTTCTTTTGGTAGAACTTTTCTCCTGCATTCAGATTCTTCATGGCCAAAGTTATTGCAATAAGCACATTCAACTTCATTTTGAAGAGGAGAAAGTTGTTATAATTATTCTTCTTTGTTTCAATATCAAACCTTTTCTTTCTTACTTCTCTTGTCATGATGGTTTTTTATGCAACACATTGAACAACTTTATGAAAAAAATTGTGACATGAGAAACATTGTCCATTGAAGAAGAAATTTATGCGATCATAAAATATTCTATATGAATTTACTTGTTGATTGGTGTTTCTTTGAAAGACATTCCTGTTAGTGTTCTTAGAATTGAGATGATCATGCTTTACCTGTAAAGATTCTTTATTCCCTTGCTGAGTGGCAGCATGTTGTAAACCAGCTGTAACTGCTTTTAGATAATTTTGTGCTGAAGGCTTCGACCCTCAGATCTACTGCGGACCACATTTCATCAATTTTCATACTGGATCCACCATTTTCCACACGACATACCTTGCAGGCCACCAGATTTATTCATTCAGTACATTCACACAAGTTCTTCATGATTTCGTCTGTCGTTCAAACCAGAGATTCATCATTGTCAGATCATTATATCCATGGGTGCATCGTAGATTCAGATTTATTAGTTAAGAAAAAAGTTCGCCCATGCAGATATTCCTTAGAAAAAATTATTCATTCACCACCCTTACGATGCACATGTCGTTCTCTATTTTTCTTCTCGTTATATAGTTTTTCCTTTATTAAAACCATGAGTCAAAAGCACGAACCACTAATGGTATTCCTCTATCAATATTCTTTTTAGTTTATCCCATGGGGCTTTTTGATCTCTTTTTAATTTATTTATCAATTTTAAAGAAATTGACAAATAAATATATTTACAAATTTTGAATTCCCAAGCCTTATATCTAAATTTTAACCCTTCGGAATTTATAGAAATATCCAACGCTTCCAAATAAATTAATCTTACGATAAACCTTTGACCCCGAGCCCACATACATAGTCAATAGCCAATCAAATACGCGCATGGTACCATAAGTAAATTTCACGCAAGTATAGTGTTCGATCATCGTTAGATTAGCAAGCTTCCAAATCAATGGCGTATATGCATATCGCTCGACCTCCGATGCCGAACGTTAACGCGTGATGGCCCGCCGTACCTATGTTAATCTTCGCGCACCTTCAACAAATGATGATCGTCCAAAGACCCCTTCTCATATCAACAACGTATATGCATATCGCTCGACCTCCGATTCCAAACGTTAACGTCTGATGGCCCATCGTACCTGTGCTAATATTCGCGCACCTTCAACAAATGATGACCTTCCGATGACCCCTTCCTAGATCAACAGCTCTCAACTATATCGCTGTGCGTCCTGGGTCGAACTATAACGGGCGATGAAAAGTGGTTTTGTGAAGTCTTACAGGGATGCGTGTCGAGTACTCTATGGAATCGCTCCTCAACCAGGAAATACCGCTTACTCCGCATAGGTGGTGCGATGAAAACCGTAAACCACTTTCACTGTTCATTCGATCATGGTTCTTCTCTTCCTCACAGGGTTCCGTCGCCTTTTAAATGTATTATTATAATTAAGTTGCGCTCTAAGGTTTTTCCTTTCTACTCCTAGTTCCGTCGAACTTTGCGTTCCGTTGTCACCAAGTGTTCCGCTACTCCATTAATCTACGCCATCTCCCATCAACATAGTATCATTCAAGCCTTCCAATTACACAGGACATCATTCAACTCCATTACAGAGATTATTCACACAGAGGTTCAGGGGATTCCACACAAGAATTACATCAGTCAATACACATATCCCTAACTCTGCAATAATGATTTCATTCCTCTCCGAGCATCGTAGGTATCCTCTACCCATTATGAAATTGATCACACAGGTCATATATATTCCAGATTTACTCAACCATACTTAACACAATTCCACAGTTCTACATCAACATATACACATCTTGGCTAGATATTCAATTTTTCCTTCAATCTATTACCTTGTCTCTTCCTAGTAGCTCTCCCTTTTTCCATCTCCTTTGAAAACTGTATTAAACCCCTAATCTCTAATTCCTCTGTTTCATCTACTGCCTCTGGTACCTCTCTGTCTCTTGTGCCTTATGGATAGTTTAGGTGCTGCTCCTGTATTTTCCAATTCCTTTGCCATCAATGACAACATTTCCAACATATGCGGCTCAGGACCCTAAGCGCCTTCACTGTTCTTTTCTGCTTCCATCTCTTTCTCGAAATCGATGGGTTTTTCGGTTGTGGTAGCTTTAGGCTCAACCTTAGCATCTTTACCCTTCTGCTTCATATCTTTTGTCATTATGGGCTTTGTCGGAGTCTTAAAAATATAAAATGAGGCACCCCCAGTGGTGCACGGCTCTAGTCAAGTAGGCAGCCACTCTGCCGTGATGTGCACCAGGTCATCTTATGTGACCAAATATGGCAAATCATACCAAATGCCCTTGACAACACCCTTCACGTGGATATGTACATTATGAAATGTTGCTTTGAAATTTGCAATCAATTTGTACTACTCATACAAGGTTGGGGACAACCTTGGCTTTGATTGAATGTCTTGAGATAGTGCAGAGTCAAAAAGCACCCAGAAGATCTTTTTTTCGATGAATCTGGCTCGGATCTTGGAGTTTCACAGGGTTGTGTAGCACATGGCTTCACACAATTCGGGCTTGATCTCGAGGAACTACTTGTCTTCAGGCGTCTTCTAGCCAATGAGTGTGATGAGAAGTATTATCCATGCGTAATAAAAGTGTTTCCCCTCATCCTATGCCTTACACACATTTTCTATAAATTTGGTACATAAGTACTGAGCCCAGTTGTACTAGACATCCTTCTTTCACTACTTAGTGAGTGCAATATCATGTTTTGGGACTTCCTTTGGCTTGCACTTCCTCATCATCTTGCAAGTAATGAAAATTGTGCCAAATTGGACTATAGGGTTGCTGATTTTGCTTACAAAAAATCCTCAAGTGTTGTGCGACACCTTATAATATTTCTAACATTCTTAGAAACATTATTTTTCTTGACATTTACCTACAAAGGCTGCTACAGGGTCCACACCCTGGTCAGGCAAACTAGTGATCCAACAGACCAGCGTGGCATGGATTGGTATGTGCTCCCCAAGCCACAAACAATCATCATGAATTAGCGCGAGCAGCTATCGCACACAAATATCATTGATCGGGTTGTGCCTGAAGTGTGGAATCTGCAGGAGGTTCAACAAGCCTGATTTATGAAGGCCCAGTGCCCAGAGAATTGGCTCAACCTTGAAAACACCATCGTCATAGAGGATTCGCTCTAGGTACATATCAAGCATGAGCTCAAGAAATATTTCTTGATATTTGAGGTCCCAATCCTCCATTTTGAGCAGAGAAATTTTTTCAAACATATCTCCCTCCACATGTACATTCTCCAGATGTAATGGTATGTTAATGTAGGAATGTATTTTATCGATATTCTTTGGGACCTTCACTGAAGCTTTGCGTAGTGCAACATAGGCATGCAACCGTGAGATAGGATTAGAAATATCTACCACATCCTCCTCCATTAAAATATATAGTAACTCTGCCATTTGTTTCTTCTAGTGCTTTGCAACAATTGAGTGTCGTTTAGGAGTCTTCTCACAAGGTGACTTCCAGGACCCTGAGGATTTTCCCTTCTTGGTTTGCACTGGCGAAGGGGACTCAGCAGCATGCATAGCAAGTTCTTCTCCTGGCTTGGTGTCAGTCATGATGAGCGGGATTAGGTGACCTAAACCACGATGGTGCAACTCCTCCTCAAAGAGCGGATAAATGTCAAACATAGGCTTCACACAAAATTCAGAAATCAAAGAGCTCAACTCGGAAAAATAGCACATAAATAAAATGGAACTAATGCGACCCCTTCAGTCATATTTATAGCATAGGATTTCCTTAAACGGCCTCTAGTGCATTAATGTAGCTCCATAAATGCTAAAACGGCTCAAAATCTAGCATAATCTCCTCATTAAATGAAATTTAGATGTTCCTCCAAATGGTAAGAATTATGTCTTGTCTAGATTTACTGTTCCAACAGCAATATTTTGGCACCTCTGCAACCTAGTCAACCTCCACGCATAGCTTCTACATGCTCACCGCACCTATCTACGCATCTTCCATCCTTTTTGCGTAGATCCATATTTCCTGCCATAAATTCATTTGGGGTGTGAAGGGAGAGGGTCTTCCTTGTAAGGCTTAAATCGACTTCCATTTACATACCCAGGAAGTTTTTCTCCGCTCAATGTGGCTAGCTGCACTGCACCTCTGTTTGTTATTTCCTTAACAACATATGGCTCGAGCCAATGCATCTTGAACTTCCCTGGGTGGTGTGCAAACTTGATGTCATACAAAAAGAAAAAATCCTCTTCCTTAAAGACCTTTTTTCTAATATGCCTATCATGCCAAGCCTTTTCGCACACCTTTTGCACCTACTTATGGAAACCTGCAATAAATCAATCATCTTCAAGCACGACCAACTGTGACAACTGTTCTTCCATAATATCCTACTCTGCCATATTTTTTAATGTTGCAATGCAGAGACTTGGAAAAATGTACTCCATTAGCATAACGGCTTCCTGCCCATACGCCATCCAGGATGGTGTCTTTCCTATCAACTTCTTTCACGTGGTTCTATATGCCTAAAGAATAATAGGTATGTGCACATCCCAATCATTTTGGTTGGCATTACAGACCTTAGTGAGTGCAGTCTCCAAGATCTTATTGAAAGCTTGTACTGCACCTTTCGCTTGTGGTGATATGGACAGATCTTTTGATGATTAATCCAGAGTTATTTTCATAGAGCTTAAATAGTTTCATTCACAAAGTGTGTACCTAGATCACTCATTAGAATCTTAGGGCATCCAAACCAAGTCAATATGTTCTAAAAAATGAAGTATGTAATTGTGTCGACACTACAATCCTTCACATGCTTAGCTTCATCCCATCTGGTCACATAATTTGTCACAGTGATTATGTAACACACACTTGTCTTCTTTCCTGGAATGTCAATAGGTCCAACAAAATCAATGGCCCATTTTTCAAAATCTTGCAATGCCATCTATGGTGGCAACGACATCTCATCTCTGCACGATAGCTTCCCTGTTCTTTGGCATACATCACAAACGCGGCATGCGCATATGTGTCATTTTGCAATGTGGGCCACCATAAACTAGCTTGTAGGATCTTCTGCGCAGCTTCTTTCCCTGCATAATGACCTCTGACAACCCCTCCAAGAGATTCATCTAATATATCCCATCTCTCAAATTATAACACATACCTTCACAAGGCCTCATCTACATCCATCTTGTATAGCTGACCGACAATTAGGATAAATTCAGTTGCGCGCACAACCAACTCTTTATTCTGTTACAATGTATACTCCTCGAGCACACGTCTAGTAGTCAAGAAATGAATGATATCAGCAAAATGATCATCAACCACCTTTATAGAAAATAAATGCGCATCTGGTAACCCATCTTCCAAGCTAGTCGGCTCTTCTTTGTTTTCAATGCGTGACAGATGATTTGGCCCAACATTCAGTCTCCCAAGCTTCACAATGAGTTCAAAATCATACTGCTGAAACAAAAGCAACCATCTACAGATATTCTCCCCCAGCACAGGCTTATTGACCAGGTACTTAAATGTAGAATGGTTAGTAAACATCTTAAAGTTTCCTCCTAATAGATAATGGCGGAATTTCTATACTACGTAGAACATAGCTAATCCTTCCCTTTCCGTAGTTGAATAATTATGCTCCATGCTTGATAAATTCCTACTTGCAAAGGCAATAGTGTGGTCAATCTCACCAGCCCTTAGCTCCACTAAAATATCTCTGAGCGTGTTGCAGGAGGCATCAACATGTACATGGAATAATTTCTACCAGTCTGGAAAGACCAATATGGGTGGAGTGACCATCTTCTCCTTAAGTAATTCAAAACTCTTTTGTCATTTTTCATCCCAAAATAATGATGCATCCTTCTTTAGTTATTTCTCCATGGGCGCAGTGATCTGCGCATAACCTTGTATGAACTTTCGATAATATCCTGAATGCCCCAAAATTGAGCGCAACTGCTTGACATTTGTAGGAATGTCCAGCTTAACAATAACTGCGACCTTGGCTAGATCAACCATCAACCCTTTCTGACACGGAATATGACCCAACAATATCCCAAATGGCACAAAAAATATGCACTTCTTCATATTAAGTGAGATATGGTACTTCTGACAAGTATCCAGCATTAGGCGTAGACTTGATACATGCTTCTTCAATAACCCAAAGACAATCCAATCATCAAAGTAGAATTCTAAGAACATGTGGATGTATTCCTTGAACACAACTACTACTGCACACAAGAAGATAGCAGGCACATTCTTAAACCCAACTGGAATGACTGTATACTAAAATTATCCCCATTCCATTGCAAAGGTTGTCTTAATCCTATCTTTTGACGCAATTATGATATGGTGGTATCCTAAGAAACCATATGTAAATGAATAAGCTTCATGTCCTCTGTTGGCTTGAGGGGTCCTGACCCAGGTTCAGTGTGCAAGGTTTACCAAAAAACCCCTATACTACTGGCCCTTTCGGAAGTGACTTGCTTTCGCAGGTCACAGTCTCACCCGAAGTAGTATGCGTGGGTGTTGGAACCAGGTTTCCGCACCCTGAGAAAGGAAGGGTAAGGCAAGAAGAGCTGCGTTCTGTTCAGATTACCTTGTTTCTTTGTAGGGTTAAGTATGTATCTATTTTCATCTACGTGCACTAGATCTACAATTATATGCTTTTCATAACATCAACACAACATTATATAAATAGAGCGGAATAGATCTAGATCCAAGAATTCATTACACAGACTTTCACAATAGAAAGATAGAAAATACATTACACAGTAACTATCATCAGTTCATATAACAGTACTCATGGATTCAAATCTCTAATAATCCTTCACATTCATTCATTCATCAACCTTTCCTTACAACTCCCTTCCCAACTTGCACACACAGTAGTAGGGTCCGCACATAGCTGGACTAGGATCTCCGTGCACACAGCCAGCAGGAGTCCGTTCCCCCAAAACCAAAACAGATAGCTTAAGCAATAGATCGCATAAATATCTCATTCAATCCTATCCCTTACAATCCAAAATGCATCTCTATTTATAACAATATATCCTCAACATTCCTATGGTCCGCAACCCATGGTTTTTGGACCCCTAGTTTACCCTTTGACCCATTACAATGCGTTTGGGGCTTTGACCCACCCCAAAACCCCTGCGCTATACTAAATATAATCAAAAGTAATCAAAATGGACCAGTTTTGCAGCTTGTTAGGAGACCCTGTTCCAACAGTCCCCCAACACAATCTTGTGACTCGTCCCAAGTCACTGCACCGGTGCATCGTTGATCTACGTACATAAGGTATCCAGAGCATGAAAAAATGGAGGGAGTGCATCTAGACTTTGGGCCACAGCTTGCTACACAATGTTGACCAACGCCGGGTAGGTAGACCCATCTGTATTCGTAGTGATATGTTCTAACAGCCTGTGGAGACGTGCGATGGTGGATTAAGCATCGTGTGCGAGCTGGAGTGCAGTATCAGACCATGGATTCAGTCATTTTTGAACAACTTTCTTGGAGTTCCAGAGGTTCTCAATCCTGTCTATGGCGGCTAGGCGCTGCGCGGAATTGGGGGAAGGTGCAGAGGCTCGGACTTGATCCAGAACATCTTCTGCCTATCATAATTCCTGCTGGATATGCTAAATCATGGAATGGTGTTGCACTGTCATCCATAGCTCTGTATCTATTACGACCAATTGTGCTCCCTGCATCAACTGCTCCTCAATGATACGCATTGCGTCTGTGACCACGACAATCCACTGGGCCCGGACTTCTGGAGGTATGGCGTACTGCTGCTTGTCTTGGTCACGGTGGCGAACCTCTTGCATCACCCTGGAGGATAGTCTTTGTAGCTCTGAACCAGATAGTTGTGCTAAATCTAGTTGGAAATCCTCAGTAGTTAGGTCAGGAGTGCGAATTATGGTGGCGCGAGGGAGGAAACATACATTAATCCAGGTAGGTGGTGCTTGGGAGCTGCAGAGACATCATAGCATGTCTCTATATCTTAACGTTCTTCGTCGCCTGCAGATAATCCTCGCTGTCGAAAGCCCGAGCTCTGTCCTATAACTACACTCAATAGTCCCAGGTGCTTGCACCAGTTCTTTCAGTGGATCCAGGTCCATAGTTTTAACAGAACAGCCAACGTTATAGAGAATATGGATGAACATAAAAACCCAGAATGTGGATAGCCAGAGCCTGCCAAATAGTGAATAAGTAGCCCAACGCGAAGCTTTCCAACCATCTGCACCCCCTCTGGAGCTATTAATTGGTAAGGGAGCTCGTTCGTGTCACGTACCCCTAATCTTGCAGACAGTTTTTCTCATTAATTTTTGTATTGAAAACCTGCCACCTGTTTTTTGTACCTACGAGGGTCTTCTCTTATGAAATCGAGACATGATGGCGATTATCCTTCATGCATTAGGTCGTGTCCAAGAGTTTTCAGACCATAGATGATGCTTGTATGTCATGTGCGTATCTGGAGTGAGGGTCGAGGCGAGGTGAACCTGTAAGTTGGATAACAGTCTTGTCGAAGCCTTTATTTCACTTGCGGGTAGGACGTTCCTGGCTACGTCATATGTCCTGGTGTCATTTATTACTTGAGATGTTTTTTGGTGTTCAGATAGGTTTGTAATACTAAGTGTGCTAAGGGTTGAGGTACCCCGGTAATTCTGTTCGGTCCAGGTTCGTTCACACTCTTGAGCATTTCTCAATAGTAGGTATCCATGTAGGTCAACTGACCTCGAAGCCCATTTGGCCACAGGGGTCCCTATGCACAGGATCACATTACTCCAGTATTTCCCCTAAGTAAAGAATATCGGCCCTTGCGTAGGTGTTTCGCATAGTGTTAGCGGTAATGCTTCTGGCCCACGGTCCGTGGGACTCTTTGATTCATCAGATGGATGATCTTCACCTATGTCCTCTCGGCAAGGCGAGGTTCTTTCTGTGGCAGAGATGCGACAGAGATTCTTGATGGTCTGAAGGCTTTGCAGCACGGAAACTTCATGCAACCGACCTTGCCAGTTCTCTATATCTTCATCGGAGTTGGAAAAACATTCACTGTCCTTTTCCCAACAAAGCATTCCTTCATCTATGGGGTTAACCCGACCTTGGTCCTGTGCAGTTATTTTATAAATGTGATCCAATTCCTCCTTCTCATAGGCTGTCTCTATGTACCACGCACCTTCTGCTAGTTCCAGTGGTACTATGACATGCGTACCTTTGTTTTCGAATACCATGCTACGTTTCTTGAGATTTATGACACCTCCCATGTCTATTGCCTAGTCCAATCCAAGGAGCACAGGTTAGGGGTCCGCATCTTCGACTATTTCTATTATTCAAAATAGGCTAGGGCCCGTACCCCTGTGATGTCCACTATGACTCTTGGTAATCTACCCAGAGGGATGATCTTTTGTTGATTGGCCATTCGTAGCTGAAAAGTGGGCCATTCCAACTTAGGCTCTCCCATTCATTACCATGTTTGTTTTGGTAAGACATTCGTATCCGAACCGAGGTCTAAGATAACCTAATCCATCTCATAGTCTCTGATCTGCACAGTCAATCACATCTCTCTCCCAGTGCATTTCTTATAGCTATACAACTTGTGTACATCCTTGGTCTCAGGGATCAAATTGGGCCGAGCTGCGTAGGTATTTAGTAATGCTAGGAGATTTTCTACTGCCTGTGGACTCCTTAGCAACTTCAAACATGTGTTTAAAAAGGGCTCAACTCCTTCTTCGATTTGAGGCTACACGGGGGCTACCAATGGTGTTTGTTCCTTGGAAGACACTCCTTCCCGAGAGGTAAGCCCTTATTTGTTTCCCTGGGTGTTCAACCCACTATGTTTTATGACTTTTATACTTGGGTCTGTCTCACGTAGCTCAGTTTTAACCCTTTGTACGTTCTGCGTAGGGGTAGGTTGTTTTTCCTGCATCTTGGCTATTAAAATTGGGCAGTATTCTACCTCCTGGTCTAGCTGCCTACAATATTTACACGATGGACTAGTGGGGTTAGGGCATTCTCTAGCAAAGTGCCCTATTTTGCCACAATTATAACAGATTAGCTGACCTCGTCCTTGGCCTGCGCTTCCTCCCTGACCTCCTCTACCTTGGGCCAATGATCCTCCAAAGTGCGTAGCCAGTCTTGGCGATGCAGGGTCTGACTGCACCCAATATAAGTTCCCATGATCCATCATTAAGTCATATGTTCAATAGTTCTGCTCATCATGTCCCACTGATTGGTAGAATCGACACCATTGTTGCTTTAGTTCTAGGACGTACGCACCCAGCTAAGGGAAATGGTTTGTATCATGTATGCCTGCTACTCAGCAATCATCACACTGTAGCACAAATCTACTTGATCTTGGTCATAATAGGGCAGGTTCCCTACTTACCCCTAGGCATATCGGGCTAGGCCCTCCTGTCTGCATATAATCAGTCAGTAGCAGGCACTGATCCTTCGCATGGCCAGACACCCGGCAACGTATGCACCAAATATCTGCGTATATTTCCTTTCCTTTGTCTTTTTGCAGGTTCTGTATCTCCATATGCATAGCCCCAAGTTGTTCCTAGATTTGTTGTACCCCTGCCAACGTATCCTCCCGGGGTGCAGCTTCCAATTTCATAGCAACCTCCACAGCTTTCTCCTGCGATTCAAAGGTCTGATGACTCATCAGAGTGTGCAAGTGGGGTAACAACATAGCAATGAACCACTCTATATGTTGTCTATCATCATAGTCGAACCCTCCTTCCCTAATTTCCTTCTTCAGTCACTGATTAGCCTCCCATATTGACTTAGACGCACCTTGTTTGAAGTCCTTTACTTCCGCTACCAACTGGGAATAAGATTTTGGCTTCCGGAATTGCTGCTTTAGAGCATCTTTGATATCTTGAATGGAGGCGGTCCCATTATAGGCAATGTACCGCATATACCAGTGCAGAGCTCTGTCTTTGAATGCTAAAGACAGTTGCACCCTCTTTATCGTGTCACTTGCCACGTTCTGCGTAGTCCAAACAGAGTTTGCCACAAACCAAAACCTATCCATATCCTCGTTTCCTACCCCCTTGAAGGTAGGTAGTTTCAAATGCACAACCATATCACTGCCTAGGGGGGTGGCGATACAGGCGAATTCTTACCTTTACACGTCCGAGGTGGTGATACAGTCGAGGGGTTGTGCGCAGCAGGTTCTTGAAATGGGTTGTAGGCGGATCTCCCTCCGTCAAGGTTGGTTCCATAGTACTTACCACTACGATTCACACTCCCATCTAAATCTGAGGTCATTCAGTCCGTATGACTACACAGAATGCTCTTTTCGCACAGTAATTTCTTGATCAGCAATGGTAATGTCCTCAGGAATTTGCCTCAGAATCCTTTGAAAAATCGGCATTCAGCTTCAGAGTATGATACAAACTGATCAATAGCAAATTCTATTACAAATCCTCCCAGCACACTATCCACCCAGTGATCTACCATGCGTGTGATAGTATTATCATTTTTCTCAAGTTGTTCGAGCAACTCTGGGGTCCACAAATTGACCCGCTCATCCTTCAAGCACTTCTGGAATTCCACCAGTCTTGCCAGCCACTCTTGGAGTTCAATCGAAAAAGTCACAAAGAATATTTCATAGCTTTCAGTAAGGATGTACCTATTTTTCCACCTTTTCGTCGTTAACTTCTCACTGCGATTTTCTTTTACTGTGAACTCCTGGATCTACCTTTCGAACTAGTCCTCGATCTCTTTTCTTTCAAGCTTCCAGTATTCTCTTGTCATTACCCAATTCCTCTCTCAGACTTCTTCGGGTCCCGGTAACAGAACCATTTGTTGGCTTGAGGGGTCTTGACCCAGGTTCGGTGTGCAAGGTTTGCCAACAAACCCCTATACTACTGGCACTTTCGGAAGTGACCTGCTTTCACAGGTCACAGCCTCACCCAAAGTAGTATGGGTGGGTGTTGGAACTAGGTTTCTGCACCCTGAGAAAGGAAGGGTAAGGCAAGCAAAGCTGCTTTTTGTTCAGATTACCTTGTTTTTTCGCAGGGTTAAGTATGTATCTATTTGCATCCACTTGCACTAGATATACAATTATATGCTTTTCATAACATCAATGCGGCATTATATAAACAGAGCGGAATAGATCTAGATCCAAGTATTCATTACATAGGCTTTCGCAGGAGAAAGACAGAAAATACATAACACAGTAATTATCATCAGTTCATATAACAGTACTCACGGATTCAGATCTCTAATAATCCTTCACATTCATTCATTCATCAACCTTTCCTTACAATTCCCTTTCCAACGTACACACACAGCAGCAGGGTCTGCACACAGCTAGACTAGGATCTCCGCGCATATAGCCAACAGGAGTCCATTCCCCCAAAACCCAAATAGATAGCTTAAGCAACAGAACACATCAATAGCTCATTCAATCTTATCCCTTACAATCCAAAATGCATCTCTATTTATAACAGTCTATCCTCAACGTTCCTATGGTCCACAACCCATGGTTTTTGAACCCCTAGTTTACCCTTTGACCCATTACAATGTGTTCGGGGCCTTGACCCACCCCAAAACCCCTGTGCTATACTAAATATAATCAGAAGTAATCAAAACGGACCATTTTCGCGGCTTAGGAGACCCCATTCCAACATCCTCCTACATTGTCGAGGATCTCATCAGAAAATGGGGTTGGCAGCGGATCATGTACGCAAGCATCATTCAATTTGCACAGATCCATGCAAATCCTTATTTCTCCTTTAGTCTTCTTATCCTGCACTGCCATGGGACTCACCCAATCTGACTCCTCCACTAGTTTTTTAATTCCTACAGCAACCATTTTATCCAATTCTTGTTTGAACTTGTGCTTATATTTTGGATTCAATCTATACGAGCGCTACTTCATGGGTCATGCATCCAGTTTCAAATTAATATTCATCACCCCAAGGTCTCTAGTTATCCCTTTCAACTGAGAGAACTTTGTAGGAAACAGGTCTTGATATTTAGTCAAGAGTTCAATGACCTTTCCCACCGTATCATCATTCCAGTTTCATCTGTTCTTTAGAACCAATGTTCACTCGCTGAATTTTCATAGGTTTAGTGACATCCAACTAAGGAAAATTTTAAGGATGGATGTTTATCTTAAAGTTTAGAAACCTTGGCGAATCTTAGTAGTCCCCAATATGTAAATTGTAAAAATTTCTATGTTATTTTTGTAAAAATATTTAGTTTTTTAATCATTTTATATTACTATATATAAAACTTTGGCAATTTTTAGGGTAAAATAATTTTATACTATAAAATTTTGGTGAATCAATTTTAAAAAAAAATGGAAATTGGCGAATATTTTTTTTGGAAAAAGCATCGAAAATTAGCCCACCTAAGAATATTAGCCCCTAAAATTTTCCCTGCATGCAACGACTTAATTGAAGGCACAACAACTACACGTTTCCCTTCATATTCAGGGATTGTAATATTCTTTGGATTTTTCTCATTCCATTCAACTGTCAAATTTTTTCAATTGACAATATCCATCATCTGCACATCCCATGTTGGTGAGGCATGCTATACCTTTGGTTTTGTAGTGTTAAAGATGACCTCCTGAATTCCATGCAACACTTTTCCCAAAAAATTGAACCCACTTTCAAAGCTAAAGGATAAAATGAAAATTTTTGTCAGTGCAGTATATTCATTGGTTCCTCGGTGCAACTCAGTTTCCAGGTACCAATCTGTGGGCACCTTCCCCAAAGCATGGATGAACATGTGCATACTTTAGTCCATTTAGCCAAATTTCTGTTCACATTATCTTTTCCAGAGTAAGTCTCATCCATTCTGGTAGTTGGGCACTCAAATCACAATCTCATCATATGATTGCATTCCCAGTTACACAAGTTTCCTTTCTTATTCTCCCACCAGCGTGATGGGGTAGAGCATAACACAATATCTATTTCATGGAATCTCTGTGCTTCCGGAACAATCCTTTCAAGTTCTCCTAAAAGCATGCTGACATTAGTTAAACCATCATAATCTGGTAATTCTCATACCTCTAATGATATGCAAGGAAGCGCTCTTGTCACTCTATTAAGGCACAACATAGATACTTCATGTAGCCGGTTCTACCAGTTCTCTAGTTCCTCATCTAAATATGAAAATCATGAACTATATTTTTCGCAATTAAGTCTTCCATCAGTTGTCACATTAATCCAATCATCATCTTGCACAGTTAGCTTATAAATATGGTCGATATCATCATTTATGTGCACCGGCTCTATATATCTTGCACCTTCTGCAGGATCTAGGGGAACTACAACTCTGGTTCCATTATTCTCAAATATCATACTTCGCTTCTTAATATTGATGATGCCATCCATGTGAATAGCCCAATCTAAACCCAACAGTGTAGGATAAGGATTAGTATCATCCACAATCTGTATGACCTCAAATTCTGCAAGCACCTTTAATCCTTCAATATCTACTACAACCTGTGAGAGTCTTCCTAGTGGAATGATCTTCTGTTGATTTTCCATGCGTAACTGAATAGTAGAACAATCCAACTTGGTCTCTCCCATGCGCTTCCAAGTTTGCATCGATAAGACATATGCATCAGATCCTAGATCCAGAATGACCTGATCATCTCATAGGCACCAATCTGAGCAATCAAGCATATCTCTTGTCCAGTTCTCCTTTTTTTCTTATAGATCTTATTAACAGATTTTTGTTCCATCTAGGGTTGTTCCTTTTCCACGTAGTTGTCTATCAATGCTTGAATATTCTCAAATTCTTTCTTATTGCGCAATAATTTGATGCAATCTTGTAAGAAGAACTTTATTTCTTCGTCTACTCTGGCCACATCCATAGGTTTACTTGATGTTGATGCGCTTGCTTCTGCGAAACCCTTCTTTGCCTCTACAAAGGTGTATTTTTTCACTTTGTTAGTTGAATCCATCCTTTTTCTCAAGTGCTTTTCGGATCCAGAGATCAATCCAACTTCTTTCCTTTGTCCTCTCTAGTGGATACACCACTCCTAGTGACAACATTCATGCTGGGATCTTCATCATGCAGCTCTTCCCTGACCATCTAAATATTATACATCAGAGTTTGCATTTTCTTTTCTTGCATATTGGCAATCAAAACAAGATAATCTTCAATTACATGATCAAACTTCCTACAGTACTTGCATTATTTCTGTGCTGGATTTGGACAGTTGCACGCATAATGGCCATCATCTCCACAATTGTAGAACATGGTTTGTCCCCTTCGTAGACCAGCTCCTCCTCCTCTTCCTCGTCCTGTAGTCTAGATTCCACCATGCCCCGATGAGAATGCTGGTGAAGTAGGTTTAGCATGCATTCTATATAGGTCAATCCAATCAATCATCATATCAAATCTATGACAGTGTTGTTCATCATGTCTCGACGACGAGAAAAATTTACAAAAAGGCAACTTTATCTCAGGCACATATTTTCCAATCCGCGGACAATAATCAATCACATGCATACCCATAGACTAAAAATTTTTGCACCATAATGTAGGTGTCCCACTTGGTCCGGTCATGCTCTTCACCGAGATTGATCCTTCAGCTTGTAGATAATCATTGAACACAGGTCATTGATCTTTGTGATTACCGAAAACTTTGCATTGTATGCACGATACGTCTGCACACACCTTCTTTCCCTTATCTTTGCGCAGATTTTTTATTTTTAAATGCATCGCTTCCAACTGACTCTGGATCTTCTAGGTCTTGATCTACGCATTGGATATCAGTGAAGCCTCTAGCTTCATGGAAATTTCTATAGCCTGAGCTTGCGTGGAAATATTTTGTTGACTCAAGGGTTGGCACAGATGTGGGAGCAACATAGAAATAAACCATTACTTGTGTTGGGTATCATCAATAGTGAATCCATCATCTCTGATTGTGTGATTCAACCTATAATCCACATCCCATATACATTCATTTGGTTCTTGATGAATCTCTTTTAACTCAGTGACACATTGTGTAAATGACTTTAGCATCTTAAATTGATCTTTTAGTGGAGCCTTCAAATCATCAATAGTGGCATTAGGATTCACTGATACATACCTTATATATGAGTCCATCCCATAATCTTGAAAGGCAATGGCTAACTGAGATTTCTTAACATCATCAGTGTTCACATGTTGTGCTTTCCATACAACATCAATGACAAACAAAAATTGTTCTGTATCTTCATTCCCAATACCTCGAAAAGTAGGAAACTTCTTGGAGGCGGCCATATCTGTGCTTGGTGGTGGAGGGGTAGGTTGAGGTGGAGTATATGACTTATGAGATGAGTTAGGAAGTGGAGTGGATGGGATTTGAAATATGGCCAATGCTCCAAGATTATTCTGAACTTGTGAGACTCTTCTTCTCCAGATTGCATAGATTCACCAGAGCTACTAGTCTCTGATTCTTCTTCACTATTAGATATAACCTTAAGAGGATTGTAAATAAACCCTTCTTCTAGATATATGCGGTAATTCCTTCCACTACACATATTTGGGCCTCTTCGGGACATTCACTCAATATGGTTGCATAGAGTACCCTGTTCACACAATACCATCTTAATCCACAACTTCAAAGAGCGTAGGAACTTACCTCTGGGACCCTTGAAAAATCTTCACTCAGCTTTAGAATAAGATACAAACTGATCAATAGAAAACTCAGTCACAAATCCTCCCAAAACACAATCGATCCGATGATATACCACATGGGTGATCTTGTTGCTAGTATTTTCTAACTGTTGCACCAACTCTGGAGTCCACTAATTGATTGCGTCGTCCTTTGCACATGACTGAAATTCAGTCAATGGAGACAACCACTCATGTAATTCAATTGAAAAGGAAGCAAATAAAATCTCATGGACCTATGTATAGATACACTTTTTTACCCAATATTCAGTAGATAATTTAGAACTTATATTCTCTTCGATCGCAAATTCAAGGATTTTCTTATCAAGCCAACCTTGTAATTCATTCTATGTAGGATGAAAAAATGTCAAATCTCCCTCAAAATGATCCTGGTCCCGAAAACAGAACCATTTTTTGGTTTGAGGAATCCTGAGCTAGGTTTGGAGTTATCATGCAACCAACAAACCCTCCAACTACTATTACTTTCAGCAGTGAATTTCTCGCGTAGATCAAAGTCTCACCCGAAGTTGTATGGGGGGTACTCGAACTAGGTTTCCGCACCTTGAGGAAGAATTTAATGTAGTGACCCTTAGGAGACTTATAACAGAACTATAAAAATGTGTGCATCAACAGATCAACAGATCAAACCCTTTGTATATTGTTAGTGAACACTTCAATATATTTGCACACAGTAATAAAATATACTTTAATCATATCTATTCATAAAATTGTATTCACACACAATGTACTTCATTCATTCGTGAATATGTAATTAACCATTAATAGAAGAAAATATGCAATAAAAAAATAGATTTAGATCTTAAAGAAAATAACAGATAAATAACATAAGAAATCACATAATAGTCCAAGTTCGCCAAAACAATCTTATTTATTAAGAGATCTAGTAGTTTTAGTACAGTCAGCCCTTAAATACAATCTATCCTTCCGCGCACACAACTAGCAGATTCTGCACATATCTAGGACTTAGGTCTCCGTGCACATAGCCAACATGAGCCTTTCTACCCAAAAACCCAGACTTAGATCAAAACCTTAAGCCACAACCATCACAAGATAACAAATATACTTTCATGATTTGATCCTTACATATTTTTACTAAATTGACAGCTAGATACCATGGTCTCAAACCATGGTTTGAGACCCATGGTTTTCCCTATAAACCAATTAAATTTATTAAGGGACTTTGACCCGCTCCAAAGCCCCTTTGACTCTTTTGCATAGCGCACACAAAAAAATATAAAAAAAAAACTTAACCAAAAATGTACCCCAGGGGACCCTACTCCAACAATATTTATTGGAGGTGGAAGTTAACTTGCATGCATCTCACAAGGTTGTTTTAGCAAGAGTATATGTTGCATTCTCATATTCCACACTTTCTTTTCCATGAACAATCGCAACAGGTATTAGGGGAATTATTTGTTACATCAGCTGATTTGCCAGTTTTAACATTATCTTTACTCGAGGTATTGATACTTCCCCTTCTTATTGGTTATCAATCTCATCTTCATCCTGTAGCCCACATAGGAATAATTTGGGTTTAGGAAGAATACATATATTCATATGATGTCTTCAAATTTGAAAGTATGCATTTCTATTATTTAAATACTAGTAAAATAGTGATAGGAAGACCTTAAATATAACCATGCCTTTTCTGTGAAGTGGTTTGCTACAGATTCTCATGCTAGAAAAACATCATTTAAAATAAATGGTCAAAAATAATTAAAACTATTTCCCCTGGAATGAACATTGACTTAGCCTTCATAAAGAATAAACCATTTCAAACTACAAGGAATAAAAAAAAATAACACCATTGATATAAATTCACAAAATACTGACAACAAAAAAAGAAGTGAACTTTCTAGGTAGTAGCTCAAAACCTTGTAGTGGGAATATTTTCTCAATCTTAAGTAATATCTACATGCCATGTATTGAGTTGTGACACTTTTTGCTTATGTTTACTAGGAATAATTGCAACTGGAGCTCTAATGTTTACTTTAGATAAATATTATTGGTGTTGATATGCAATGTGGCCATCCATCATTAGCAATGACACAAATTTTGGGGTTCACACATTTACTACAGATTCATCATCTTTCATGTCTAACTGACTAGTGTGCCTGGTAATTATTGGTGCTAATCTTGAGCTAGGGAAAAAATTCTCAAGATTCCTCCCCGAAAGAATTTGTTCACAATTTAAAGTTCCAAGCCTTCCAGATTCACCCAAACTCTTATACATGGTAGAAACTTGCAAGGCTAAGAGTCTCTCACTAGTATGACGCCAAAAATACATGAATATGGAATTCAAAATTTTGAGATTGAAATGATTTCTATCACCCACTCTTGAAGACAACTAAATCATTTGATAATTGATTCAACTAAAAGGTCTAGTTGAGAGGGAGAGGTAGCTTGGCGTCTTAGTTTCCTTTTCTATAGTAGAATTTCAATCATGTAGCATAGTTTTTACACTTTCTTCAATGCATTGATTCTTTCATTTTGAAACTCCATTTTGTTCAGAATTATATGGGACTATCATCTCCCTCTTAATCCCAGATTCCTTAGATAAGGCTATAATTTCCTCGGATGTGTATTCTCCTCCATTATCAAACCTTAATATATTAAAATTTCTTTCTATAAGATTCTATACTTCAGCTTTGAATTCTTGAAATTTGTTAAATAATTCGTCCTTGTATTTCATTAAGTAAACCCAAGTAATCAAAGGTAGGCCCAATTCAAATGTCTGGTTGAAGAGGAAATGCATGTGGATAACTAGTTTAATAAATGGGGTATATCTATGTTTGGTTGGTTGAAGCGTGGTAGAAATAATGATAATGATGGATTATCTAGAACTTATAGAAGTAATGGGGTCTCTAGAAGAGGCAGCCAAGGAGAAGGTGACTTGTTGAAAGAAAGAGACCCTAATCATCTAGTGTCCAAGCACTGAATATCAGTGGTGACAAAGATGAGTCTAAAGATGAAGATGAAGATAATGAATTTTATTTAGTGAAGCCTGTGGGGCATGAGTAGCCAATGTTGAGTCCTTGATAATTTAACATTAATCATGTTGTTCTAGAATCATATAAGGTTCTCATACACTGCTGAAAATGCCTCTTGAAATAAGCACCTAGGTTTGTTGTTCATGTTCCTTATGACTACACCCTTCTTTGCTAAAAAAAGCCTCCTAAAATCAGCACCCATATTGTTGCCCAAATAATTAGAGCCAAAGGTGACCCTTTTATGGAAAATTTATACCAAAAATGACACTGATAAGTAGTGATGAAACAAGTCGGAAAATTCCTCTTTGAGTAGAAAACAACAGATAAATTTTTCCTCGAAATATTATTCCCAAAGGACTAAAAAATCCCTCTTCTGGGCATGTATGAATCTAAAAACTTCATTGAGAAATATAATTTCCAAGTTTTATTTGTCCTCTATCTCTATGTGTAGATATGGGACTAACAAAGCCTGGTTATTTCCACTTTGGCTTCTTTGTTTGCTTCCCCTATGATGCTTTTCCCCAACTGTGCTTTTTAGTTACATATACTATAACTAGTGGCAACATAGCATTTACTTTCTACTACAAAAGCTATCTCATAGAGTAGTAATTAATTTAATATGAATTATAATTTGTCCTACATATTGTTTGTGAATTTAAAGATGATTAATGGAAATGCAATAATCATGTATATATACTATATAGTTTCTAATTATTTTTATTTTATTTCAATGAAAACCAACATTAGCCATTTAAGAAATCTCAACATGATGCTTACAATTTTCTTTTAATTTCCTTTGGCATCATGTCGTGCCCTCAACGTTAAAAAAAAAAATCTAACATTGACCATTTAAGAGGTCTCAACCTAATATATTCAAATTATTATAAATTTCCTTTGGCTTCATGCCCTAATCCCCACCTTGGATATGGGCTGCATAAAAGCATAATAGTAGAGTGACGCTAAATATATGTATATATAAAAATAAATCTAACATTGACCATTTAAGATGTCTCAACCTAATATATTCAAATTATCAGAAATTTCCTTTGGCTTCATGCCCTAATCCCCACCTTGGATATGGGCTGCAATAAAAGCATAATAGTAGAGTGACGCTAAATATATGTATATATAAAATAGTAGAGTGATGATATATATATATGTGTGTGTGTGTGTGTGTGTGTGTGAATCTCTCAATTTATTGCTACATATAGTTGTTTAGCTTATCAAAATCACCTGAAGTTGAAAGATCTTAATCTTAGCTATTAAATACTCACAAAACAAAGACGTGATTGAGACCAATAGGGATTGAATACTTAGATATTTCGTTGTAAGATAAACATATTTTAAGGGCTATGAAAGAGCAATGATGCAAAGAATGCCTTCAGGGGAAAACTACTATAGGCAATGGCCTCAAAATTATCACTTGATTCTTCCAAGTGAAGGTAAAATATACTGCAATGGTGCATAAATGCCTCCATATTTCAGACAAAATTTTTTACTTTATCCTTTAATATAATTTCATGTGTAATGGAGAAAATTTATTCAAAACCTATTGAAAATGCTTGTGTAAAATAGCTCTGATTTATCTTTCTTGTGGCGAAGTAGGTTTGAATGATTTTGGTTAGTATCTACCTACAAAATAAAGATTTATTTAGCTTTTTTTTATCAATTATTATGTTCATCCAACAAAAAAGTACATAAAAATGTGTTTCATGCAAATACTATAGAGAAAAAGCATGGAAAAATAAAATCCAATCTCCAATTCTAGTAATGTCCTCAAAATAGAGTAATGTGGTATAAGGTGTCCATATTTTCCAGGGAAAAATTAAATTAGTTGATATTCAACATTGTCATATAAGTTGTAAGGCTACCTTTTTCAAGGTTTTTGCATGAACTTGATGACCAAAGATACAGTATTCTAAGGAGGTGACAATCCTTTATAGAGTGCATAATACCATACTTGGAGTTTGGATCCTCATGCTGTCAAAATGTACTTTGGAAATACAAAGGTGAACAGAGAAGACAAAAATAAATTTGAACATATTCTCAAAATCATAAACTCGATGCATCGGCTAGCATGGAAAAAAATTCATGTACATCCCAGTAGATGTCAATATGTTCATTTACTTGTTGGAATGTATGTTCTTCTGTAGAAGCACAACAATGACAATAGATCCATACTACTGAGGTACATACCAGAACACTCACACCAACCTCAGGTTCTATGTAGCAAATGTTGTTGTGAGGTTCCATAGAATCCATCATTATCATGATTTATACCATGCTTCATCCAACCAAACATAGATATACGCTGCTTATTAAACTAGTTATGCATATCTAGTTCCTCTTCAACCAGCCGTTTGAATTGGGCCTACCTTCGATTACTTGGGTTTACTTAATGAACTCGAAGGAAGAAGTATTTACCAAATTTCAAGAATTATAATAATGATATTGAGTTAAATACTTTGTCCTTGGATTTCATTAAGTAAACCCAAGTAATCGAAGGAAGACCAAATTCAAACATCTGGTTCAAGAGGAGTTGGATACGGATAACTAGTTTGATAAGCGATATGGATAACTAGTTTAATAAGCGGGGTATATCTATGTTTGGTTGGTTGAAACATGGTAGAAATAATGATAATGATGGATTCTCTAGAGCTTCTAGAAGTAATGGGGTCTCTGCAAGAGGTAGCCAAGGAGAAGGTGACTTATTGGAAAAAAGAGGCTCTAAATCATCTAGTATCCAAGCATTGAAGATCAGTGATGGAGAATATGAGTCTAAAGATGAACATGAATATGATAATATTGATTTATTGAATCCTATGGGGGAGAACAAGCCAATGTTGAGTCCTTGATAAGTACACATTAATGATGTTGTTATAGACTCATACAAGGTGCTCATACTCTACTAAAAATGCCTCTTGAAATCAACACCTAGGTCTGTTGTTCATGTTCCTCATAACTACACCCTTATTTTCTAGAAAAATCCTCCTCAAATAAACACCTAAATTGTTGCCCAGATAAAAAATCCAAACGTGACCCTTTTATGGAAAATTTATACCAAAAATGCAATTGATAAATAGTGATGAAACAAGTCTTAAAATTCATCTTTGAGCAGAAAACAACGGGTAAATTTATTGTGACCAAAGGACTACAAAATCCCCCTTCTGGGCATGTATAAATCTGAAAAATTCATTGAGAAATCTAATTTCCAAGTTTGATTTGTCCTCTGTATCTACGTGTAGATTTGGGACTAACAAAGCCTGGTTATTTCCTCTTTGGCTTCTGTGTTTTCTTCCACTATGATGCTTTTTCCCAACCTTGCTTTTCAGTTACATCTACTTTAACTAGTGGCATCATAACATTTACTTCCTACTACAAAATCTATCTCATATAGTAGCAATTATTTTAATATGGATTAGAATTTTTGCTTACATATTATTTGTGAATTCAAAGATGATTCATGGAAATGAAATAAGCATGTATATATATTATATAGTTTCTTATTTTTATTTTATTTCTTAAACGATCTCAAAATGATTCTTTCAAGTTGCTTTTAATTTGCTTTTTCATCATCTCATCCCCCCAACGTTAAAAAAAATATATATATATATATATATAACATTGACCCTTTAAGTGGTCTCAACCTAATATGTTCAAATTATCTGAAATTTCCTTTGGCTTCATGTCATCATCCCCACCTTATATATTGGCTACAATAGAAGCATAACAGTAGAGTGGTGCTAAATACATGTATATATAAAATAGTAGAGTGATGTTATGTTATATATAGTAGTAATTATTTTAATATGGATCATAATTTTTTCCTACATATTATTTGTGAATTCAAAGATGATTCATGGAAATGCCGTCATCCCCACCTTATATATCGGCCACAATAAAAGCATAATAGTAGAGTGGCACTAAAAATAGTATAGTGATGTTATATATATATATATATATATATATATATATATATATATATATATATATATATATATATATATATATATATATATATATATATATATATATATATATATATATATATATATATATCTAATTGAAGCTATCAGTTTATTGCTACATATAGTTGTTTAGGTTGTCAAAAGCACCTCAAGTTGGAAGATCTTAATCTAAGCTATTAAATACTCACAAAGCAAAGTGGGGATTGAGAGAAATAGGGATTTAATACTTATATTTTTCTCGGTAAGATAAACATATTTTAAGGGCTATGAAAGAGAAATGATGCAAAGAAGGCCTTCAGGGGATAAATACTACGGGCATTGGCCTCAAAATTCTCACCTGATTCTTCCCGTTCAAGAGAAAAGATATTGCAATGGTGCACAAATGCCTCCAGATTTCAAACAAAACATTTAACTTTATCCTTTAACATAATTTTGTGTGTAATGTAGAAAATTTATTCAAAACCTATTGAAACGACTAGTGTAAAATAGCTCTAATTTACCTTCCTAGTGGCGAAGGAGGATTGAATCATTTTGATTCGTATCAGCCAGAAAAAGAAAGCTTTATTTAGATTTTGTATCAATTATTATGATCATCCAACAAAAATTACTTAAAAAAAATTTGCATGAAAATAATATAGAGCATAAGTGTGGACAAATAAAATCCAATTTGAGGTTCTCGTAATGTCCTCAAACTAGAGGAATCTGTTATAAGGTGTCCATCTTTGCCAAGGAAAATTAAATTAGTTGAGATTCAACATTGTCATATAAATTTTAAGGCTACCTTTTTCTTGGTTGTTACATGACCTTGATAACCAAAAATAAAGTAGTCTAAGGAGGTGACAATCCTTTATAGAGTGAAAAAAACCATACTTGGAGTTTGGATCCTCGTGTTGTCAAAATGTACCTTGGAAATACAAAGGTGAACAGAGAATACAGAATTAATGTGGAACATATTCTCAACATCAGAAACTAGATGCATCTGCAATCATGGACAACAATTAATGTACATCCCAACATATTTCAATATGTTCAGTTAATTTTGTGCATTTATGTTCTCCTACAACAGCGTAGCAATGACAGTAGATCCATACTGTCGAGGCACATACCAGCACATGCACAGTAACCTCAGGTTCTGTGAAACAGAGGTTGTTGTGAGGTTTTAGAGAATCCATCATTATCATTATTTCTACCACGCTTCAGCAAACCAAACATAGATATACCCCACTTATTAAACTAGTTATCCATATCCATTTCCTCTTGAACCAAATGATTGAATTGGGTCTAACTTTGATTATGTTGTGAAACCAGCTCCAAAAATAGAAGAAAAGAGATATTAACAACTTATAAATAAGCCACTTTGAGGGGGAAACCTCCAATACATTACATGAATGAACAATTCTTTGGTGATACAAATTACAAAACCTCCTTTCTATATATAGGAGTCCATGGGGCCACAATGTAATCCTAGCTGACCGAACAATAATAATTTAAGGGCACAATAATAACAATATGGGGGTTACACTAACAACAATAAGGGAATATACTAGTAATATAGGGACCTAACATGCCCCTATCCTTCAAAAAAGTGTTGTTCTCAACAATTGAGTAGCTCTGGGTGCTTTTGTATAAAATTCTCATCCTCCCATGTAGAATCTTCAGTGGGTAAGTTCTTCCATTTGATGAGATACTTTGAAATTGATCGATTTCGTAGCTGTCAAGTTCTTATTTCTGTGACCACTTCAGGTTCCAATATGATTTTTCCTTCCTCATTAAGTTCTGGCAATATTGTTTGAACTAGAATATTTTCACCTATAACCTTCTTTAAGCATGAAACATGGAAAATTGGATGCACTCGTGAAGAAGCAGGAAGCTCCAATTTGTATGCCATAGTACCAATCCTTTACAACACCTTGTAAGGAAAATAGTACCTTGGCAATAATTTATTATCCTTCTTAGATTGCTTAAGGGACATTTGTTTGTATGGTTGTAGCCGTAAAAATACCCAGTCTACTACATCAAAGCTTCTCTCGCTGCAATGTTGATCTACCTGTTGTTTCATTCAATTTTGTGCCAAATTCAGGTTATCCTTTAAGAGTTGGAGAACTTCTTGTTGATGCTCGATGTGATCTTCCACTACTTGAACCTTCAAATTTTCTCTTAAAGATGATGTGATGGATGGTGGATGATATCCATAAAGTGCCATAAATGGGGTCATTTTTGCTACAGTATGGAAGGAAGTGTTATACCACCATTCAATGAGAGGTAACCACTTGACCCATTATGTTTTTTTATCAGATACAAAAAAACGAAGATATTCTTCCAAACATTTATTTACTATCTTAGTTTGACCATCGGATTGAGGATGATAAGATGAGCTATGAGCTAATTGAGTACCCAAATAAGAAAATAAATCCATCCAAAAATTTCCAGTAAAAATGGGATCTCTGTCACTCACAATAACCCTTGGGTTTCCATGTAGCTTTTGAATTGTGTCCATAAATGTAGTAGCAACTCTACTTGCTTTAAATGGATGAGATAATGCACAAAAGTGTGCATACTTGGTAAGTCTATCAACTACCACCATGATGACACTCTTTCCTTCGGACTTAGGTAAACCTGTGATAAAATCCATTGAAATCTCCTCCTAACATTGACTTGGAATGGATAAAATTTATAGAAGACCCGAGGTCTTAATTGTCTCAAATTTATTCTGTTGGCAAACTAAACATTCCGCCACAAACTTTTGAATATTAGATTTAAGGCCATCCCAAAAAAATTCTTTCTTCACCCTGTGGTAAGTTTTTAAAAATCCTGAGTGTTCTCCTAAAGGAGAAGTGTGCAATTCCAAAAGAATATTTTGTTTTAGTTGGGGATTCCTACAAAGATATAAGTGATCTTTGTACCATAAGGAATCGTTTTTCCAACTAAATGTATCAGATGTACTAGTATCTTGCTGCAACTTTTGAATGAGTGTCCACACTTCTTCGTCCTTCTTCCATTCATCTCTTGCTTCGGTTATCCAATTTGGTTGGATAATATAAATGGCACAAAGAAATTATTACACCTCTTCATTCTTTCTTGAGAGTTCATCTGCAACAACATTTAGCTTCCATTTTTTTGTAGATTATTTCAAAGTCATAACCCAACATCTTTGTGACCCATTTTTGCTGCTCTTCTGAAGATAGTCTTTGTTCCAAAAAGTGTTTAAGACTATCATGATCAGTTTTTACCTTGAAGTGTCTTCCCATTAGGTAATTTTTCCATTTCTTTAGTGCATGCAGTATTGCTAACATTTCCTTCTCATAAATAGGTTTCTGTAAATACTTTCCTTTGATTGGATGACTTTCAAAAGAAATGGGTCTTCATTCTTGCATTAAAACAACACCAATTCCATTTCATGAGGCACCACATTCCACAATAAATTTTTTTGTGAATTCTGGCATAGTTAAGATAGGTGCTAGGCACATTGCCTCTTTCAGATGTTCAAAGGCATTAGTTTCTTCAGGAGTCCATGAAAATGCATCTTTCTTCAATAATGTTATTAGAGGTGCTGCTATTCTCCCATAATTTTTAACAAACTTGCAATAATACCTTGTTAACCAGAGAAATATCCACAACTTCTTTATGGTTGTGGGGAATTTCCATTCCTTAATGGCTTTAATTTTGTTAGGGTCTACCTTAACACCCTCATGAGATACAATATGACCCAAATATTCCACCTCTTGTACTGCAAAGAAACATTTGGATGTTTTTGCATATGATTGTTTCTCCTGCAATAGTTTGAGCACCCTGTCAACATGTTGAACATGATCCTTCCAAGACCCACTGTAGATTAGTATATCATAAAAAAATATTAGCACAAATTTTCTAAGTAAGGGTTTGAAAATGGAATTCATCAACCCTTGAAATGTAGAAAGTGCATTGGTAAGGCCAAAAGGCATGACCAAAAATTCATCATGACCCTCATGAGTTTGAAATGTTGTTTTCGGAATATCTTCAGTCATCATTCTAATTTGATGATATCCTTAACAAAGATCCAATTTGGTAAAATAAATTTCTCCATGTAATTCATCCAATAATTCATCAATCACTGGAATGGGAAATTTATCTTTAATAATGTTGTTATTGAGCTCCCTATAATCCAATAATTCATTAATCACAAGAATGGGAAATTTATCTTTAATGGTGAGCTTATTGAGCTCCCTATAATCCGGACACATGTGCCATGGTCCATCCTTCTTGTGTACCAATACTACAGGAGCAGAGAAAGAACTTTGACTAGGTTGAATTATACCCGCCTCTAACATTTCTGCAATCATACGTTCAATTTCGCTCTTTTGGACATAAGGATATCTATAAGGCCTGATGTTTGGAGGAACACTTCCTGGAATCAAATGAATAGCATGATCATGATCACGAATAGGTGGGAGTCCTTTGGGAGTTTCAAACACCATGGAATGATTGTCCAAGACTTGTTGGAGATCTGCAGAAATAGATGATTTTGATGTCGGAACTTCTAGTGAGCATAATTGTGCAATTACGCCTCGTTGTTCTTTCTTTAGAAGCTTTGTCATGACATTAGAGCTTATTATCCTTCCTGGATTCCCTTCAATACCCCGTAATTCGACTTCCTTTCCTTTTGAAAAAAAAATTCAAGAAAAGTTCTTGAAAATTAAAAGCTACCGTCCCCAAAGATTGTAACCATTGTACTCCTAGTACAACATCAGCACCTCCCATAGGAATGGAAAGCATTGGACTATTCAATACATATTCCCACATGGTTAGCTTGATATTATGGAATTTTCCAGAGAAATTTATAGTTCCTCCATTTGCAACCATCACTTGACATTCTGGTGCTGGGTATAGGAAACAATTCAATTCCTTGGCTACCTTACAATGAATAAAATTATGGTTACTACCTGAATCAATCAACACTATTACCTTTTTCTTCTTGATATGTCCTTCTATCTTGAGAGTTTGAGGAGTGGTAATTCCTACCAATGCATTACACGATATGGTCGGACTCATTTCTTCCTCTTCTAGGGTTGGTTCCTGGTGTATATCCTCTTCTTTTGAATATTCTTGTTCATTTTCTTCTTCCTCTTCACAATCTATGTAAAATAATTTCTTCTCAGCACACTTATGACCTTTAGTGTATTTTCTATCACAACTGTAGCAAAGCCCTTTTTCTCTTTTTTCTTCCAATTGTTGTGGTGTCAACCTTGTAGGCTGTGGAAATCTAGGCGTAGCAACACTTCCTTCTTTATAGAATTGAGTGGTAAGCTTCCTGGTCGCCATAATTTTACATTCAACTTTTCTTTCCAACTTGAATGCCTTCTCTAATGAATCAGGTTCCAAAACACGAAATTCATGTTGGATTTTATCCTTTAGAGTGCCTATGAAGAGATCAATCCTATGTTCCTCCGGAATATCAGTTACCCTTATATTCAATTTTTGGAAGTCCTCAATGTGTTGCCCCACTAAACCCTTTTGTTTGAGATTTATCAATTGGCTAAAGAAGGTGTTGCTCTTTGTATCCTCATAATGTGCTATCATTTCCTCCATAAAAATTGACCAAGTGACAATTTTTTTATGGGAGCAAATCCATTGATACCATACAAATGTATTTTGTTCTAAATGTAAAGTTGCAATGCGTACCTTTTGTGTGTTTTGCACGTTATGGAGATCAAAATATTGCTCCATCTGTAGTATCCATGTTACAGGATCCTTTCCATCAAACTTCCTCATATCCATTTCTGGAATATGGTGGTTCTTCCCGCCAACATTAGAGTTTATGAAATCACGATTAACATTTATTTTGTTCTCATCATGAGTTTCCTCTACTATCTTTTCACCATTAGGAAACATTTCTTGTATCAACTTTGTCAAACCTTCCATGTCTGCTTTTAGATCATTCTTCATGTTTTCCATCTTAGCTTCCATGTCATCCGTCTTAGATTCCATGCTATCCATCTTAGCTTCCATTCCATTCTTCAAACCATCCATATTAGATTCCATGCCTTTCTTCAAAACTTCCATGTCATTTTTTGTTGCTCTTTGCGAGAGCGAAATTTGTTGCACTTGCTCTTGTAATTTTGATATGTCATGTTGCCATTCTTCGTCTTCATGGGTAATAGTAGAGCCTTCTAAAGGATTAATGGGTGTTGAATTAGTTTTAGGGGCCATTTTAGAATCCAATACTGATATCTATTCTACAATATGCCCTTGGAATCAATTCAACTTGATTCTTCAAACAAGACTTATGCAATTCGGAAAAGAATACACACCTTTTACTTTCTTTTGAGGAGCTCGATATTGAAACTGACTTATCTCTATACTTGCAGATTCTCAATATCTGAAATTCGGCACTATATTAGTCCTCTGAAGCTTCTTTCAAATTCCATAGATCTGACTTGATTTGGATTCTTCAAGTCAAATTTATGTCCAATATCCCACAATGACCTAATTATGGACTGGTTCCGTAGAGAGAACTTGTACGACTTGAAACCTATCATTTTTTGCTCCTTTGGCTCTGAAATTTATAGACAGGAAACTAGTGTCTGTGTAATTCCAGTCACTTTTTACAGAATTCCAATCCGATGCTCAGAGAGAGAGTTATGAAGATTTTCCCACGATCACCTCTTTGAGATGAAATTCGAGAGCCTGAAAAAGACCTAAATTCCAGAGATCATATCTCCGAAAATGTTACGAACCAAGCTCTGAAATTTTGCGATGGTGTTCCTAAGGACTTTAGATTCGTTCTCTTAAAAGTTTGAGCTTATGAATCTTCGTAAAAAAATAGTTATAGAAAAAATTTTGCGATGACATTTTTAAGTGAAATTCAGGAGCCTGCAAAATGCCCTAACTTCCATAGAGCATATCTCCGAAAATATTGCAAACCAAGCTCTGAAATTTTGCGATGATGTTCCTCAGGATTTTGGCTTTGCACTATAAAAATTTCAGCTTCTGAACCTTCGTAGAAAAAATTTATAGTGAAAATTCCACGATGACCTATTTGGAGCAGTGAATCCCTAAAATCCAAAGCTCTGATACCAAATATTATGAAACCAGCTCCAAAAATAGAATAAAAGAGATATCAACGCCTTAGAAATAAGCCACTTCGAGGGGGAAACCTCCAATACATTACATGAATGAACAATTCTTGGATGATACAAATTACAAAACCTCCTTTCTACATATAGGAGTCCATGGGGCCACAATGTAATCCTAGCCAACCTAACAATAATAATTTAAGGGCATAATAATAACAATATGGGGGTTACACTAACAACAATAAGGGACTATACTAGTAATATAGGGACCTAACAGATTACTTGGGTTTACTTAATGAAATCCAAGGACGAAGTATTTACGAAATTTCAAGAATTCTAATAATGATACTAAGGTAAATAATTCTTCATTTTATTTCATTAAGTAAACCCAAGTAATCAAAGCTAGTCCCAATTCAAATTTCTGGTTGAAGAGGAACTGGATATGGATAACTAGTTTAATAAGCGGTGTATATCTATGTTTGGTTGGCTGAAGCGTGGTAGAAATAATGATATTGATGGATTATCTAGAAATTAATTAAGTAATGGGATCTATGCAAGAAAATTTGAGGATAAGGTGACTTGTTGAACAAATGAGGCTCCAAATCCTCTAGTATCCAAGCACTGAAGATCAGTGATGACTATGATGTGTCTACATATGAAGATGAAGATGATAAATTTGGTTCGGTGAAGCCTGTGGGGAACAAGCAGCCAATGTTGAGTCCTTGATAAGTGCACATTAATGATGTTGTTCTAGACTCATGCAAGGTGCTCATACTCTGCTAAAATTTCCTCTTGAAATCAACAACTAGGTTTGTTGCCCATGTTCCTCATGACTACACCCTTCTTTGCTGGAAAAATCCTCCTAAAATCACTGCCCATATTATTGCCCAGATAAAAAGAACCAAAGGTGACCCTTTTAGGGAAAATATGTACCAAAAATGACATTGATAAATAGTGAAAAAAAAAGTCTAAAAATTATTCTCTGAGCAGAACGAAGCAGGTAAATTTTTCCTCGAAATATTGTGCCCAAAGGACTACAAAATCCCCCTTCTAGGCATTGATCTGTCCTTTGTCTCTACTCGTATATATGGGACTAACAAAGCCTGGTTATTTCCTCTTTGGCTTCTATGTTTTCTTCCCTTACAATGCCTTTTCCCAAACTTGCTTTTCAATTACATCTACTTTAACTAGTGGCAGCATAACATTTACTTCCTACTACAAAATCTATCTCATAGAGTAATTATTTTAATATGAATTATAATTTTTGCCTACATATTATCTGTGAATTCAAATATGATTCATGAAAATTTAATAATCATGTATATATACTATATAGTTTCTAATTATTTTTATTTTATTACAATGAAAACCAACATTATCAATTTAAACGATATTAACATGGTGCTTTCAAATTGATTTTAATTTCCTTTCGCACCATGACGTGCCCCCAACGATAAAAAAAATCTAACATTGACCATTTAAGGGGTCTCAACCTAATATCTTCAACTTATCTGAAATTTCCTTTGGCTTCATGCCCTCATCCCCACCTTAGATACGGGCTGCAATAAAAGCATAATAGTAGAGTGACGCTAAATATATTTATATATAAAATAGTAGAGTGATGTTATATATATATATATATATATATATACACACACACACACACACACACACATAACTGAATATGTCAATTTATTGCTACATATAGTTGTTTACCTTCACAAAAGCACCTCAAGCTGGAAGATCTTAATATAAGTTATTAAATACTCACAAGGCAAAGTGGGGATTGATAGAAATAGGGATTTAAGGGTTAGATGGTTTGTTGTAAGCTTAACATGTTTTAAGGGCTACGAAAGAGCAATGATGCAAAGTTGGTCTTCAGGGGAAAAATACTATGGCCATTGGCCTCAAAATTCTCACCTCATTCTTTTTGTTCAAGGGAAAATATATTGCAATGGTGCATAAATGCCTCTAGATTTCAGACAAAACATTTTATTTATATCCTTTAAAAGAATTATGTGTGTAATCGAGAAAATGTATTCAAAACCTATTGAAACTGCTTGTGTATAATAGCTTTGATTTACCTTTCTTATGGTGAAGGATGATCTGAAAGGACTGTATTATTTTTTTGTGCTAAGTTTCCTTTCAGTTATAAAACATGTACATATTTGTCTCCATTTTTTTGCATAAGGAATGAGGAATTTAACCATGAAAAATAGATGAAATTATGAGTTTTAAGCATGTAAATAAGCCTAAATAACACTGAACAATGATGTATAACAGAGAAATAAAATCACACATAAGTTTTACACAACATGCATGATGAAGCAGTTCACCCCTCCTGGGCTACATTTGCTAGTCTAGCTCCCAATGGCATGTCCCTCTTTTCATTATGCTCAGAATTGCAAATACATGTGTTTACAAGCCTCCAATGGATGTTTTCTTTGCACCACTGGCTCCAGAATGTTAAAATTAGTCTAGGTAGACTCTTTTTTCACCCAAATTGGTTGAAAATTGACCTCCCTAGCCATTTTCCCAATGACAACTACAAAACCTCCACTAATTTTGGAGGATTGCAATTTAACTGCAGTTAAAATAGTGAAATGCGTCGAATTTAAAGGTGCGCTAACAATCCTGCCAAGTTCTAACCGTTCACATTAAATTTTAAAGTTAAGGGGCGGGGTGGTCACATGTCGACCCCCCTTAAACCCAGCGGTCATAAAACCTGGAGTGAAACTCCATGCGAAACTGTGTGTTAAAATCGGATTTGGGTTCCCGCAACCACCGGAGAAACCACAACATGAAACTCGTGCATGTGATGAGGATAATTTTTAATGTCATCAAATGTTGCAGTTCTGTTAGATATTGGTTGTTGTAATATATTTCACGGGTATCAATGACATGTGACCACTCCAGTCGGGGCCACCGCTAATGGTCCCTCCCCCTCAACATTCATTTCAATCCAACATAACACAATGTGGAGAGTTATAAGGGTATGAATCACTTGAAAGAGAATTTGGTCGAAGTCTTGTAGGCACGCCTAGAGGTCACGGGGTTGAACCCCCCGGAGTTGAACTCCCAAGACTCTAACAATAATTTTACACCACTATACATGGGACACGTGGCAACCTCAGGGCTGGCCACATGTCACCCATTCATTGGCCCAAAAAATAACAACATACCCTCCATACACAAATCACATAACACCACTTGGCATTCACTGGTTGGCTTGGGAAAAAAACATATTCTCAGGAATATTCCACCTTTTTTTTACTGTATGTACATGCTGACTAGGCATCCCAGTCACCCCTGTCACAAAAATTTTAGCTGTTTGGGAAATTGATCAGAACGAAAAATATCCCTCATACGACATCAGTTTTTTGAACCATTCGTGGTGTTGGAATCAGAACGACGAGGTCTACCTAGTCTCTTAGGTTCATTATAGTTTCAAGCACTTTCAATTTTGAGAAAAATTCATGATCTCCTAATCACACCTCCCCATTGGGAATCTTTTGAACCCCGAAAGACTTTAATTACCTATTCAGTAGATAAGGGTACATCTCTCTCACCTTTCCGACTTCCATCCACTTTTCCTTACTAGGCTTACTACCTTTGAGCCCAACTCGAAGGTATTTGATACTTCCCCTCTTAGATTCTCTTTTCCTCCTGTGAAGGATGGTATCCTCCTTGAACTCATCTAGAAATTCTGGCAAGAAATCTTCAATAGAAGGAAACTGAAAATCACTCATATAAACATAAATTTTCAATATTAACAACTAAATACATTTTCATATATGAAGGCAAGTCAATTTGAAATGCATTGTTACCAACTTTCTTGATGACCTTGAATGGACCATAGTGAATGGGCTTGAGATTTTTACCTTCTCCTTGCATCCTTTCTTTGCCTATGTGCAACCATACCTCATATCCTTCTTGAAACTTGTGATCAACTCTATGTTTTTCATGCCTCTCCTTGTATTTTCTTTGACTCTTCTCAAGCTGTTCTTGAACTTGTTGATGAATAATCTGAATTTTCTCAATGAACTTTCGAGCCTTGTCAATATCACTATGCCCATCAATTGCAACATCCTTCTCAAAGATAAAGTCTAATGGCGATTTCGGCAAATTCCCAAAGCATGATTCAAAAGGTGAAGTATTTGTATAAGAGTGCTTTGCCTGATTATAAGCGTGTTGAATGTAATGTAGTTGTTCATCCCACAACTTGGGATGTTTTTTGAAATATCCTCTCAATAGATGCACAATGGTTCTGTTCACCACCTTGGTTTGGCCATTAGTTTGTGGATGAAAAGAAGTACTCTTTTTCAACTTTGTTTCCATCATCTTCCAAAGATTGGACCAAAAATTCCCAATGAACCTGGAATCCATGTCACTAACAATAGAAGTTGGCAATCCATGATGAACCCATACATGTTGAAAATAAAGTTCATCAGTTTGTTTAGCAGTAATGGTTTTCTTACATGGCATAAGTATACACATTTTATTGAATCTATCCACAACTACATAAAGATAATCATGTTGTTTTCTTGACATACGTAGACCTCCAAAAAATTCCATGGAGACACTCTCCCATGGCCTTGATGGTACCGGTAGTGGCGTTTACAACCCAAGCTTCCTATTTCTAGGCTTTCTTGTTGTACACATAAAACAACCTCTTATAAAACATGACACACAATCTATCATGCGAGGCCAATACAAATACCTCTGTAGATGCGCCACTATTTTGCTTACCCAAAAGTGTCCAGCAATAAGAGACAAATGAGCCTCTCTAATGACACTTAGCCTCTCTCCTTGTGGTATACACAGCTTGCCCAAATGAAACAGCAAATTGTTATGCATGTGAAAATCATTTTCCTCAACTTGATTACCTTCACTCAAACTAGCATACACATCTTGAAAATAAACATCATGTGAATATTTTTTATGTAACTCTCATGTACAATAGAATCATTTTTAAGTAAAGTAGAAGAACTTATGATTGGCCTTGAAAGCATATCAACAAATTTATTGAAAATACCTTTATTGTACCTTATAACCAAGTGAAACTGTTGAAGGAAACCCATCCACCTGAAATGTCATGATTGCTGTGATTTTGTTTGTGACTGCAAGTACTATAATGGTTGGTGATCGGTATCTATAATCGTCTCTTTACCCATCAAGTAGTGTTTCTAGTTATTGACGTGTTGTACCAATGCATAAAACTCTTTGTCATATGTAGGATAATTATTTACAACACCATTGAATGTTTCAAAATGAAAAGCGATACGCTTACCATGCTGCAAAAGTACTGCGCCCATGGCATAATCACTAGCATCGATTTGTATCTTGAACGGTTGTCTCAAATTCGGTAATGCAAGGAATAGAGCTGAAATAATCTTGTCTTTTAAAGCTTCAAAAGCTTTTTGTTGTTTTTCTCCCCATTGGAAGCCTTTCTTCACACTTGTCACTGCATGCATAGGAGCTGCTATGGCAGAAAAGTTAGCAATAAACTTTCTCCAACACTGAGATGTGCCTAAAAAACTTCTTACCTCGGTTACTGTTTTGGGAGTGGGCCAATTCAAAATGGCTTCCACTTTAGAAGGATCAATTCTCAACTCGCCTCCTCCTACAATGTGTCCCAAATGAACCAAAGAATTCTTTCTGAACTCACACTTTGACATCTTAAGAAATAATTTCTCTTTCTTCAAAACATCAAGCACCCTTTTCACTTCTCTTGTTTTGCTAAAAATCAGTATATCATCTAAATACACAATCACAAATTCATCAAGAAATCGACGCAAAACATTATCCATAACACGCATGAAATTTTCCAGTGCATTACAAAAACCAAATGGAATAACCAACCACTCAAGGAGTCCTTGTTTGGTTTTGAATGCAATCTTCCATATATCACTTTCTGAAATTCTTACTTGATGATATCCACTTTGTAAATATAACTTAGTGAAAAAAATTTCTTCTTTCCTTGGGAGTGGGTATCTATTCTTTACCATTATCTTGTTCAAAGCTCCGAAGTCTACACACATGCGCCAAGTCCCATCTTTCTTCGGAATCAAGATTATGGGTGAACCGCATGGCGAAGTTCTTGGCCTTATTAGTCCCTTGTCCAACATGTCTTTGATTTGATTCTTTATTTCAGCATTCTCCATTATCGACATGTGATACATGTCGATGTTTGGAAGAGGGAAATATTGTTGCAGCTGAATCTCATGTTGAATCTCCATTTTTGGAAGCAATCATGTTGGCTCCTAAAACATCTCATGATGTTCATCAACTACATCATATAAATCTGATTTCAACGTAGGATCACAATCCTCAAATGATTTAGGATTAACATCAGCTTTAGGCTTAATAATTAGAAGAACAAAATTCTTACTTCAATTCACCAGCCTTTTTACATGTCCAACATTTACCATAGCAATATTTGTCTTCTTGTGATGTGCTTTAATAATGTACTCCTCGCAATATTTGAATAAATGGTATTTTTTCTCATGGCGATGGAAGATCACTTTCATGTCATACAGGTAAGGACTGCCCAACAAAATACCTGCAATATCAAGTGGAACCACATATAATTCAACTGTGTGCACAAAATGTGCAGTTATTGCAAACCATAATATGCACTTCTTTGAAACCTGTAAATTTGCATCCTTACAAATCCACCCAAGTGGATATGGTTTTGGATGTGGAATGGTCTCAAGATTAAGTTTCTTGACCAAGTATTGATAGATTAAGTTTTCTTGTGACCCACTCTCAAACATTGTGTCAATCTTGGTATGTTTGGATATGACCCTCACATGAAACAGTTCAATTCTCTCTTCTTCATTTGGAGCTTGTATGTCATAGTTTGATATACTAGTACTGGGTTTAGTTTCAATTTATTTCCCCTTCATGTTCTTCAATCCCATGGTTGTAATTTTAGATTCATCACCTGAATCCTCTCCTAAATCATGTTGAGTTGTAGCTGCAGTTTTATGTTTCCCTTCGTTGTTCTGATGTTTGGGCCTCTTTTCAAGATGTAATTTCCAACAATGATTCTCATCATGGCCTTCTCTTGAACAATGTTTATAGACCACTTTTTCTCCCTCTTTCTTGAAAGATGCATTCTTTTTTCCCTTACCTTTTTAGGTCTTCTATTTATTTTTCCCCTTAAAAGGTTTCTTCCTACCCTCATCAGTAATGTTTTTCCTTCTAGCTTCTAGATGTGTGGCCTGAACACAAACTTCATCTAGACTTGTAGGGTTAAACATGAGGATAGTATGTTTTAGGTCGCTATGTAAGCCTCCTATGTACTTGATCAAAGTATCTTGGCTCTGCAAATCTACCCCTAATAAGAGAGCTCTTCTACTAAATTCTTGGGTGTATTCTTGCACATTTTGTCCTTTCAATTGTCTAAAATTTTTCCAGTTCATTATGGCTTTCTGCATATGAACTAATGGATAAAAATGTTGTTTTATTGTAGTAATGAAATCAGTACATGATATAATAATCTTACCATGCTTCTTGATCTCCTCCTTTGTCTTGGCTTCCCACCAAACAAGTGTTGCACCTTCCATTCTCAATGAAGCTATTTGGATTTTGGTATCATCATCATGAAGGTTATGAATTCTCAATTAGACCTCCAATTGATTAATCCAATTATCAAGCTTTTATGCATCGAATTCACCATTAAACATTGACAATTCAAACTTAACATCAAGTTTTAGAAAATGACTTTTACCAGTGTTCTTTGACTTGTGTGGCTGATGTACTAAAGATGAAGTAGAGGATGAGTATGATGAGGGTGAGGATGGTGACTTTCCACTACCTTCATTTCCTCCATTGCCCTCCTTTGATTTATCTTCATGATTTTTACCTCCTGATGGTCCTTGTCCTTCCTTGTGAATTTTGTATCCTTCTCCTTATAGTCTCTCATTCCTTTCTTGATAAAGGATTCTCACCATCTCAGTCATGTCAAGGAATGCTTTCCTAAACACCCTTTCTTATTCTTTGGGATCCACCTCTCCATGGATTTCTCCTTCTCCTGGAGGCATGCTTAATGTTGCTTCTACTTCTTTTGGAGGTGAACTAGGTGGTGGAGAATGTGGAAATTTTTCCCTCCTTTGATGTGGCTCACTTTGAGACCCACTTGCTTCCACCAATTTTCCTTCTCCTCTCTTAAGCTTGAGCCTAGTAAGCATGTGAAAACTTGCAAACAGTTAAAAAAATCTTTTCACACTAAAACACCAGAGAATAAAACCTAGCTCCGACACCAACCTGATTTGAAAGGATTGTATTATTTTTCTGTGCTAAGTTTCCTTTCAGTTATAAAACATGTACATATTTGTCTCCATTTGTTTGCTTAAGGAATGAGGAATTTAACCATGTAATATAGATGAAATTATGAGTCTTAATCATGTAAATAAGCTTAAATAACACTAAACAGTAGTGTATAATAGAGAAATAAAATCACACATAAGTTTTACACAGTAGGCATGATGAAGTAGTTCACCCCTCCTGGGCTACATATGTTGGTCCAGCTCCCAATGGCATGTCCCTCTTTTAATTATGCTAAAAATTGCAAATACATGTGTCTGCAAGCCTCCAATGGTTGTTTTCTCTACACCAGTGGCTCCAGGATGCTCAAATTAGTCTAGGTAGACTCTTGTTTCACCCAAATTGGTTTAAAATTGATCTCCCTAGCCATTTTCCCAATGACAGCTACAAAACCTCCACTAACTTTGGAGGACTGCATTTTAACTGCAGTTAAAATAGTGAAATGCACCAAATTTAAAGGTGCGCTAACAATCTCACCAAGTTCTAACCGTTGACATTAAATTTTATGGTTAAGGGGCAGAGTGGCCACATGCCGACCCTCCTTAAACCCCACGGTCATGAAACCTAGAGGGAAACTCCATGCAAAACTGTGTGTTAAAACCAGATTTTAAGTTGGGTTCCTGCAACCGCCGGAGTAACCACAACATGAAACCCGCGCATGTGATGAGAATAAGTTTTAATGTCGACGGATGTTGCAATTTTGTTAGCCGTTGGTCATTGTAATATATGTCATGGGTATCAATGACATGTGACCACTCCAATCGGGGTCACCAGTGGGTTGGGACCGTCGGCGGTCCCCCCCCCCCCCCCTCAACATTCATTTCGATCCAAAATAACACGATGCGGAGCGCTATGAGGGTATGAATCACTTGATAGTAGATTTGGTTGAAGTCTTGAGGGTGCGCTTGGAGGTCACGGGGTCGAATAGCCTGGACCCCAACAATAATTTTACACCACTATATAGGGGACATGTGATAGCCTCAGGGCTGGCCACGTGTCACCCGTTCATTGGCCCAAAAAATAACAACATACCCTCCATACACAAATCACATGACGCCACTTGGAATTCACTAGTTGGCTTGGGAAAATGACATATTCTTAGGAATATTCCACCTTTTGCTGATTGTACCTGCATGCTGAATGGGCATCCCAGTCACCCTTGTCACAAAAATTTTAGCTATTTGGGAAATCAATTAGAACGTGATATCTCCCTCATACAACATCAGTTTTTCAAACCGTTCACGGTGGTAGAATCAAAATGACAATATCTACCCAGTCGCTCAGTTTTGTATAGTTTCGAGCACTTTTAATTTTTATAAAAATTCATGATGTCCTGATCAAGGGAGGATTGAATGATTTTGGTTAGTATCAACCCACAAAATAAATATTTATTTAGATTTTGTATCAATTATTATGATCATCCAACATAAAAGTACTTAAAAATTTCTTGCATGCAAATATTGTAGAGAAGAAGTGTGGAAAAATAAAATCCAATCTTCATTTCTAGTAATGTCCTCAAACTAGAGGAACCTGGTCTAAGGTGTCCATCTTTGCGAGGGAAAATTAAATTAGTTGAGATTCAATGTTGTCATATAAGTTTTAAGGCTGCCTTTTTCTTGGTTGTTCCATGACCTTGATGACCAGATATATAGTTGTCTAAGGAGGTGACAATCCTTTATAGAGTGAAAAAAACCATACTTGGAGTTTGGATCCTCATGCTGTCAAAATTTTCCTTGGAAATACAAAGGTGAATAGAGAAGATAGAAATAAATTTGAACATATTCTCAACATCATAAACTAGATGCACATGCTAGCATGGAAAATAATTCATGTACATCACAATAGATGCCAATATGTTCATTTACTTGTTGTCATGTATGCTCTCCTACAACACGCATCAATGAAAGTAGATCGATACTACAGAGGCACATACCAACACACTCACACCAGCCTCATGTTCTCTGTAGAAATGGTTACTATGAGGTTCTAGTGAATCCATCATTATCATTATTTCTACCATGCTTCAGCCAACCAAACATATATATACCCCTCTTATTAAACTAGTTATCCATATCTAGTTCCTTTTCAACCAGACATTTGAATTGGGCCTACCTTCGATTACTTGGGTTTACTTAATAAAATCCAAGGACAAAGTCTTTACCAAATTTCAAGAATCCTAATAATTATACCGAGGTAAATACTTTTTCCTTGGATTTCATTAAGTACTCTCCAAACATCCAAGGTCAAATGGAAGAATCTCCTAACGAAAACCTACCTATTTTTCTAAACTTGATGATCTAAAATGATTGTACTAGTTTTGTTGTGCTAAGTGTCTTTCAGTTTTAAAAACATGTGCATAATTGGCTCATTAGTTTGCAAAGGATTAAGGAGTTTTTCCAAGATTTGTAGATGATTTTTAGTGAATTACGCATGGTGGATTAAGTCACCACATGAAATTTACACATCAGGCATGATGAATCAGTTCACCCCTCCCGGGCTACATCTGCTGGTCCAACTCCTAATGGCTTGTCCATCTTTCATTATGCTCAAAATTTTGCTATTACATGTAGTTACAGTGCTCTAATGGTTGTTTTCTCTGCACCAATGGCTTCAAAATGCTACAATTAGTCAAAAATGACTCTTTATTCACTCAAAATGGACGAAAATTCAGTCACCTACTCTTTTGCCCAGTATCTCCTAGGAAAACTCCACTAAAAGTGGAGGACTCCAATTAACTAGAGTTAAAACTGGGCTACCTACCAATTTAGGCATGCATCTATCTTTTCCGTCGAATTGACCATTCATTTAATGTTTCGGTTGGGTGGTGGCCACGTGTGCACCCCTAAACCATGGATTATCATAATGGTTAGCAGAACTCCCACCGAAACTCCGGTTAAAAGGTTTGAAACACAGGTTAATGCCATCGGTTAGTGCTTATCCATGTGGTTTTTTTACGTTAAACTATTGCCATACGATAATACTCCGAGGAACCGCTGGCGGGTTGGGACCACCGGTGGTTCCCAACCCCCAATTGTAATTTACATACACGATAAATAAAACCCGTCGACTAATATCGTTAAGAACTTGTGTAGCGCGGATAGTAAACGGTTATGCATGCCTGACAGGAGGTCTGGGGGTTGAGCCCTATGGACTCTCACAAAATTTTAATGTGCAGTTGTAGGGCCATGTGGCAGCCTTAGGGCTAGCCATGTGGCAGCTTCTAATTGAATCCTCGAACCCGTACATCAAATAGAAACTTGATACTTGTCCTCCAACAATTGGTCCTAAGAAAGGAATATTTTGAGGAATATTCTCTTTTTTTCTAACTGTACATCCACTTTGCTAACTATGCATCCCAATAAAACCTTGTCAAACTGTCATAATTTTACCTGTTTGGAATTTCAATCAGAACGCAATAAATTCCTCATACGACATTGGTTTTTCAAACTGTTTGTGGCGCAAGAATAAGGAATACGAGACCTACGAAACCATCATAGTTTAAACCCATTCCTGTAAATTTGAGTTTTGAGAAAAATTTATGAACTCCTGAGCATTCCTCCCCATTGGGAAGCTTTTGGACCCCAAAAGACTTGATTACATATTCAGTAGATGATGGTACAACTCCCTCACCTTTCCAACCTCCATCCATTTTTCTTTTCTTGGTTTAGTGCCTTTAGGCCCAACTCGAAGGTAGTCAACACTTCCCCTCTTTGATGCTCTTGTCCTTCTGTCAAGAATTTTATCTTCTTTAAGCTCATCTAGAAATTCTGGCGAGAAATCTTCAATATAAGGTAGTTGAACATCACTTCCTTGATCATCGATCAAAGGAGGCTCATACAAACGTAACTTTTCAACATTAACAACTGAATACATTTGCATGTAAGAAGGAAAGTCAAGTTGGAATGCATTATTACCAACATTTTTTATGATCTTGAAAGGACCATAGTAAATGGGTTTGAGATTTTTACCTTCTCCTTGCATCCTTTCTTTGATAATGTGTAACCATACCTCATCTCCCTCTTAAAACTTGTGATCAACCAAATGTTTGTCATGCCTCTCTTTGTATTTTCTTTGACTTTTCTCAAGCTGTTCTTGAACTTGTTGATGTATCATCTAAATTTTCTTAATGAACTTTCGAGCCTTATCAATATCACTATGGCCATCAATTGCAACATCCTTCCCAAAGATGAAGTCTAATGTCGATTTTGGCAAATACCCAAAGCATACTTCAAAAGGTGAGGCTTGTGTTGAAGAGTGCTTTGCCCTGTTGTAAGAATATTTAATGTAATGCAGTTTTTCATCCCATAACTTAGGATGTTTGCTGCAATATCCTCTGTATAGATGCACAATTGTTCTGTTCACCACCTCAGTTTGTCCATCTATTTGTGGATGAAAAGCGGTACTCATTTTAAATTTTGTGTCCATCATTCTCCATAGATTTGACCAAAAAATCCCAATGAACCTGGAATCCATGTCACTAACAATAGAAGTAGGAAACCCAAAATGAGCCCAAACATTTTGAAAATAAAGTTCAGTAGTAATGGTTTTCTTACATGGCATAAGTATACACATTTTACTGAATCTGTCCACAACTACAAAAAGATAATCATGTTTCTTTCTTGACATAGGTATACCTCCAACAAATTCCATGGAGACACTCTCCCATGGCCTTGATGGTACTGGTAGTGTCATGTACAATCCACGATTCCTATTACTAGGCTTGTTGCACACATAGAACATCCTCTTATAAAACGTGACACATTATCTATCATGCGAGGCCAATAAATATACCTCTGTAGATGTGCCACGGTTTTTCTTACCCCAAAGTGTCCAACAATAAGAGAAGAATGAGATTCTCTCATGACACTTAGCCTATCTCCTTATGGAATACATAGTTTTCCCAAATGAAACAACAAATTGTTATGCATGTGATAATATTTTTCTTCAAATTGATTCCCCTCACTCAAACTAGCATACACATCTTGAAAATCAATGTCATGTGCATATTGTTCTATGTAACTCTCATGTACAACAGAATCATTTTTGAGTAAATTAGAAGCACTAACGGTTGGTCTCGAAAGAATATCTACAAATTTATTGATTATACCTTTTTTGTGCCTTATAACCAAGTGAAATTGTTGAAGAAATCACATCCACCTGAAATGTCTTGATTGCTGCAATTTTGTTTGTGACTGCAAGTACTGTAATGGTTGGTGATCGGTATGTACAATAGTCTCTTTACCCATCAAGTAGTGTTTCCACTTCTTGACACTTTGTACCAACGCATATAGTTCTTTGTCATTTGTAGGATAATTAGTCACAACATCATTAAAAAATTTTGAATTAAATTCGATAGGCTTACCATGCTGCAAAAGAACTGCGCCCATGGCATAATCACTAGCATAGGTTTGTATCTTGAATGGTTGTCTCAAATTTGGTAATGCAAGGACTGGATTTGAACTGATCTTGTATTTTAAAGCTTCAAAATATTACTGCTGTTTTCCTCCCCATTGGAAGCCTTTCTTCACATTTTTCATTGCATGCATAGGAGTTGTGATGGAAGAGAAGTTAGCAATAAACTTCCTCCAATATTAAGCTGCACCTAAGAAACTTCTTACCTTGGTAACTATTTTGGGTGTGGACCAATTCACAATGGCCTCCAATTTAGAAGGATCAATCCTCAATTCTCCTCCTCCTACAATATGTCCCAAATAGACCAAAGAAGTCTTTCCAAACTCACATTTTGACATCTTAAGAAACAAATTCTCTTTCTTCAAAATATCAAACAATCTGTTCACATGGAAGACATGATCTTCTCTTGTTTTTCTAAAAATTAAAATGTCATCTAGGTACACAATAACAAATTCATCAAGGAATGGTCAGAAAACATTGTCCATAACTCGCATGAAAGTTGTTGGTGCATTACATAAACCAAAAGGCATAATTGGCCACTCAAAGAGTCATTGTTTGGTCTTGAATGCAATTTTCCATATATCACTTTCTGCAATTCTAACTTGATGATATCCACTTCGTAAATCTAACTTAGTGAAAAAAAAATTCTTCTTTCAACTGATCAATAAAATCATCTATTCTTGGGAGCAGGTAATGATTCTTTATCGTAATCTTGTTCAAAGATCAAAAATCTACACACATGCACCAAGTCCCATCTTTCTTGGGTATCAAGACTATGGGTGAACCACATGGCGAGGTGCTTGGCCTTATGATTCCTTTATCCAACATCTCTTTGATTTGCCTCTTTATTTCATCATTCTTCATTATCGACATGCGATACATACCGATGTTTGGAAGAGGACAATCTTGCTGCAACTGAATCTCATGATGTTGAATTTCCCCTTTTGGAGGCAATCCCGTTGGCTCCTGGAACATCTCATGATGTCCATTAACCACATCATATAAATCTGATTTTAACTTAGGATCAAATCCCTCAAAAGATTCATGATTAGCATCAGCTTTAGGCTTGATCATAAGAAGAACAAAATTCTTACTTAAATTTACCAACCTCTTTACCTATTCACCATTTACCAAAGAAATGTTTTTCTTCTTGCGATGTGCTCTAACAATGAAATCCTTGCCATATTTGAATAAATTATACTTATTCTCATAGTGATAGAAGATCACTTTCCTTTCATACAAGTAAGGACTCCCTAATACAATACCAGTTATGTCAAGCAGAACCACATTTAATTTAGCTGTGTCAACAAAGCTTGTAGTGATTGCAAACCTCAATATACATTTCTTTGAAACCTGTAGATTTGCATCCTTACAAATCCAACCCAATTGATATGGTTTTGGATGTGGTATGGTCTCAAGGTTAATTTTTTTGACTAAATATTTGGAGATTAAGTTTTCTTGTGACCCACTATCAAACAGTGTGTCAATCTTGGTATGCTTGGAGATGACCCTCACATGAAACAGTTCTATTCTTTCTTCTTCATTTGGAGTGTTTATGTGACAGTTTGATGTACTGGTACTGAGTTTAGTTTCCATTTATTTTCCCTTCATGTTCTTCAATCCCATGGCTGTGATTTTAGTTTCATCAACTGAATCAGATCCTAAATCATGTTGAACTGTAGCAGCAGTTTTTTGTTTCCCTTTGTTATTGGGTTTCTTTGGCCTCAATTCAGGATGTAATTTCCAACAATGAGTTTCATCATCGCCTTGTTTTGAACAATGTTTACAAGTCACTTTTTCTCCCTCTTTCTTAACAAATGCATTATTTTTTTTTAACCTTTTGAGGTATTTTCCTTGGCTTTACCCTTAAAAGGTTTCTTTCTACCCTCTTTAGAAATGTTCTTCCCTCTAGCTTCTAGATGTGTGGCCTGAACATAAAATTCATCTAGACTGGTGGGGTTAAACATGAGAATAGTATGTTTTAGGTAGCTATGTAAGCCTCCTATATACTTTAGTAAAGTGTATTGGCTTTGCAAATCCACCCCTAATAAAAGAGCTCTTCTCCTAAATTCTTGGGTGTATTCTTGCACATTTTTTCCCTTTAACTGTCTAAAGTTATGCCAGTTCATGATGGATTTATGCATATGAGCTAATGGATAAAATTGTTGTTTGATAGCAACAATAAAATTTGACCATGATAGAATAATATTACCATGTTTCTTTATTTCCTCCTTTGTCTTGGTTTCCCACCAAATAAGAGTTGCATCTTCCATTCTCAGAGAAGCCAATTGAATTTTTGTAACATCATCTTGAAGGTTCTGTATTCTCAAATAGACCTCCAACCATCGAATCCAATTATCTATATTTTCTACATTTACTTCACCATTAAACATTGGCAATTCAAACTTAACATCAAGTTTTAATAAAGGAGATTTACCAGTGTTCTTGGAATTATGTGGATGATGTACTAAAGAAGAAGTAGTGGATGATGATGATGATGAGGGTGAAGATGGTGGCTCTCCATTTCCTCCATTTCCCTTCTTTGACTTTTCTTCATCATGTTGACCTCCTAAAGATCCTTGTCCTTCCTTTTGGAGTTTAGATCCTTCTCCTTCCAGTCTCTCATTCCTTTCTTGATAAATGATTCTAACTATCTCAGTCACGTCAAGAAATGATTTCCTGAACACTCTTTCTTCCTCCTTAGGGTCAACTTATTCATGGATTTCTCCTTCCTCATGAGGCATGCTTAATGGAGCTTATTCTCTTTAGGAGGTGAACTAGGTGGTGGAGATTGTGGAAATATTTCTCTCCTTTGCTTTGGCTCCTTTTGAGACCCTCCTGCTTCCACCAGTTTTCCTTCTCTTCTTTTGAGCTTGAGCCTTGTAAGCATATAAAACTTGCAAACAATTAAACAATTCTTTGCACTAAACAACACCAGAGAAAAAAAAACTCTAGCTCTAATACCAATCTAATCTGAAATGATTGTATTAGTTTTGTTGTGCTAAGTGTCTTTCAGTTTCAAAAACATGTGCATAGTTGGCTCATTAGTTTGCATAAGGATTAAGGAGTTGTTCCATGATTTGTAGATGATTTTTAGTGAATTAGAAGCATAAAAAAGCATAAATAATGTTGAAAAACAGTATAAAATAGAGAAATAAGTCACCACATGAAATTTACATAGTAGGCATGATGAAGCAACTCACCCCTCCTAAATTACATTTTCTAGTCCAACTCCCAATGACTTCTCCATATTTCATTATGCTAAAAATTTTTCTATTACATGTAGTTACAGTGCTCTAATGGTTGTTTTCTCTACACCAATGGCTTCAGAATGCTCCAATTATTCATAAATGACTCTTTATTCACTCAGAATGGTCGAAAATTGAGTCTCCTACTCTTTTGCCTAGTTTCTGCTAGGAAAAATCTACTAATAGTGGAGAACTCCAATTAATTGGAGTTAAAACTGGGCTATCCACCAATTTAGGCGCGCCTTTATTTTCTCCGTCGAATTGATCGCGCATTTCATGTTGTGGTTGGGTGGTGACCACATCCGCACCCCCAAACTGTGGATTATCATAATGGTTGGCGGAACTCCCGCCGAAACTCCTGTTAAAAGGTTTGAAACACAAGTTAATGTCATCGGTTAGCACTTATCCACGCAGTTTTTTGACGTTAAACTATTGCCATGTGACAATACTCCGGGGAACCACTGGCAAGTTGAGACCATCGGCAATTCCCAACCCCCAATTGTAATTTCCATACACGAAAAATAAAACTCATCGACTAATATGGTCAAGAACTTGTGTAGCGTGGATGGTAAATGGTTATGTGTGCCTGGTGGGAGGTTTGGGGGTCGAGCCTTGCGGACGCTCACAAAATTTTAATATGATGTTGCAGGACCACATGGCAGCCTAAGGTTTGGCCACATGGCGCTTCTAATTGGATCCTCAAACCCATACATCAAATAGAAACCTGACACTTATCCTCCAACGATTGGTCCTGAGAAAGGAATATTTCGAGGAATATTCTCTTTTTTGCCGACTATACATCCACTTTGTTGCCTATGAATCCTAGTTAAACTTGGTCAAACTGTCGTAATTTTACCTGTTTGGCATTTCAATCAGAACACAATATCTTCCTCATATGACATTGGTTTTTCGAACCATTCGTAGCGCCAAAATCAGGAAGATGATACCTACACAACCATCCTAGTTTCAACCCAACCCTGTAACTTTGAGTTTTGAGAAAAATTTATGAACTCCGGACCACTTGATGAGTAGTATACTCAGGTGGGAACCAACAAGGGACTAACTTTGGAGCTACCTAAAGTTGGTCTATCTATGTGTTCATTGGTTTATGACCTATAACCTAGAATGGTAGCTCTTCATAGGCCTTAAATGGCTAGGTCAACCCATTGGAGGAGGAGATGAGGACGAAACATGAGGCCTCATTGATTCGAACAAATTATCTATTAATTTTGATCTGGAAGAGGAAACTCTTATTGTTCCTATGTATATTAAGCTACCCAATAGTTCTCTAGACTCTAGCGTAATGAAGCACTTGAAAATCATAAATAAGATAGGCATGTATTTTGACAATGCTAAGCCAATATCATGCGTGTTCTCTTGTGTTCATATTTGTGTGAAAATGGAAGGCCTTCTCAAGGCTATATAACTTCAAATAGATAACCAAATCCATCTGAAACAATTGGATGATGAGAAGTTTCCATTGAAGTGCATTGGTTGCGAGGGAAATTTTGCAAACATTTCCCAAATAAATCCTCCCTGCCTACCCCCCCCCCCCCCCCCCCCCCCGCTTTTCCCCCAAACCCTCCCACAAATAGAAGAAAGAAGATAAGTTTTCATATGGTTAATTATAGACCTTCTAGTAAAAAGATAAACACATGGCCCCTGGCTGGAAAATAAAGGGGTTGATATTCAAACACGAAAAACAACTTCAAATTTCTAGAGCATATTTTGAATATCCACTAAAGAATAATATTAAGGTTGAATCAGTGTATGTATATGTATTAATATTCCAAGGGGAAGACAATAAAACCAAGGAGAAAAGGGACAAATGAGGCCCTCAAAATATCTCAGCACCACTCTCAAAAACTGATACGCGGACTACCACCATGGGAATCCCCCAGGAGAGATCCAGTGGGAGAATCTCTTTAATCAAATTCAATGGAAAATGTAGGACTGGATGAAATAGAAAGGCCTCAACAGGATGGGAAATCCACCACCTTGAGTCAAGGAGAAGAAGAGGTCCTCATAAATTCTTACAACACCTTCAAATGGAGTTAAGGGTAGAAGATCTACTTAAGTAAGCTCCCCAACAAAATAAGGAAATGTCTCCTAGTAGAAAAGGTACAAAAGAATCAAGTGGTGGACACATGGACTGAAGAGCCCCCCCAAGGGAGGGAAGCCCCACTGTCACAGTGGACACAGGAATATTTCATGGCAACAATGAAAATTCACAAGAAAAATATTTATGACCCTTTTAAAAAATGGAAGTAAAAGCCTTTTTTCTTTAGTGCAAAAAACACCCCGAAACAAAAAATATTGAAACAAAAATTTTAGAATAACAAAAATTTATATTAAATATTTAAAATATATATATATATATATATATATATATATATATATATATATATATATATATATATATATAAACATTTTAAATAATTGAAAAAAAGGATCATTATATTTTTTTAAAGTAAAATTAAAATTAAATTAAAACTAAGAAAAAAAATATAAAATAAAAATAAAATAAAAAACATTTTTGAAATTAAAATTTAAAAATATGTTAAAATAAAAAAATAAAAAAAAATAAACAATGAAATTAAAAAAATAAATAAATTTAAAATATACAAATTAAATTTAAAAATAAAAGAAAATTAAAAATTAACAAAAACAACAAAAATAAAAAAGATTATTTCAATTAAAAAAAAACGATTAAAAATAAAAAATGAAAAATGAAATAAAATAAAAATATTAAATTAAAAAAAAAAATATTATTAAAAAAACAAATAAATTTTAAACATAAAATTAAATGAAAAAAATATATTAAGTTAAAAAGATTAATATTCAGATAAAAAATTAAATTTAAAAAAAATAATAAATTTTAATAAATAGATAAATAAATTTTAAAATAAAAAAGAGAATTTAAAAAACAAAAAATCAAAAAATAAAAATAAAAAACACTTTTAAAATTAAATTTGAAAGAAGAAATAAAAATTAATTAAAAATGGGAAAAAATAAATAAATTCAAATTATTAAATTAAAAAAGTAAAACAAAATAAAAGCAAATTAATTTAAAATACAAAATTGAAAATTAAATAAAAAAATATTAAATTTTAAATTTTAAATGTTAAATTTCATTTAATTAAAAAAAACATATTAAATTTAAATTAATTAAAAAAATATTAAAATTTATTAAAAAAATAAAAATAAAAAATAATTTGTTTTAAAATATGTTGAGGATCGTGGCGCCAAGTGGTGGCAGGCACCGACTGCTAGCAATCGAGGAGGTTGCACGCAGCCCCTGCCCACCCAGCGGCTAGCACCTACCGCCATCGGGACGAGAGGTCGATTCCAGGAAAGGAATTCCAAACCTTAATTTTACAACAAGGAGAATCGGCCTAGCGGCCGGCCCTCGCCTCCACCTGGGCGACGCAATTATCAACGTATTTTAAAATAATAATAATTTTTTTTTAATTTTAATTTATTTATTAAATTTAATATTTGTTTTTTAAATTTTAATTTAATATTTGTGTTTTCTAATTTAATAAAATTTAATATATATACTTTTTAATTTTTTATATATATTTTTTAAATATTTTTATTTTATTTTATTTATTTTTTTAATTTTTTTTTTAAGTTATTTGATTTGTTAATTTTTATTTTTAATATATTTTTAATTTTTTTTTAAATTTTGATTTTAAAAATGTTTTCGTATTTTTATTTTTACTTTTGTTTTTAATTTTTTAAATATTTTAATTTAAAAACTATATTAGATTTTTGTTTAAGTTATTTAAAATTTTAAATTTTAAATTTTTTTTTTTTCAATTTTCTTTTTAAATTTTAAATTCTGTTTTTTTTATAATTATTTTAAAACTTTAATTTTAATTTTCTTATTATTTTTTTTTTTAATTAAAAATTTAAGTTTTAATTATTTTTTATTTTTGGATTTTAATTTTATAATTTGAATTATTTTTAAATTTTCTCTTTTAAATTTTATTTTTTTTTATCATTTTTTGTTTTTAATTATGTGTTTTTTTTTTAATAACTAAAAAAAAATTGGTTTTGATATTTGTTTTATTTTTTGGTTCTGTTTTTATTTTTTCTTTAAATTATGTCATTTTAATTTTCGAAATTTTTTGTTTTTTTTTGTGTTTTATTTATTTAATTTTGTTTAAATTTTTTATTTTTACAAGTTAATTTGTTTTTTTATTATTTTTATATATTTTATTGTTTTTTGTTATGTTTTTTAATTTTATTTTTATGTTTTATTACCAACACGAAAATAACCACTCTAAAAAAAATGGTTGATGCTACATCACCACTTTTCAAAATTAGCATGAAAACTAATAACATTTTAAAACAAATGTTCATACTTCATAAATAAAAAATATTTAAGTGTCGAAAATATGTTAAAAAAAAGGGTTATTCTGCATCCCCACTTTTCAAAATCAAGTGCTTTTTTTGCTACCTTGAAAAAGTAGGTACCAGTTCAGTTACCTATCTGATCCTATGTTGAAACTGAAAGAAACACAACTTTCAGATCTCAAATCACCTTAGTTGCATCATTTATTACTAACAGCAATAAAGGTTGAATTGAAATCATCCTTCAACCCTCTAGAAAGTTATGCTTTTTTTTTTCTTGCTATTATGTAACCAATTTGTAAGGAAATACTCTATGCAAATTTGGTAGAGAATTAAAGTTTGTTACTAAAAATAAGAATAAAAAGTCTGATTTTTGAGAGCTCCAACATAGTTCTTGAAATTATGATCAATCTAAAAAATGGAATCCCTCTGAAACATGCACTCAAAACCTACAAGTAAAAGCTAGGCCATTTGGAATTTTAAGACAACTATCTTTGTCCAAAATAAATCTCAAACAAGGAAATAAAACAAAGGACCAAATAATTTCCACTATTTCCAGTTTTGATGCGATGGAATATGCCATCACTTTAATTTTCAATAAACCAAAAAACTTTACATGTATCCCATGCAATAAATGACGCCATAGATGTTATGGACAGAATTTGCATAAATCATTAGCATCTCTTTGTTATAACATCATTTCTCACCTCTATATACTTGATGCTCTATGTTATGGCCTTGGGCAGCCCTTTCCCATCAGACTTGGTCATTTACCTAAAAAACATTATTTTGAATTCCATATGTGACTATGCCCTCTCAAAAGCGCACACACACACGGATCTAGTTATACCTAAACCGTGTATATAATTTAAAATATGAAATAAATATAAAATTCCCTATTTTATGGGTGGGGTTTGTGGGCTACACCGAAATCCTACCTATAGGAGCCCATGGCCAAAATTTTCCCCAACTAAAATCACTATCTTGACGAAGTATAAATACACCTCATGGGAAGGCCTAAAGGGGAGAGAGAGGTAGGTATTGATAATATAACCATTTAGTCCTTGATCAAGACTGATTTATCCTTGTTCCTCCTGCACTTCCCAGATTGTGGAAACCCTTGTTTCCCTCATAGAGATGTTCACCCCTCTTATGTGACATCCTTGTGTATGCTTATGGAAGGAGATTGTTGAGGCTTGGGTTAGATGGATCCGGAGGACAGTTTCTCTTGGAGTCGTGGCTAAATCAGGTGGTATTCCTCCACACATCTTTACATACATCAATAAAGAATCTTTTTCTCATTCCTAATTTCACGATCTTTAATGATTTATACATGTTATGATCTTGTTATGGTTGATTTCATGTTATTTTTTTTATAAGCTTATATGATCTAACACTGACATCTAGAACATGCTTTCAATTACTACTAGTCTATGTGATTTTCTTGAATGAGTTGAAGGTTTTGAAGCACTTGGAGAAGCATAGGGTTTGAACGCTGTGGGATCACCTTCTAACATAGGACCTATGGGTAAGGCCTCTTCTCCCAATTTTACTAGTTTAAGCATTAGGACTATTAATTTTCTTGCTTCTTGTTGTTGTATGCCTCTTCCTTTGTTGGGGTTCTCAACCCAGACCCTAGGGTAATTAGTCCCGTAAAAATATTTCTAGTGCATATCTCTATAAAATATACATTAAAATTTAATATTTAAATGTTGGTATAATGTCATTTGGTCTATTATTTTATTACTTTGGGAACTGTTTGATTTTTTATTATTATTTTTAGGTATTGTTTGGTTTTTGCACCACATAATACCATATTTCTTTCTGAAAAAACATGTAACCAACTAGTTTTTCATCAATATTAGCTTATAATATCTCGCAATTATTCTACCAGTGCAAGTGGAAGTAGAAATTTTAAGAGACTTCCCAAACTTTATCAATGGATAACAATCCATAAGAAACTAATGTGCCAAAATTAACACCACTAGTTTTTTAAATTATATGAGGAACAAGTGAAATGTTCCAAAATAATTTCACATAGAAATTCAAACCCATAAGTTAACATCACAACGTATTTTTGACAAAATCATAGTTCCCTACGCATGAAACAAAAATTGAAAAGGATTAAGTATCATACCGTGTTGCAAGCTCAAAGAATTGCTTGTCTAGCTACCATTACTAAACTATGTGCAGAACTCCTCCACAAAAAAACTCCATAACTTAACATTAAAACTTGTCTGTTTCAAAGTTTATTTATAATGTTCGGAGAAAAGGATGATCCAATGGCTGTAGGATTTCTCTTTCAGTTTGAGCCCTTAAAAAAAAATTATTACTTGCTATAGAGACTTTATCCATAACCTTCATTGAAAAATAACACCTTGTAGCACTCAACTCATAAATATGCACACTGTCTATGTCACCACACCCTATGCTTTTCAACAATATGAAATGGCTCAGTCCTAAACTTCCATCTCGCTTTTGAATTGCTAATATGGATGCCCATCTTGGATTATTTTTTTAGCCTTGTTGACTCCACTAGTGATATTACTCCAATTTCTTTCATCACTTACCACACTTTTAATACTACATCTACTTACACTAATTTTTTCACTCTCGACAAAATCTCCCCTTGCACTAGATCTAGCACTTTCATTATTGTTTGTTGCACTAGATTTCTCATCCCCATTTATTTCATCATTTACGTTTGCACTGGTGCTATAGGATTGACACTACTTGTTCATGTAGAAATGCCACTACCATTAATACTTCTCTGAGGGCCAAGGCTTCCACTTGCAGGTAAATAAAAATCCCATATACAATCCTTCACATGTTCATATATCCATTTTTTTGTTGTGTATGCCCAACTTCTGATGAGTTTTTTGGTCTGAATTTTGTGTGTTGACAAATTCCTTCCATTTCCTATGATGTGCTTGTAGTTGTTGATAAGGAAGTGCCAAATGCAAATGTCTCTCCTATTTAACCTCCTTCAAATTCCTTACCCTACCCACTCTTCCAAGCTGATAGATTACCAACTTGCAATTTATGAGCAGTGCTTGTTCGTTTTGGTAGCTTCCCAGTCGTTGCGTCTAATGTTTGAAATGTAACTGGCACATTGCATTTTTTTTTTGCATTTTTCTTCTTCTCCTCCTGATAATTGTCTCGAAGAGGCTACTTCTATTGAATGTGAAGTAATTTCCCCTTTTAAAGCATGTTTCAATGTGAGTGTTTCAAATGCACCTACTTCAAATGCTTCCAAAGGGTCAACTTCACTCAATGCTTGTTTCAATGTTGGTACTTCTGATGCAAGAGATACATTAGAAGAATTTGATCCTCTTAATTCCTGCTTCAAGATTGGTATCTTTTATGTGTGAATTCCATATGCTTGAGAATAAAACTCTCCTATTAATGCATGTTTGGCAGTGAATGACCATAAAAAAATGGCGAGGTCAAGTTGTTCCTTGAATAACTGAACACATAAATATTATTATTAGAAATCAAGACAACAATGATAATTAGAAAGAAATTTAATAATACCAAAAGGTTATCAATTTACTCTTCTAATGGCACATGCGAGTCAAAAAGTTTCATGTGTAATTTACAACCTATCACTAAAGAGATACCAAGGAATGAAGCTTGAAAAATGCAATGTCCATTAGAGGAAATGGAAATTAAGTTGGAATTATAACCCAATTCAATTGATTGTATATTAAGAAAGAATTACGTTCACAGTGTAGATTCAATATCTACAAGAATAAGCATCAAAATCATACCTCTTGAGTGAACAAGAGTTTGAGTTGATGATGGGGAGCTGGAAAATGGAGATACGAGGGAACAACGCTCAAAGCATAAATACATTCAATAAAACCTATGGGGATGGTAGTTTTGAATTTTCACAATAAATTTAAAATAGGTTGGAGACAAAAAGAACAATATAATGGAGAAGAAGCAAGGAAAATATAATGCAAGTTTAGAATTTTAATGTTTGTGCCCTACACTAGAACAGTTTCACAATTTAAAATATGTTAGGAAAAAATAATGAATATTTCTTCTATAAAAAAACTCAAATAGACAAAAAAATCCATAATTATAAAGTGATTATCTGAGAATTTTAATCACTAGTTTCAGGGGAAAAAAAATAAAATAACCTAAAACACTCAAATATCCTAAAAGAATGTGTGAATAAAGACAAGGAAAAAGAGAAAAAGTTCTGGAACAATAATACAAAACAAAGACAAAGATAATATGTTATGGAACAATAATATAAAACACATCCAACATTTTGAAGAATTTGACTTGTCTTGGTGAACGTGCATCTTTAGCAAATACAATGTAGTGATACCTTCCACAAAAAAGAGAAGACATGTAAGAATTGTATGTTTGACATTGAAAATCATAAAGATGACACAATAGCTACTCCATTAAACGTGTGCATAGGCAATACAACTTAGATGCTAATGGAAAAGTATGGGATAGAAACAAATATCCTAGATGCTAGTTGTCTCACAACAATTAAATTAGATTTTACATATTGGTATGGTGTAGTTGTGAAGTTCCCAGTTTCTAACCAAAATAAAAAATAATAGGTCAACATAACATACACTACCAACATATAACCTAGACAATGGCTTCATCATATGCCTCATGCTAAGAATTGGATTTTGCATACTAGACTAGCGATAGTTAGGTTCTAAATTTCAACTTGATTATTTCATATAGCATATGAGCAGGAGTAAAGAAGTCCTATAATAGAACTTTCATCACATTATAGTGATTTTGTTGTATAATTTGTTTTATTTTTACGGAACATGTTTCAAACAATTTTAACATGTTTTTAAGTTTTCAAAACTATCATGGCCCAAAGTCTCCCTTATGACAGTATTTGGTAGTAGCCTCCATGAACAGTTTAACATCAGTAATCTAGTTATAATATGATAGTTTTTAGTAGCATGTTTTCATCCTCCATGGTATCCAAACAAAGCAAATAGATCACCATCCAAGCATAAATATAACTCGGCATATAAGATCAACTTTTTTTGGGAGGATGTGAGGTCTTGTAACATACTCTTGTGAGATTATGAGGAAATATGAAGATGATATATAGAATAAAATTACCGTAGATTCGATGACAATATGTGAAGAGCCCTCAAAAGAAGATACAACAATAGATATATCCTTTGATTGGTGGTTCTCTGAAACCCAATAGTGTTGGTATTTCCAATGGTTGATACCTCCAAATGTGGTAAATTTTTACCAACAAATAGAACTAGGTTTAATGGAAACACGATTATGGATGTGATACTAATGTTTGGATATATATGAAAAAATGAAAACAAGAATAAAAATGTATGTGAAATCAACAAATGTATCCAACACTAATGTGGGGTTTTGGGGAAGCTTGTTGTGGGATAATTTGAGGGATTTCAAACCACATTTCATCCTTTTGAACAACAATAATCTTCATTACTTATTTTTTACTACATCTAGGGTCATTGTAAGAAAATTATAACCAACAATAAAACTCTAAATACCCATCAATCAGAACAGTTGTCATATTTTATTCAATCAGGAACCAATTTAAATCTTCATGTGTCTTCACCTTACAAAAATTTTCTGGCAGAAATGGTGGTGGTAAAAAATATCATAAGGGATGTTAATATCTGGTGAAATATTTTTTTGTAGAAACCCTTGGAAACCTACAACGAACCCTAGAACAAAGGCACCAAAAACTTTTTGAAATCCTTAAGTAGCATTTTAATTGGACATCAATATGTCATTATAAACATTGGAGTGATTTGATACTTTCTGAGGCATTTCAAGTTCCCTTTTCATATATTACTTGGAGTGTTTTTTGGATATACCTATCATTGTTGGGTGTTCCTAGAATAGATCCTAGCAATCTAAAGCATGTATCAGATCCTAGTAATATGTTGGGTATTCCTACTAAGTTGTTGGGTGTATCAAATCCTAGACCAATAGGTGTTCCTCCTTGGAAACATACATTCCTTAACTCATAAAGAATAACGTGAGGAAAAGGAGACCTTGAACCACATGTATATGCATAACCTTATGTTTGACCATTATCTTGAGTATGTTTTACCTCAACCTGAAAAAGGACCAGCCTCCTCATCTTAGCTATTGATCAGGAGATCATGTCCAAGTTGAAAAAATGCTCAAAAATGGAACTTCTTAGAATTGGTTGCAATATGAATGACCAGAAAGGCCTCATCACTGCGATTCAGACGTCGTGAACGAGACTCAAATCTGATGTCGTATGTGAAAGTTACTGAGGTTTGAAATTGCCCAATAACCTCCAAAACATGACTTTTTGACCCAAAAAATGTCATTTTCAAAAAATTTATATGACAAAAAAATTCATTTTAAAGGTTTTTATAGGCCTGTTGGAGGGTGCCACATGGCTTGCCCAGAGGCTGTCACGTGGCCCCAGGCCATTGGTTAAAGATTCATGCTAAAATTTGGAGGGCAAGGGGGGTCGAACTCTCAACCTGAGTCCTCGGGCAGGGTCGACCTAACCACTACACCACAGGCCGAATGATTGAACAATTGGGTGAGTCATTTAAACCTTAACAAGGGCGAGTCGGGTCATCATGGACAATTTTGAATCGGTGGAGTTGATTTAATCCCTCAGTGCTAAGGGATAAGGCCCTGCAACCACATGCTATCACCAAGGGCTAAGCCCCATTCAAACCGTTAGAGAAAAGGGCTTAGCACCTAGGTTCTATCTCCCTAACCATGTGACCTACAGGCGGTGACCGAGGGCATGGGTTTAATGTTAACCGCCAACACAAACAATTTTTGAAAATTCAGCATGTGCATGCGCCATTTGGAACTGACAGTTTAATTTATTTTTTCCCCTAAACATAGTGTGGTTCTGCCTAATCTGAGTTGTCCAACAAATTTGGTGAAGCTAACTGGAGTTCCTCCAGTTTTGGAGGAGGTTTTCTGGTGCCACTGGGCAAAATCCTGTTTGGGTCATAACTTTCTCAATTTTCGCCCAAACAAGATAAAAATTTAGTCAATTTTGGGTTCCTTGAGCATTCTAGAGTGTTTGGGATAGGTTGCAGAGTGAACAGAGGTGTTCTTCAGCCATTTTTGCTTTAGAGAAAAGGAAATAGCCACCAGTGCCATCAGGGAGATGGAGCTGTATTGGGTTGTACTTCACTGTTTGAGGTGAAACAAAAGCCATTTTTAGCGTATTTCTATCTTTTGAAGTCAAATTCGCATCTTTTTTTGCCTGTTTAGGAATATTTTTCACTATATAACCATTTTGAGCAATTTAATAGAGCAAGGACATACCATTGGGGAGCCTTGGACCGGCAGATGTAGCCCAAGAGGGGTGAACTGCCTCATCATTTTGATGTGTTATGATATGGTGAAGTTTACTTGGTGTGTATTTATACTGTGTTATATTAAACAGTAAATTTAAATAACAAATCATCACACATAAAACTTAGAAACATTACCAAAACCACTTTTTTTAACTTGCAAGACATGGAGAATACTTTGCACACTTGATTAAATGGAAATGGATACTTTTCATAGCATTAAAAATAGTTCCATTTTCATATTAGATGGTATCAGTGCTCAATATTTTAGCATTAGAAGCTAGATTTCTACTTTGCATTTTCTCTTGTGCAAAGATATAGTTGATTGTTTGCAAGTTTTGATGCTTACTAGGCTTAAACTCAAGAGAGGTGAAGGACACTTGGTTAGTGCACAAAGTAATCCTCAACCAAGAAGGGCTAGAGAGCCACCTCCAAGAGCCATAAAAGAAGCCTCAAGCATGTCTTCAAGAGAAGGAGAAGCTCCTGAAGACATTGATCCCAAAGAAGAGGAACGAGTGTTCCGAAAGGCTTTCTTGGACATGACGGAGATGGTGAGGATACTCTACAAAGAAAGGAATGATAGGATTGTAGGAGAAGGATCTAAACATCAGAATGAAGGAGAGGGTTCTTCAGGAGGAAAGAAAAGTGATGACAAGTCAAAGAAAGGACATGGAGGTAATGATGATCCACCATCCCCATCCTCTTCCTCTTCCTCTACATCATCATCCTCAACTTCAGTGAATCAATCTCACAATTCTAAAACCACTGGTCAAAATCCATTTTTAAAGCTTGATGTTAAATTTTAGTTGCCTATGTTTAATGGTGAGGTCAATGCAGAGAAACTTGACAATTGGATAAGACAGTTGGAAGTTTATTTGAGGATACAAAACCTTCATGAAGACGACACCAAGATTCAGTTAGCCTCTTTGAGAATGAAAGGAGCAGCATTGGTATGGTGGGAAGCCAAGACCAAGGATGAAATTAAAAAACATGGTAAGATCAATTTATCATGGGCTGAATTTATTTCCGCAATTAAGAAACAATTGTATCCATTAGCTCATTTACAAAAGGCTATCATGAATTGGCAAAGTTTTAGACAACTTAAGGGAAAAAGTGTTCAAGATTACACTCAAGAGTTTAGACGAAGGGCTTTATTACTTGGAATTGATTTGCATAGCCAAGAGACTTTCCTGAAATATATAGGTGGTTTACACAACTATATTATACCTACTGTCCTTACATTCAATCCTACAAGTCTAGATGAGGTTTGTGTTCAAGCCACACATTTAGAGGCTAGAGGTAAACAATATTTTGATGGGAATGAGGGTAGTGAATTTAAAGGCAAAGGGAGAAAAATAAATGCAAACTCTAGGAAATAAAAAAGAAAATTATTTTGTAAAAATTGTTCCAAAAAAAGCCACAATGAAGACCATTGTTGGAAACTTCATTCGGAATTGAAGCTAGAAAAATTTAAAAGCAAAGATAAGGCCAAAGAAAAGGGAAAAACAATTGCAATAGCTAAACAAGACTTAGGGTCTGAATCAGGAGATGAAACTAAAAGCATAGCCATGGTACTAAAGAACATAAAGGGGAAAGAGATTGTAAAAGAAACAAATCCTAGTTCTAGCACTTTAAACTGTCACATAGAAGCTCCAAATGAAGAGAGGAGGATAGAGTTGTTTCATGTGAGGATAATTTCCAAACACACAAATATAGACACACTATTTGACAGTGAGTCTCAAGAAAACCTCATCTCAGAAGACTTAGTTAAGAAGTTGAAACTTGAAACCATTCCACATCCAAAGCCATATCCACTTGGATGGATTTGCAAGGATGCTAATTTGCAAGTTTTAAGGAAGTGCATGTTGCGCTTCGCCATAACAGTTCATTATGTTGACTTGGTTGAATTAGATGTGGTACCGCTTGACATTACAGGTGTGGTGTTGGGTAGTTCGTACTTATATGACAGAAAAGTGATCTTCCATCACCATGAGAACAAGTATCATCTATTCAAGGATGGCAAGGAGTATATTGTGAGAGCACATCGGAAGAAGCTAGAATCTTCTTTAGTGAATGAAGGGCAATTGAAAAGGCTTGTCAATGCAAGTCAAAATCTGAATTTGTTGATGATTAAACAACAATACTTTGTACGTAATCCTTTTCATGTTATTGCTGATGTAAATGATGAAATGTTTCAGTCTGAAAGCAAGTCGTCTTTGGAAGAAGATGACAAGAGGTTGCAGAAGGTGTCTTTGGTGTCGATTGGTGCAGAGAACAAAGTGTCGGTGCAAGGTGGTGCAAAAATCCAAGAGGGGGAAAAGCATGCAAGCAAAGAGGGCACAAATTTTAGCAAGGGTCATTGCTGGTTTCAGAATGGCAGGTTGGTATGGCAAGAAAAATTGGTCGGGAATCGACACAAGTACATGGCTCATTTGGAAAAAATTCGCCATAAGGACAGTTGGCGAAAAAAGGTGAATCTTATTTCTAGTTTCCTTTGAAGGTAGACCATTATAGGAACAGTATGATTTCTGAAAATTTTAGCTGATGTTCTGCAAATTTCAAAAAATTTCATCATGACACAATCAGGGTTAGCAACAGTCGGTCAGGAAATTCAAGGAAGAATTTATATTTTTTATGAGAAACTCAATTTGATGAAGTCAGGGAGATTTAAGTGCTTCACGATTGGAAGAGTGGAGAATCAGTCTCCTCATCTTCAATTTCTGTAATTCAAAGAGTTTTTTGGGTCCAAAAGCTTCCCATTGGGGTGGCGTGACCAAGAGATCATGTCCAAGTTGAAAAAATGATCAAAAATGGAACTTCTCAAAATTGGTTTCAATCTGAACGACCAGAAAAGGCTCATCACTGCAATTCTGGTGCTGTGAACGAGACTCAAATCTGAAGTTGTATGTGAAAGTTACTGAGGTTTGAAATCGCCTAATAACCTCCAAAACATGACTTTTTGACCCAAAAAAATTGTCATTTTCAAAAATTTTATATGGAAAAAATAAATTCATTTTTAAAGGTTTTTATAGGCCTGTTGGAGGGTGCCACGTGGCCTACCTGGAGGTTGCCACGTGGCCCCAGGACATTGGTTAAAGGGTCATGCTAAAATTTGGAGGGCAAGGGGGGTCAAACCCTCAGCCCGACTCCTCGGGAAAGGTCGACCCGGCCACTACACCACAGGTCGAACGATTGAACAGTTGGGTGAGTTGTTTAAACCTGAACGAGGGCGAGTCAGGTCGTCGTGGAGAATTTTGAATGGGCAGATTTGATTTAAGCCATCAGTGATAAGGGATAAGGCCCTGTGACCACACACTATCACTAAGGGCTAAGCCCCATTCGAACCAGTGGAGAAAAGGGTTTAGCACCTATGTGCTAGCTCCCTAACCATGTGACCTGTAGGCGGTGATCGAGGGTGCAGGTTTAACGTTAACCGCCAACCCAAACAGTTTCTGCAAATTCAGCATGTGAACGCGCTGTTGGGAACTAACAGCTAAATTTATTGTTACCCATAAAAATAGCACGGTTCCACCTAATATGAGTTGTCCGATGAATTTGGTGAAGCTAACTGGAGTTCCTCCAGTTTTGGAGGAGGTTTTCTAGTGCCACTGGGCAAAATCTTGTTTGGGTCATAACTTTCTCAATTTTCGACCAAAAAAAATGAAATTTTAGTCAATTTTGAGTTTCTTGAGCATTTTGGAGTGTTTGGGATAGGTTGAAAAGCAAACAGAGGTGTTCTTTAGCCATTTTTGCTTCAGAGAAGAGGAAAGAGACATGAGGGCCATCAAGGAGATGGAGCTATATTGGGTTGTACTTCACTGTTTGAGGTGAAACAAAAGCCATTTTTAGCTTATTTCTATCTTCTGAAGTCAAATTAATAGATTTTTTTTTCCTATTTAGGAATATTTTTCACTATGTAACTATTTTGAGCAATTTAATAGAGCAAGGACATACCATTGGGAAGCCTTGGACAGACAGATGTAGCCGAGGAGGGGTGAACTGCCTCATCATTTTGTTGTGTTATGATATGGTGAAGTTTACTTGCTGTGTATTTTTGTTGTGTTATATTAAAAAATAAATTTAAATAACAAATCCTCACACATAAAACTTAGAGACATTACCAAAACCACTTTGTTTAACCTGCAAGACATGGAGAATAATTTTCACACTTAATTAAATGGAAATGGATACTTTGCATAGCATTACAAATAGTTCCATTTTCAGATCAGCTATTATCTAGGCTTTACTCAGATAATGCACTTGATAAATGGGTTCCAACTGACCAACATTTTACACCCAAAACCGCAATTTGAACTCAGCTCAGGACCTTTTTGTAGCAATCGAGAAATCAAATCTTCTAATCATCCAAAAGGTTATAGAATTTCAAAATTATGGTCTCTCCATAGCCAGGAAAAGCCAATCCTTTTAGTGCAGGAGCCTCCCTTCTTTGTAAAGGCAAGGCTATACAAGTGATAGAAAATCACTTGGTTATATAGGTGATAGAAAATTACTTGGGTATATAGGTGATAGAAGATTCCAACCCAGAAAAGTTCAGAAAGGAACTTGACCAACCCAACTTTAAAAATGGCATCCACAAAACCATGTTCCATTAGTTTAGGTCCTTCAATATAAAAACAACATAAATGGTACATTTTTATTAGTTTTGTGAGATACATGATGGAATTCAATGCATCACTGATCGACAACTATTGGAAGGATTTTCCAGCACATAAAAATGCAGAGTCCATACATAATCATTTTGAATATTACAAATAACAATGAAATTGGATGCGGTCGAAGGACCATGAAACTTACAATAATTGTCAGGAGAAGTCAGAAGAACAATGATAACAATTTAAATACAAGTATACATATTTTTGTTTTCCATGCATTTCTGTAGATATAATAGAAAAATATTAGATGATTCTGAATATAGAACAAAATAAAGGAAGTTGAAAAGGAAACTGAAGTTCTTTATGTTTGATAATCAACACATAAAAGTGATTAAATCTCGTAGATAAAATTAATTTAACCAAAATATATCTCACAAATAAACCATACAAATATTTCTTCAAGTATATACGTTGGTAGGTAAAAGCAATATTTGAAACTATTGCATTGATGAAACTAGTCTAGTTGAAGGAAAACTTAGTCAATAAGGCCATGGACACACCTGTGTTAAAAACCTCAAGCAGTATAAGTCTATGACAAGTCTATATGAAAAAAAATTCATGACTGCACTAGAAAATCCTTCAAACTCAATAAAAAAATTCCCTGCGTAACCACAAAGCTAAAATAGCTAGGGAGGAGATTTGATACTTACCAAATAGAAATGGGGCAAGATATAACCATAGAGTGAATGGGATTTGTTGTCCAAGAACAAAATAAGAATAAGAAGCATTGAATAAATGTTTTATCTTGTTCCTCAGAAAGCATAGGTGTTAGAGAAGCCAACACTAGTTAGAAATTAAGATCAAGAGGAGAAAGAACTCGATGCTAAGACAAGATTGGATAGGAAAATCTCTTGTAAAGCCATGGAAGGTTTTGTTGTAGGCATGTTGGGTAAAGTGAAAGTCCTTCACTTAATTAGAACATTATGCATAAAAATGTATGCAAAGTGGACAAGATTATTATTGTACTCAAAGGCCTTCTAAAAATGGCCAATGAACACAAGGAAAGGGTCACAATTAGACATGATAGATGTCAACAATTCTAAGTGTTGCTACACATTCAAAAAACAAAATCCAAACTACCCTAGGTTCAAGAGACAACCAGAATCTAGGTGACGATTATAACCACTATATAGAAAAGGATAAAAAACCAAGGAAAACAAATGCTTGGTTCAAGGCAAACAAGTTAGTTTTATATACCTTTCTGCCTGGCAGTTTTCTATACAACTCACTTAACAGTTCTATAATAGCATATTGAACAATGATTTGAGAGGGGTATATAGGTTGAACTAGGGAATGCATGATTTCCTGGTTATTCATGCACCAACTTTAGTCTTCTTTCAGTTTTTAGTATGTTGTTATGCTTAGAACAACACTTGTATTTTATTATTTTAGACTATTGTATAATTTTGTAAGCACTTCGCTGTTTTCCCCAGAATTCCATAGACACTTTATTTAGTTGAGTTAGAGGATGTTCTTCTAATAGAAATGAGGACTTGTATGCATTTTTGTTTTACATATTATACTTTAGATAAGACACGTATTTCTAGGAGGCATGTGTGCTTTTGTGTGAACCTATGTCCTTAATGTAGTATATGTTAGGAAGTTTCCTCTTGTAGAACTAGGCACTCTTCTCTAGGTAAGAATTAGGTTAGGGTTTCTCCTCTTCTATTCTAGATGTTGCAAAAGGAAGGGGATTCATAATTTTAAAACCTAGAGTAATCTTAGTCTTAAAAGGGGAAACAAGGTCTTCCACAAATTTGTGGTGTGAGAGTTTGGAGTTACATTATGTAACTATTTTCCCAGTACATATAATACAAATGCAAATTTTAGAGTTTAGTTTTTTCTACTTGTTGTACCATTTTTAGAGTGATATTTTTGTAGATTAATGTATTTAGGTTCTACTATTTTTATTGGTGTTAATTTTTCAGTTTCATAAATATTATTTTTTTACTTTATGGGTATTGAATATGCTTACCATGACCTGAAAATTTTTCACATGGTATTAACACATCTTTTTTGTGGTTTTCTGATCCATGTATGTAGTGGGTTGTTGCGTGAATTATCAAAGATGATATGTGCCTGAGATAGGTCCTTCGGTGTAATTCCATAGTTTCTCCAATGATTGGAATGAATTTATTCCCCGAGATAGGCACAAAGAAGCTGGAACCTAAGATACTAGATAGGTAGTTGATTTATTTCAGTGGGCATGAAGCCCAGAGAAATTTAGTGATTAGGGAAATTTAATGCCTGAGATAGGTGATATACCCCTGGGATAGGTTAAAATTATGATTTCTTCTATTACTGGGCTATTTTTTGAAGCATAATTTCAATGAATGGTCTCAATCTCAGAGAGTGTGACTAAATGGCAGGTGCTTCCAACATTAAACCTTGGAAGTGCAAACTGCAAGTTCTATTAGGGGATATTGGCTTTCAAAGTTTTTTGCAAACAAAGGTTGCAGCTCCTATTGTTATTTCTCTTTTGGCTGAACAAAATAAAAAAATAACCAAGGAAAAGTGAATCATCCATGATTCAATGAAGTACCATCTGATCCCTTAGATGGTCGTCAAGTAGATAAATAAGAAGATGTATGATTCCTTGATTACTCTATACTGTAGTGTGAAATCAAAAGATGTTTCTCAAGCTTACTACCACAAGCATTAGCAATATATACACAATGGTTACTTACCAAATGAAGATCATGAAGCTTTCATATCAACTCCTATTGAGGATAACATGGAAGTAAATGGACCCTCTTCATCTTGGGAACCATTTTTTTAATGTACCTGTGATCATTAGAAGCTTCCTAACTTTGAGTATCTTTCGAATGATTTCATCTAAAAAGACATAAAACTAGGGACAATTTCAACCATAGAGGATATCTAGAACCTATCTTTCCTTGGGAAGATGAGGAGAGGAGGAAAGAGAGGATGCCTGAGGAGGGGTAAGAAGGGAAATGCCAAATAATTATATTTTTTGAACCAATCCAAGAAATAATTGGGTCATTTTAAGTGTTTCAAATTCCACAATACAGTCTTCCATGCATTTCAGTGTCTTGACAAGAATAACACCAAGAAACAGTAGTAGGAATTTGAAAGGAGTGCAAAATGAAACAAATGAGTTAGCATCTAGACCTCAACCACATCGTCCATGGTATACTGCCTTTCCACTAACACAATTTATAGTGTAAGATGGTATGTAGAGTGGCACATCTAGATGTGGGATATTTAATAAGTAGGCATTCAAAAATAGGAGGATGGCATACATTTGTGCAATTATCATATTGGCATATATATTTCCAAATGGATTCAAGAAAAGTTCTTGAAGTATATTGTATAAACATGTCACAAAATGGAATTTAATGAAAAATATAAATTTCACTTCTACCCTACAGATTTCGTAGACCTTAACTCTATGAATTTTAGTCATAGGCCTGTTATAAAATAGAATATAAAACAAAAGAAGAAAATATACATTTTTCACTCTTTAACAACCCATGAGAAAACATACCAAACTATCAAGATAATTTTTCAGCTCTAGAAGGTAATTTATCACACATAAACTAGTTCTGAGAACTCACTTCTATAGCAGTTATAACAACAAATGTAGCAACATCAAATAACCCTCAAATTTGTCACTAATAATGTCAAAGCACATAAATTGTCATGTTATATTTTTCAAATCAGCAAGGCACATATAGTTGTAAATAACAATCCATGAAAAACATATATATCTCAAGATTAAATATAGAAATCAGATAAGTTTTGGATAGCTGAAAACTTCATTAATATGCTCAATATGAAGTTCATGTACATATCATAGCCTTCTCTTAAGGCAAGAGATCCTCTTCTCCATTTTTTTCACCAAAAATACCCTAGGGTTTCATCTCCAAATCCTAATCTCAAACCTCTAATGGATAAACCCTATTTCTGCACTCTAAGATGATCCAAAAAAAACCAAGAAACCATATAAAACAAAAAGAGAAATCAAGTACAAATGAGTTCCAAGAGAGAAAAGACTAGTGTGCTCCTCTTCACGGTCACATCTATACACGAGTGAAATAATAATGAAAACAATGTTGTGAAAAAGGAGGACTCTATCATTCCTATATATATATATGAGTTAAATGAGGTCAACAATATAATGTGGGCCAAAACCCTTGAGAAACCTACAACAAACACTTGGAAGCCTACACAAGTGAAGCACTCCAGACCAAGAATACACATGCCATGTTCAAGGTGATGTTGTACACAATACGAGCTCCAAGATAATGCATCTACTCAAGTTGTGTTCACACCTCTCCATCCTTCATCCCACACACTCCATTACTCCTAAGCCATGTAATTCATGTGAAGATCAACATGAGTCTTGTTTCCACCAAAATTACCACTCATCTTAAAATAATGGACTTCTCAGGTTTATGCTTATCAACACAAAATGGACACATCAATCTCAATTCCGAAAAAGTGGTTGAGAAAAAGAATTATCATCTTTTTTTTGTTACCTTTCTAATATGTTTAAGAATCCATTCAATGATAAATAAATTGAGTACAAACCTACTATTTTTATCTCAAGACCAAAGAGGTTTAAGAGATCCATGAGGTCTAAGCCAATCTCAAAAACATCAATTAGTGTCAACTAAAGCCCTGAACGATCAAGGTGCCACCCTCAGCTTCCAAAGGATCTCAAAATTGTGTATATGGTCAATGTCCCTTTGAAATTGGTGGTATAAGCATCGAAAAATGGCATATTAGCCTCCTGAAGTCAAGAAATGTCCAACATCTAGCCTCATAAGGTGTAGCAACCTCATCAAAAGGGTTTAATGCCCCAACAAGTGGGAGGTTCCTCTAGATGTCATCAAATATTCTCAAAAATTTCCTTCAATGTGTAATCATGTTCTCATGTCAAGTAAATAACCTCCATAAGGCAAGGAAAATTCCCCTCCACACCATATAATCCCATAAAACACCCCACAACTATCATGATTTCCACACATGTTGGTCGATTCTCTAAACAAATGAAAATAAACTACAAATGTGATGAAAAGGAAGAAAACTCAAGGATCCTCCACATGGAATGTGTAGAGGATGTCCATATATGGATAAATAACCCAAAGCACCTCAAAGGTTGTGACCTATGCCATGGGATATATGGTTGCCTCAATAAGTGTGAACTACCTTCAAAAACATGAAAATTCCCCAAAATTAGAATGACGCGAATTGCATATGAAGTAACATGTCATGTCTCAAACATTCTCATTCTAATTAGTATCTATGAATGCAAGTGAATACCAAGCTCAAAAAATAGGGGCCAATGAGTAAATTCACTAGGGTTACCTATACTAGAATGAGTGGTTATAGGGCATACATTACAACCAGTTTGCTACTTGTTTTTTTATATTCTGCATGCTACAAGTGATTTTGTGTCTATTTTTTAGGATAATTATGCTATACATTAGAAATTATAATATGATTAGAAAGAAAATTGAAGATTTCAACTTTTTGGGGCATTTCAACAAAAAAATTGTGAAGAATCAAAACGCAAATATTTCAGATGAAAGTATTGTGAAAATTTGTGTTGTGAAACCAGCTCCAAAAATAGAAGAAAAGAGATATCAATGCCTTAGAAATAAGCCACTTCAAGGGGGAAACCTCCAATACATTACATGAATGAAAAATTCTTGGATGATACAAACGAAAAAATCTCCTCTCTATATATAGGATTCCATGGGGCCACAATGTAATCCTAGCTGACCTAACAATAATAATGTAAGGGCACAATAATAACAATATGGGGGTTACAGGGGCACAACAATAACAATAAGGGGGCTAAACTAACAAAAATAAGGGACTATACTAGTAATATAAGGACCTAACATGCTCCTCTCCTTCAAAAAAGTGTTGTCCTAAATGCTTGAGTAGCTCCAGGTGCTTTTGTATAAAATTATCATCCTCCCATGTAGAATCTTCAGTAGGTAAGTTCTTCCATTTGATGAGATACACTGAAATTGATCGATTTCATAGCTATCGAGTCCTTGTTTCCGTGACTGCTTCAGGTTCCAATATGGTTTTTCCTTCCTCATCGAGTTCTGGAAATATTGTTTGAACTGGAATTTTGTCCCCTATAACCTTTTTTAAGCATGAAACATGGAAATTTGGATGCACTCGCAAAGAAGCAGGAAGCTCCAATTTGTATACCATAGTACCAATATTTTGCAACACCTTGTAAGGACCATAGTACTTTGGAGATAAATTATTATCTTTCTTAGCTTTCTTGAGGGAAATTTGTTTGTATGGTTGTAGCCGTAAAATACCCAGTCTCCCACATCACAACTTCTCTCACCGCGATGTTGATCTGCATGTTGTTTCATTCAATTTTGTGCCAAATTTTGGTTATCCTTTAAGAGTTGGAGAACTTCTTTTTGATGCTCGATGTGATCCTCTACTTCTTGAACCCTAGAATTTTCCCTTAAATAAGATGTGATGGACGGTGGTTGATATCCATAAAGTTCCATAAATGGGGTCATTTTTGCTACAGTATGGAAGGAAGTGTTATACCACCATTCAACGAGAGGTAAACACTTGACCCATTGTGCTTGCTTATCAGATACAAAACAACGAAGATATCCTTCCAAACATTTATTCATTATCTCTGTTTGACCATTGGATTGAGGATGATAAGATGAGCTATGAGCTAGTTGAGTACCCAAACAAGAAAATAATTCCGTCCAAAAATTTCCTATAAAAATGGGATCTCTGTCACTTACAATAATCTTCATGTTTCTATGTAGCTTTTGAATTGTTTCCATAAATGTAGTAGCAACTGTACTTGCTTTAAATGGATGAGAAAATGCACAAAAGTGTGCATACTTGGTAAGTCTATCAACTACCACCATGATGACACTCCTTCCTTCGGACTTAGGTAAAATTGTGATAAAATCCATTAAAATCTCCTCCCAACGTTGACATGGAATGGATAAAGGTTGTAGAACACCCGAGGTCTTAATTGTCTCAACTTTATTTTGCTGGCAAACCAAAAATTCCACCACAAAATTTTGAATATCAGATTTAAGGCCATCCCAAAAAACTTCTTTCTTCACCCTATGGTAAGTTTTTAAAAATATCGAGTGTCCTCCTAAAGGAGAAGTGTGCAATTCCAAAACAATATTTTGTTTTAGTTGGGAATTCTTGCAAATATATAAGCTTTTGATAATAGAAATGGCACAAAGCAATGCTTCCACCTCTTCATCATTTCTTGAGAGTGCATCTACAACAACATTTAGCTTTCCTTTTTTGTAGATGATTTCAAAGTCATAATCCAACATCTTTGTGACCCATTTTTGCTGCTCTTCTAAAGATAGTCTTTGTTCCAAAAAGTGTTTAAGACTATCATGATCAGTTTTTACCTTGAAGTGTCTTCCGATTAGGTAAGCTCTCCATTTTTTTAGTGCATTTAGTATTGCCGACATTTCCTTCTCATAAATAGCCTTTTGTAAATACTTTCCTTTGATTGAATGACTTTCAAAAGAAATGCGTCTTCCTTCTTGCATTAAAATAGCACCATTACCATTTCCTGAGGCATCACATTCCACAATAAAGGTTTTTGTGAAGTTTGGCGTAGCTAAGACTGGTGCTAGGCACATTGCCTCTTTAAGATGTTCAAAGGCCTTATTTGCTTCACGAGTCCATGAAAATGCATATTTCTTCAATAATGTTGTTAGAGGTGCTGCTATTCTCCCATAATTCTTAACAAACTTGCGATAATACCTTGTTAACCCGAGAAATCTGTGCAACTGCTTTATGGTTGTGGGGACTTTCCATTCCTTAATGGATTTAATTTTGTTAGGGTCTACCTTAACACCCTCGTGAGATACAATATGACCCAGATATTCCACCTCTTGTACTCCAAAGAAAAATTTGATGTTTTTTCATATAATTGTTTCTCCTCCAATAGTTTGAGCACTCTGTCAACATGTTGAACATGATCCTTCCAAGACCTGCTGTAGATTAGTATATCATCAAAAAATACTAGCACAAATTTCTTAAGGAATTGTTTGAAAATGGAATTCATCAACCCTTGAAATGTAGAAGGTGCATTGGTAAGGCCAAAAGGCATGACCAAAAATTCATAATGACCCTCATGAGTTTGAAATGTTGTTTTCAGAATATCTTCAGTCTTCATTCTAATTTGATGATATCCTGAGTGAAGATCCAACTTGGTAAAATAAATTGCTCCATGTAATTCATCAATCACTGGAATGGGAAATTTATCTCTAATAGTGTTGTTATTGAGCTCCCTATAATCCGGACACATGCGCCATGATCCATCCTTATTGTGCACCAATACTATTGAAGCAAAGAAAGAACTTTGACTAGGTTGAATTATACCAGTCTCTAACATTTCTACAATGATACGTTTAATTTCACTCTTTTGGACATAAGGATATCTATAAGGCCGGATGTTTGGAGGAACACTTCGTGGAATCAAATGAATAGCATGATCATGATCACGAATAGGTGGGAGTCCTTTGGAAGCATCAAACACCTTGGAATGATTGTCCAAGGCTTTTTGGAGATCTGGAGAAATAGATGATTTTGATGTTGGAACTTATAGTGAGCATAATTGTGCAATTACACCTCGTTTCTCTTTATTCAGAATATTTGTCATGACATTAGAGCTTATTATCTTTCCTGGCTTCCCTGTGATACCACGTAATTTGATTTCCTTTCCTTCCGAAAAAAATTACAAGAAAATTTCTTGAAAATTAAAAGCTATCATCCCTAAATATTGTAACCATTGTAATCCTAGTACAACATCAACACCTCCCATTGGGATGGAAAGCATTGGACTTTCAATACATATTCCCCTATGGATAACTTGATATTATGGAATTTTCTACAGCAATTTATAGTTTCTCCATTTGCAACCATCACTTGACATTCTGGTGATGGGTATAGGAAACAATTCAATTCCTTGGCTACCTTACAATGAATAAAATTATGGGTACTACCTGAATCAATCAACACTATTACCTTTTTATTCTTGATATGTCCTTCTATATTGAGAGTTTGAGGAGTGGTAATTCCTGCCAATGCATTACATGATATGGTCAGGCTCGTTTATTCTTATTTTAGGGTTTCTTCCTGGTGTATATCCTCTTATTTTGAAGTTTCTTGTTCATTTTATTACTCCTCTTCACAATCTATGTAAAATAATTTCTTCTCAGCACACTTATGACCTTTAGTGTATTTTCAATCACAACTATAGCAAAGCCCTTTTGCTCTTTTTTCTTCCAATTGTTGTGGTGTCAACCTTGTAGGTTGTGGAAGTCTAGGAGTAGCAACACTTCCATCTTTATAGATGTGAGTGGTAGGCTTCCTTGTCGCCATAATTTTACATTCAATTTTTCTTGCCAACCTAAATGCCTTCTCTAATGAATCCGGTTCCCAAATGCGGACTACATGTTGAATGTTATCCTTTAAAGTCTCTATGAAGACATCAATCCTGTGTTCCTTTGGAATATCAGTTGCCCTTATATTCAATTTTTGTAATTCCTTAATGTTCTCCACCACTGAACCCTTTTTTTTCAGATTTATCAATTGGCTAAAGAAGGTGTTGCTCTTTGTATCCTCATAATGTGCTATCATTTCCTCCGTAAAAATAGACCAAGTGACATTTTTTTACAAGAGCAAAGCCATCGATACCATACAAATGTGTTTTGTTCTAAATGTAAAGTTGCAATGAATACCTTTTGTGTGTTTTGCACATTATTGAGATCAAAATATTGCTCCATCTGTAGTATCCATGTTACGGGATCCTTGTCATAAAACTTCCTCATATCCATATTTGGAATATGGTGGTTCTTTAATCCAACATTAGAGTTTATGAAATCACGATTAACATTTATTTTGTTCTCATCATGAGTTTCATCTACTATATTTTCACCATTAGGAATCATTTATTGTATCAACTTTGACAAACCTTCCTTCAAACCTTCCATGTCTTCCTTCAAACCTTTCATTTTTTCTTCCATACCATCCATTTTTTCTTCCATACCATTCTTAAAGCCATCCATTGTAGCTTCCACACCTTTCTTCAAACCATCCATATTAGCTTCCATGCTTTTCTTCAAAACATCCATTTCATTTTTTGTTGTTCTTTGCGAGAGCGAATTTTGGTGCACTTGCTCTTGTAATTTTGATAGATCATGTTGCAATTCTTAATCTTCATGAGTCATAGTAGAGTAATCTGAGGGTTTAATGGGTGTTGAGTTATTTTTATGAGGAATTTTAGGACACACTACTGATATCTATGCTCAATAGGCCTTTGGAATCAATTAAAACTGATTTTTCAAACAAGACTTATGAAATTTGAAAAACAAATACAAACATTTTTCTTGATTTTGAGGAGATTGATATTGAAACTGAATTATCTATGTGATTTCAGATCTTCAATATCTGGAATTTAGCCCTGAATTATCCCTCTAAATCCTCTTTTGAATGCCACAGTTCTGACCTGATTTTGATTCTTGAAGAAAAAGTTATGCCCAATCTCCTACGATGACCTAATTATAGACTGGTTCAATAGAGCGAAATTGTACAACTTGCCAGCTTGTCACTGTTTCCTCTTTCAGCTCTGAACTTGATATAGAAGAAACTAAAGTCCATGTACTTGTTTCCACTTTTTACATAATTCCAATTCAATTCTCAAAGAGAGGGTTATGACGATTTTCCCACGGTCACCTCTTTGAGATGAAATTCAGGAGCCTGAAACAACCCTAACTTCCACAGACCATATCTTTGAAAATATTGCAAATCTAGCTCCAAAATATTTCCACGGCATTCCTGAGGATTTTGGATTTCCTCTGTGAAACTTCAACTTCTTAACCCTTGTAGAAAAAAAATTATAGCGAAAAGTCCACGTTGTCTTGTTTAGGTTAAATTCAGGAGCCTGCAAAACTCCCTAACTTGCATAGATCATATCTTCGAAAATATTGTGAACCAAGATCTAAAATTTTGCGATGATGTTCCTCAGGCATTCGGCTTCTCCCTCTTAAAATCTCAGCTTCTAAACCTTCATATAAAAAAAATTATAGTGCAAATTCCACGATGACCTATTTGGAGCAACGAAACACTAGAATCCAAAGCTCTGATACCAAATGTTGTGAAACCAACTCCAAAAATAGAAGAAAAGAGGTATCAACACCTTAGAAATAAGCCACTCCAAGGGGGAAACCTCTAATACATTACATGAATGAAAAATTCTTGGATGATACAAATGACAAAACCTCATTTCTATATATAGGATTACATGGGGCCACAATGTAATCCTAGCCGACCTAACAATAATAATGTAAGGGCACAATAATAACAATATGGGGGTTACAGGGGTAAAATAATAATAAAAAGGGGGTTACAATAACAACAATAAGGGACTATATTAGTAATATAAGGACCTAAAAATTTGAATAAATAGAGTTGCATAATATGAGAGTGGAGAATTTCTTGAGCAAGATGGTTGAATATATTTTGGAAACTAAGTTATTACAACATGTGGAAATCCTTGTGAAATTTCCTTGTTGTCTACAACTTTTCCATAGCGAACAATTATTGCTACAACTCTAGAAAAGTGAAATGGAAGTGTTGAAGGAATAAGAACCAAACACAAAAATCATTTTCTTTGAAAATAGGTTAATTTTGGTTCTAGTATTTACATCCATAAATACTTCATTAGTTCATTAACACATGGGATGGGTTATGTTGTGTTATGAAAAAAACCCCCCATTTATTTTGAATATCTATTAAGGTTATGAATAAATAATTGGGGACCCTTTAAAAAATAAATAGAGTTTAGGAAACATTATTTCACTTAGCGTTAAGTTTTAAAACTTTAGGAATAAAATGGATAACCTTTTTTCTCTTTCATTTCATTACGCTTAGCACAAATAGAAAAACTTACAAGATAACAAAGTTATAACACATACAAAATTTGTAAATTTTGATAAGCGGTAAGACCTTTTTGAGTTATATGATATTCCCCGTTAGAAAGCTTAGAAACCCTTATAAGTATAAATTGCATCGCGCCTCCTTTAAAGACGAGCAAATAATGATATCATTCGAAAAGAAATTGCGATGAGTTCAGACCCAATAAAACAATAAATGAACATTGAAACATATCCAAAAAATCCTATTTAAGTGCAAAGACTTGAGTTTTAGCACATATCGCATCCCGTAGCATCAACCAAATGAAAGTTATACCCACAGTGATAAAGTGTGATATGCGATTTGTGAAAATCGCATTTCACATACACTCACGATTAAAGACACATAACATGGATGCTTGTAAAACCTATGATTTGTGATATAACATGTATTACCAAAGCGATTGAAGTAATACTTAGTCAACTGGTCCGTTAATAATATCTAATTATTTAAATCTTCTGATTGGACATATAGTGTAAAATACATAAAAGATTTGATAATTTTTTAAAGGGTTATTAACGACAATCAATGGTTATAGGGCTCAAAAAGATGGATATCTTTCTAAAGCATGTTTCAAACAAAATCGTTGGATTTTTTATTTATGGTGATTTAAATCTGTTTCTCCATTCCTCTTCACTCGTCATCTCAACTCTGAATTTCCTTGTTTGCTTGTATTCAAGAAATTGCTCGAGAAAGAGATATCAATAGAAATGACAAAGAAAGGCAAATCAATTTCTCGATCATCCACCTTTGAAGTTAGGTACATGCCTCCACTCTTTTCATACACTTCGTGCAATAAGGAAAATTGAAATTCTTCATGGGAACAATGTATAATCTTTTTGAAGGAGAAAATCCAAGGGAATTAAAGAAAGTAGTAATGGAGGATACAACTAATTCATCAGAACCTTCCTACTTCGAAGTTGCATGTTCATTCTTACATAGGATAGATGCAAGGCCAAATATCTTACCATATATTGATATGGTAATATGGGTCATCGTTAATCTCAATGTTGCAGACAAGACGTTCAAGAATTCCAAACATAAAAACATGGGTTCATTCACACCCGAGGATTTGTGTACAATGTACCATTGGGAAATAACACAGAAAGCTTATGATAAAGCTTTCCTGGAAAATTTTTCAAAGGAGAATCAAGACCCAATGAACGTGGTCAAAGAATGGAAGGCATATCAAGGAAAATTAAAGCGGGACAAACTTGTTATGTACCCAATAGTGCAATTTCCATCACCTCACTACTTTGTAGCAGCAATGTTATGTAGATTGTTTTCTAGACCTGATACCACTAAATTTTACATTGAATGGGTTCTTTTAATTGACGCAGTCGTAAATTCTGACTATTATGAATTGGGCAAACATTTTATCCAATAACTTAGTCAAAAATATAATGGAATACAACTAAGACAATCCATCCTTTTTATATGAGTGCATATATTATGGATGTTATATGTTTCTGCTCGAACTTTCCTATTATGGGTTGGAAATGGACCAGACAAGACCCTAACCCTATTCATAATTATCATAAAGCCCTGTGGGAGTCTGAATTTTGTTCCCATTTCTATAATATTTTCATATATTCATGTTTCCCATTCATCAAACCATTTTTAATGAGAAAGCCCCTAGAGTTTCTAAAGAGGCCAGTGCAAATATTATGGTTGTGGCCAGATGGTAACAATTCTCACTCACACCACTGGTGCTGGTTATTCTAGATTAGGTAGTCAACCTGCCTCTTCTTCCACTCACATCCCATTCATATCTTCATCCACCCAAACTACTACAATCATGGCATGACAAAAAATACCACCACATGTACAACCATGGAATAATCTAGGTGATGTAGCAATGACAACTCCTCTTCACCCACTTCCTAAGTATCCTGAAATATGGTTACCCAAATTTAATCTGGATGATGGTCTACCAGTAGAAGAACATCTCCACAACTATATGTTAGCCATCAATTTAAAAGAGGTAACTAAAGAAGACTCTGTGGTTAGATTGTTTCCATATACTCTTACAGGTTCTGTAGGATCCTAGTATTTTTCATTACCTTCTCGCTTTATAACTAGTTGGGATATGTTTGAAGAAAAATTCCTACCTATGTTTGGAGATGAAAGAACCATTGCATCGCTCATCAATACTTATCAAATCTCCAGGAAAAAACAACAGAGAAAGTCAAATACTTCAACTCTAGATTCAATAAATTCCTCAATAAAATCCCTGCTACATAAGTTCCTAGTGCTGAAGTTCAAATTGAGTGGTATATCTCTTCTCTTCCCTCTAATATAGCCATTTTTGTGGATAGAGAGAAATTAGATACATTAGCAAAAAACATGAAGGAAGATTTGTCTGTAGAAAAACGTATTATTTCTCTCAAAAAGAAAATCTCTCAAGAAGATAGAAAATCCAAGAAAGTTTCTTGCAAAGATGATTCAAAGAAAAATCTATCAAAAGATCCTTTTGATGTATAAGGCCTCCATAAAGTACTGAAAACCATGACAAATGAAATGGTAGACATAAAAAAGCAAGTTGCTGAAAATTCCAATGCTAAGAAAAATTTCAGATCTTTCAAGTGAAATCATTTTTCTAGTTCTCAGCCACCAAACACTATATCTAATGCTGAGTCTCATCTAGAAACAAAAGATGAAGAAACAGAGGAAGAAGAAACTGAAGAAGAGGAAGCATTTGAACTAAATGTTATGTGGGAATTTATTGTACCAAATTAAGGGAAACAAGAAGCTTTGCCTGTTACTACTAGAAGTAAAGGACCCGTTGAAGTAAGCCAACCAAGTCAAAAGTAGAAAAATTCAACATTAGCTTCAAAAGATAAATCGGCTAATAAGAAATCTCCTTCTAAGGTTTCATAGTCTAGTCCATCTTCAACAAATTCTCCAACTACATCAAAACCTTGGTAGTATCTGACACCATGGAATATAATATTGTTGAAGATATGAATAAAGTAAAGGAAAATATCTCACTTCATGAACTTACCAAATTGAAACAACAACAGAAGATATTTCTTAGAGAACTGAATGTAGTTCTTGCTTCACCACTACCTACTGTTGTTATATCTCCGGCTGAAAATAGTTCAGGAAAACCTCCTACTTATTCAAATAAGGTTGACCTTTTATATGCAATTCTTATAGGTGATAGGTCCAATTCACACACACCTCCTTTTCTTATAACATATGAAATTTACAACAGAAATTTTCACAATTGTTTGATTGACTCAGGAGATTCTTCTAATATAATGCTAATAACAGTTTGTTCTAAGTTGAATATCACTCCTCAATTTTTTTTTGCTCACATAGTACAACTTGATAGAACCATAGTTCAAGTCCTAGGGGAAATAAATTAAGTTAGTATCTGACTTCTTCAAATCCCAAAGTTAGTCAAATCATTGATATTTTAGTAGCTAATATTCCAAAATTCTATGGATTAATTTTGAGTAGAGATTGGTTTGAAAAACTCCATGGATATTTTTCTACATATTGGTCTCATATGTGGTTACCTTATAATGTAAAACCAAATCAAATTCAGGTTAATAGAGAAAAACATATGAAGCATACAGTAACTAAATTTGAAGGTGACAATGAACCAGTAGCATTTACTTCAATATTATTGGAAACTACTCAAGTGAATCATTTTTAGGGAATTTCAATGCTCAAAAATCTCCCTTCTTGGAAAATGTTGTCATTTCACAAATTGAAAACTTCTCACAAACATATCTTTCCACATGTACAAATTTTGTAGATAATCCAGTAGTCAAAAATCTGTTTTGGAATTTGTATTTTGATGGTTCCAAATCTAATGATGTTGCAAGAGCTAGTTGTATTTTAGCTAGCCCGGAAGGAGAAAAGATCATGTTAGCTTGCAGATTACAATTCGAGTGTACAAATAATATTGCAGAATATGAAGCATTCATACAAGGATTGTATAAATCAATTATTCTTGATGTGAAATATTTGCAGGTATTTGGACACTCGGAAATCATTTTTAAACAGGTCAGAAACACTATCCACTGTCTTTCTAGACACCTTAAACACTATCAAACATCAGTTCAAGATCTCACTGATCATTTTTTAGCATTCAGTATTTCCTATATTCCCAGATTACAAAATGCTAGTGCTGATCTATTAACTAATGTTGCATCAAAACTCATACCATCTGAAGATTTTAGTCCTGATAGATTCTCCATTAAATTTATTTTTAGACCATCCATTCCTGATAATGTCACTAATTGGCGAGTCTTTAATGATGATTATGATATTATTGATTTCTTGACATCATAAGGGTCATATGACGATCAAATCTTAGATGAAAATTAGCATGACCTTTAGTTAAAGAAAAACATTGAGAAAAATCCAATACCAAAATATGTGGTTAAGCCGGAAGATATTTATGATCTCAAAGATAGATTCAAAAAGATAACTAATGCCAAAATTTCAAGTTCAAATTTGAACTTTAAATTAGTAAATCTTGGTACTAATGATAAACCGTAGAACATCAACTTAGGTCTTGGTTTATCTTCTCATGAAAGATCATCATTCATTCAGTTGTTGAAGAAATACAAAGGAATTTTCATGTGGGATTATATTGATATCAGGATTTATGATACTTGTGTCATACAACATACCATACATATGATCTCAAATGAGAAACCAGTGCATCAAAAACTGAGGAAAATTCACTCGAACATTGAAAGCCAGATAAAATCTGAACTGAATAGACTTCTCAAAGCCAAGATTATTTTTCCTATTAGACATTCTAAATAGGTTTCAAATGTAGTTCCTGTTAGAAAGAAGAATGGTGATATTCACATATGCATAGATTTTATAAATCTTAACAAAGCTTGTCTGAAAGATAATTTCCCACTACCAACCATGGAACAAATACTACAATCAGTAGCTAGTTATGAACTTATGTCTTTTCTTGATGGATTTTCAAGATATGACCAAATCCTAGTACATCCAAATGATAGATTGAAGACTACGCTTAGAAAAAAATGGGGAACATATGCTTATCATAAATTCCTTTTGGTTTTATTAATGCATGTGCCACATTTCAAAGAGCTATGGATATAGCCTTTAAAGGACCCATTTACAAATCTGTTGTAATTTACTTGGATGATATTACTATTTACTCCAAGAAAATAAGCATACATTTGAATGACCTTAAATAGATATTTGAAAGATGCATGAAATATGGGATTTCATAAAATCTAAAGAAGTCTTATTTTTCTTTGAGAAAATGTAAGGTTTTAGGATTTGTTGTATGAAAAAAGGTTATCTATATTGATCCAGAAAGGATTAGAGAAATTGAGAAAATCCCTTTTTCCCACAACAAGAAATCAATGCAATCTTTCTTAGGTCAAATAAACTTTGTAAAAAGGTTTGTTCCTGAATTTTCACAAATAGTTTTGCCTTTACTGTCCATGATCAAGAAAAATTAAATCTTTAAATGGGGTCTCATTGAAAGGGAATCATTCAAATTGATTAAGCAAGCTATCATCAACACTCCTTCTTTGGTTACTCCTGACTATTCAAAACATTTTGTATTATATACATTTGCCCCAGAAACATCATATGTAGATGTTTTAACACAGATTAATGAATAACATATTGAAGCACCTATTGCTTTATTGAGTTAAAATTTACAAGGTGCTGAATTGAATTATTCTGCTCTTGAAAAACATGCATTTTTTGTATTCAAATCAGTAAAACATTTTAGGCCATTTCTCCTGAAAACTCACACTAAAGTCATAGTTCCATTTTCAGCAGTAAGACAATTATTGATGCAAAGGGAAGTGGCAGAAAAGAGAACCACTCGGTAACTGATTTACAAGAATATGATGTAGAAATTAGACCATATAAAATCATTAGAGGTCAAGGTTTTTGCAGAATGTTGAATGGAGCATCTGATTCACCAATAGAAGAAGATCCAAGTAATGATATATAGATTTTTGAGGTAAGCCTCAATGGTATAGATATCAATATTTTGATCTCATATTTTACTTAAAAAATGGATATCCTCCTCTGCAACTCAATTACAAAAATAAAAGTGTCTTGAGATTAACAGAAAAACAATATCAAATCATCAATAATGTCTTATTCAGAAAAAACTATTACTCTACCTTATTAAGATGTCTAGAAAAATCTGATTTAGAAAAGGTTTTCCAGGAACTACATGACAATTCAGTTGGTGGACACTTTGGATTAGCCAGTGGACACTATGGAGGAGATACAATAGCACACAAAATTCTGCATGTTGGCTATTGCTGGCCAAATTTGTTTAAAGATGCACATCAATATGTAAGAAAATGTAAAACATGTCAAATTGTTGTTGGGAGAAAAAGGAAACATGTACTACCATTACAACCAGTCAACATTGAACAACCATTTGAACAATGGGGATTGGACATAATAGGTGAGATCGTTCCTCACTCTTTAAAGTAACATAGATATATCCTTACAACAAAAAATTATTTTACAAAATTGGTGGAAGAAATTTCACTAAAGGTAACTAATTCTGAGAACATCATTGAAATTATTAATCAATTTATTATTATCTGATTTGGTTTACCAACTGCCTTAATGTCTGATAATGCATCTTATTTCTCAGGAAATGCAATGAAATTTTTTTCTCTTAAAATATGTTTCAAACTTAAATAGTCTGCCAACTATTATCCTCGGGGAAATGGTCTAGCATAATCAACCAAAAAAATTCTCATTAGAATCATAAAGTGAACTATTGATCAAATTCAGAAGAATTGGCACAAATATTTGACATTTTCTCTTTGGGTAGACCGGATTACACAGAATGCCTCAATAGGCACTTCTCCATTTAGTCTAGTTTATGGGAAAAAAGTTGTTCTTCCCACAAACATAGCTATTCCTTCTCTAGCCCTAGTCTAGTTTATTGAAGAAGCTCCTTCTTCTTCCTTGCAATTAATGCAAGCACAAATTCTCAAATTGGAAGAATAAATAAATAAAGCTAAAATCACACATGCTCACCATCAACAGTTAGTTAAGACTTCCTTTGATGCACATTCTACTAGCCCAAAATCATTTCAACTAGGAGACCTAGTATTGAAGTGGGACAAAGCACATGAGGAAAAGGGTAAACATACCAAATTCCAAAGAATGTGACTTGGACCATTTCAGATTATTGATTTAATCGGCCCATAAACATTTTTATTGAAATATTTATCAGGTAGGAGAGAATCCTTACCTGTAAATGGGCAGATTTTGAAGAAATACTTTTCATAGAAGATAACCTCTTCTATCCCTTGTACATTATTTCTTTTAATTTTAATAGGAAAATAAAGTTGAAATAGTATAACTATTGACTTCACAAGTAAATTTTACTTGAATACTTTATTATTTCTCCTTTTATAAATAGTGATTCTTAAAGAAGTATTTATAAAATTTGAAAAATAAAAAGGTTTTAGATCTCTGAAAGTTTTCTTGTTTTTCACAAAGTTATTTGTTCTTTGAGAAACCTCCAACTTTATAAAAGAATTTTGATATATTATTATCAAGAAAATTATCTTTAACCAAGTAACAGACTCTTTGTAGAAAGACATTTTTAACTCTAAAATTGTCATCCAGAAACTCTTGAGTCAATGATTCTCCCCATCCGATAAAATTCTCTCTTTTTAAGGCTTGTGTATAAATTTGAATAATAGTTGAATTATTCACCGAGATTATCCTGATTACACACTATTTAAGCTTCATGCATAATACATAACCTCTTCTACAATTGATCATCAATTTGCGGAAATTAGAAGCAGTCGCATGCGCACATTAAAACATAATCAAGCACACATATAACACAGTATGTAATGGGGAAAACTTACAGCTGAAAACCCCCAACTATCTGTATATTATAATGATAGAGAACATGTAACAATACATAGCACAAAGCTCCTCACAGCTCTCAGCACTATCTCACATGCTACACACAAACTAGCTCGGATATGAACAAGTCACAAGTTCAAATCTCCTCCACCTGTCTGCCTGCCTCTACTGCGCAATCCAAGATGAATAATGATGAGATCCAAGTTCGAATCCCACTGGCTTGTACTGTGCAATCCTCATTGTCAATCTCAATCAATGTGTGTGCAAATCTCATGCACAGCTATAGTCACAACTGATAGTAGACTCACCCTTTCACCCACCTCTAACACTGGTCTCCACTGAACTGTCCATGCACTGCAGTTAACTGATGTATTCTTTAGTTGATTTATGATTTAATAATTAGTGAATTAATTAATAATTAATTCACACCACTCATCACTAGTGTATTTATCAGTTAGACTAAATACAACTAGTTCAACTAAGTTAAACCGAACACAACTCTACCAACTGTCTCATCAACTCCACCAAATTCTGCCACATGATTTCTAACTGAAGTCAACCATGCAATAGCTCAAATAACCCTTAGGAAAAGCATATTTCCTTCTATCAGCTGCATGTGCCACATCCAAGCATCAAACTGAAGTGCTCCAAGAGGATAAGATAATGTTTATAGTCCAAATATTATTAAGGGCTAATAATATTTGACTGATCTATTTTTAGACTGGCAGTCTAAAAATAGACTTCGCCCAATGTCTAAAAATAGAGTTCCATCTATTTTTACCAACTTGACCAATCATCCATAAATAGCATCTTGCAACTCATAGACCATGATCCATATGTCTAAAAATAGACATAGTCTAAAAATAGACTTTGCGCCAAAAATAGCTTGCGGGCCCACTTAGTGAAGGCGACTTCTTTTCACTAAGCTCCATCATCTTGTTGCATTTTCAACACTCCCTCTCAACAAGATATGGATTATCTACAACCCCTATCTTGCCTCTATGGTATTCGAATTTTCTCCTGGTGAGCGCCTTCGTCAAGATATCAACATCCTGATCCTCCGTGGGAATGTATGAAAGTAACATGATTCTCCGCTACACACAATCTCTGATATGATGGTACCTGATGTCGATGTGTTTGGATCTATCATGAAATACCTGATTAGCCAAGATTTTAATGCAACTCTGGTTATCACAATAAATCACAGTAGGCTCCAAGTATGACCCGAACAACTCGACCAGAATCTTCCTCATCCATATAGCCTCGCATGCAGCCAAACTAGCTGCCATATACTCGGCCTCTGCTGAACTGAGTGCCACGGATCTCTGCTTCCTGTTGTACCAAGAAATTGTTGTCGACCCAATACTGAATATCCCTCCATATGTGCTCTTTCTGTCCATTGGGCTCCCTGCCCAATCTGCATCTGTGAAGCCACATAGCTTCACCTCATCCTCCTATCTGTACCACAGTCCATATCCCGATGTGCCTCTAAGATAACGCAATACATGCTTGCCTTCCTTCCAGAAGAGCTTGGTAGGCTTAACCATATCTTGTGACAGCTGGTTAATAGCATAGCATATATCGTGTTGTGTATTGACCAGATACATAAGCGACCCCACCAACTGTCGATAAACAGTGGCATCCACTACCTACGCTAAAGTAGCATCCTCCTTCCTCCAACCTCCAGGAACAGGAGTATCAACAGGTTTGCAGCCATGCATTTTGAACTTCTCCAGTATTTCCCAGGCATACTTACCTTGAGAAACAAATATTCCATCACTGCGCTTCCAAATTTGCAATCCCAGGAAATAATGAAGGAGGCCCAAGTCCTTCATCTCAAACTCTCTAGCAAGATCCTCCTTGCATGAAAGTATCAACAGCTCATCACCCTTCAAAATAAAATCATCTACATAAAGTACAATGATTAGCAACTTACCCTCCACCACAATTTGGTATAGGTTAGGATCCGCCTCACTCTTGGAGAATCCAAGTCTGGTGAAATAACTGTCTATCCGTGTGTACCAAGCACGAGGTGCTTGTTTCAACCCATACAACGCTCTCTTGAGTCTGCACACATGAGACTTGCTGCTGAAGATCTAGAAACCTTCGGGCTGCTCTATGTACACCTCCTCCTCAATGACTCTATTGAGGAACGCAGTCTTCACATCCATCTGATGAATGTGCCACCCCATCTGCGCTGAGAGAGAAAGAATCGTCCGTATGGAAGAATACCTTGCGACAGGTGCAAAGGTCTCCTCATAATCGATCCCCTCTATCTGTGAGAAGCCTCGGGAAACAAATCTTGCCTTGTAATTCTCCACACTCCCGTCAACTGCCTGCTTCACTTTGTAGATCCATCTCGAACCCACCACTGATTTCCCTTCCGGCCTCGGGACAATCTCGCATGCACTGTTTCTGACAATCGAATCATACTCTTCCACCCTGGCATCTACCCATGCGAGGTCCTCCACAGCTTCCTCGAAAGAGGATGGCTCTGTCATGATACATTTCCTCACAAGAGTCATGTATCCAGTGTACCGGTCCTGTGACTGTCTCTATCTGCGTTGTGTTGTAGGTGGTCCTACAACCTTCTTTGCATCTTGAGCCAGTCGCTCAACTTCTATAGTGTGCTTCCGCCCTCTGATGGTTGGCGCTGCATGAGTGGTCTCTTCCACTCCATGAAATTCCTCTTGTGGCTGATCCACATCCTGAAGCTCATCCTTAGGAACTAATAGCTCCTCATCTGCATGCAAGTGTGGCTCCCTCTCAAGCGAACACTTCATGGCTTTCTCCTCCTGAAATTTGATATCCCGTTGCACAACAGTCTTGTGACTGTCTGGAAAATACACACGATAGTTGTGGGGCGTATCAGTATACCCCACAAATATCCCAACCTCTGCGGTCAGCTCCAGCTTCTTCCTGGCATCCTTCATCACATGAATGTAAACATGTGAACCAAAAATCCTCAAATGGGAAATATCAGGCTTCTTACCAGAAAACGCCTCCTCGAGTGTACTCATGCCAAGTATCTTGTGAGGAAAACGGTTCTACACATATACTGCAGTATTGCATGCCTCCGCCCACAAGTGAATGGGTAGGCCCTGATCATGCAACATATCATTACAACTTGATCGTTAATTTCTTCCCAAACTCAGCCCCGACCCAGACTCTGTGTGGGTTATGATGTGTTATAGAGCTCTCTTGAATTCCTTGGTACCAAAGTCCTTGAATTCACCGAGAGATGAATTCACCATTATCCACTCTAAGAGCCTTCACACCTTTAGATTCCTTCTCAACCAGTGCCTTGAACTCACGGAACTTTGAGTATGTCTCGCTCTTCTTCTACATGAAGAAGATCCAACACTTACGAGAAAAGTCATCAACAAATATCACATAATACCTGTGCTTTGCTGTTGAAGCAACCGAGAAAGGTCCACACACGTCTGTGTGAATTCTCTCAAGGATCGTCGAAGCACGACTATCCTTCTCATGAAAAGTGGTCTTCACAAATTTTCCCAAAGTACATCCCTTGTGATACGATTCTTGTGAAATTGCCCTTAGGAAGCATTAGAAATGGCTGAGTATCTTCAAATATCCATGATGAAAGGTGGCCCAATATCATGTGCCCAGCTCGCCATCATCCGACTCACCACTGCCTGCCTTGCATTATCTTGTTAGCAGCCATCTACTTTATTACTTGCAATTGATAAAGGTTCTTGACTCGAACCCCTATCTTCCGGGTTTCTCTAGTTGTCTTACTACGCAGGAAAGCCTTTCCTTTGCTGAAGAAAAAATCATATCCCTTGTCTTCCAACATCGCCACAGAGATAAGATTCTTCTTCAATCCTGGAACATGCATCACTTCCTTCAATACGAAGGGTTTACCAGACTCCCTCTCAAAGGAAATGGTACCGATACTGGTCGCACTGTATCTACCATCATCGCCCATCTCGATGTGCACTCCAAGATCTTTCTCATCCAGATCAGAAAACAAATCTCGATCTCCTATCATGTGAAAAGACGCACCACTGTCCAAGAACCAAACTGAACCCATCACACTTGATACCAAGCATGCGATCAGCGAAAAATCCAGCTCAAACTGTGAGGCTAAGGCCTCTCCAGCTGCAGATCCAGCAGCCTGCTTATTTTTCTTCTTCTGCGGACAATTTGTGGCATAATGTCCGTGTTGGTGACAGTGAAAGCACTTCACCTTGGACATGTCCTGCTTCTTGCCTTTCGCACCAGAATGAGAAGCTTTCTTTCTCTTCCCTTTCTTTTCTTTGGTAGCCAAAGCACAATTTTCTTCATCATATGCCTTTGATGAAGATCTTTCCTTGGTACTCCTCCTTATCTCCTCTTGCACAAGATCCGACCAAAGTCGCTCCCATCCTGGCAATTTCTCCCGACCATTGACAAAATCCTGATAGGCATGCCAACTCTTCGGAAGACCAAGGAGAGCCAAGCTCACCAATTCCTCATCATCTACAGTCACCCCCACACTTCCCAGCTCATCCCTGCATTGGATGAACTTCGTGAGGTACTTGGGCATACTATCGCCTTTCTCCATCTTTATGTTTCTGAGTTTATCCTTGAGCGCCAACTTCCTCTGGTCGCTCTTGCTTTGGAATAAATCTGTCAAGGCTTTCCACATCAAAAATGGAGAAGCCTTACCATGCAGGCTGGACACTATGTGATCCTTCACGCCCTCCAATAGAATCCTTCGACACTTTGCTGTCTTCTTTTGCCAAGCCTCAACCAAGGCTGCATCGCTAGGCTTTGGAACTTCAGCATCTATGAACTCCTTCAGCCCATTTTCATCGAGCACCGCCTCCATCCTATCTCTCCATGAAATATAATTCGAGCTGCCTTCAAGAGCATACTCCAATCACAATCCTTGATAAGACATTTTGACTTTGACACCAAGAAAACACTGCTGCAAATTCGAATTCCACCAGCTCAAAACTGAACCGCGTCTGATCTGTGAGAAAAAAGTATTTCTGGCACAGAGATCGACTGTAGGGGAATTTACTGGATATATCACCTTTCAAAGAAAGGATGGATCCAGAGGCTACCTGGCCCGCTTACAGACTCTGTCTACCGAAATAAATTGTAATCACTGTAATAGATCCGATGATCAATTTCGCTCTGATACAATGTAGAAATTTGAATAATAGCTTAATTATTCACTGAGATTATCCTGATTACACACTATTTAAGCTTCATGCATAATACATAGCCTCTTCTACAATTGATCATCAATTTGCGGAAATAGAAGCAGTCGCATGCACACATATAACACAGTATGTAATGGGGAAAGCTTACAGCTGAAAACCCCCAACTATCTATATATTATAATGATAGATAACATGTAACAATACATATCACAAAGCTCCTCACAGCTCTCAGCACTATCTCACATGCTACACACAAACTAGCTCAGAAATGAACAAGTCACAAGTTCAAATCTCTGCCACCTGTCTGCATGCCTCTACCGCGCAATCCAAGATGAATAATGATGAGATCCAAGTTCAAATCCCACTGGCTTGTACTGTGCAATCCTTATTGGCAATCTCAATCAATGTGTGTGCAAGTCTCATGCACAGCTATAGTCACAACTGATAGTAGACTCACCCTTTCACCCACCTCTAACACTGGTCTCCACTGAATTGTCCATGCATTGCAGTTAACTGATGTATTCTTTAGTTGATTTATGAGTTAATAATTGTTGAATTAATTAATAATAAATTCACACCACTCATCACTAGCGTATTTATCAGTTAGACTAAATACAACTAGTTCAACTAAGTTAAACCGAACACAACTCCACCAACTGTCTCATCAATTCCACCAAACTCTGCCACATGAGTTCTAACTGAAGTCAAACATGCAATAGCTCAACTAACCCTTAGGAAAATTGTATTTCCTTCTTTCAGTTGCATGTGCCACATCCAAGCATAAAACTGAAGTGCTCCAAGAGGATAAGATAATGTTTATAGTCCAAATATTATTAAGGGCTAATAATATTTGACTGATCTATTTTTACACTGGAAGTCTAAAAATAGACTTCGCCCAATGTCTAAACATAGAGGTCCATCTATTTTTACCAACTTGACCAATCATCCATAAATAGCATCCTGCAACTCATAGACCATGATCCATATGTCTAAAAATAGACTTTGCGCCAAAAATAGCCTGCAGGCCCACTTAGTGAAGGCGACTTCTTTTCACTAAGCTCCATCATCTTGTTGCATTTTCAACAGCTTGATCTTATGAAATATATTTTCAAAAAATCTTAAAAGATAAGAGGTCTCATCACGAGCCTGCTTACCATATTCATAGGGAAATAACTAACTGACATTACCAAAAATGCATATCAAAGCAGGGTAATGGCCTAAGATTATTTTAATCAAAAGACAAGGGGTCTCATTACGAGCCAGGTTGTTCAGTTAAGTTACAACCAATGAATGGCATTATTATCATTTGGCTACCAAACCAAGACAGTGACTTTTAAGTAGCAAAAATAAAAATAAAATGGGGAAAGAAGAATAAATTAGGATTTATCTTTAAAGACTGAATTATTATTTGGATGGGATACTAAATCATTGACTGGTTAAAAGGTAACCCTGTCAAAGGTTATTAATACTTAATTGTAGCAGAGGCTCTACCTGTGACAAATGAGGATATTTTAAACTAATCTGCAAAGATAATTTGCTACTTTATCTTGAAACACAGTAAATACTGATTTAGACAAAAGAATTTTCATCTTTAAGAGGATATCAAATGGATAATAATGAAGTGATTTTATTTTTATGGCTGAGAGAAATATTACTTATTTTAAATTTCATGTTATTTAGATTTCTTCAACTATTTTTATTTTGAAAAGGAGAGAAATTTTAAAATTATCAGAGATAACTAGTTCTCCCAGTGAATTGCCAATTTTTGTGTTATGAAACAACCCCCCCATTTATTTTGAATATCTATTAAGGCTATGAATAAATAAATGGGACCCTTTAAGAAAGAAATTGAGTTTGGAAAACATTATTTCACTTAGCGTTAAGTTTTAAAACTTTAGGAATAAAAGGCATAACCTTTTTTCGCTTTCATTTCATTGTGCTTAGCGCAAATAGAAAAACTCACAAGATAGCAAAGTTAGAACACATATAAAATCTACAAATTACGATAAGTGCTATGACCTTTCTGAGTTATATGCAATTCCCAGTTAAAAGCTTAGAAACCCTTATAACTATAAATCACATCGCGCCTCCTTTTAAGACGAGAAAATAACGATAGAATTTAAAAAGAAATTATGATGAGTTCGGACCCGATAAAACAATAAATGAACGTTGAAAAATATCCACAAAATCTGATTTAAGTGCAAAGAATTGACTTTAAAGCATATCGCATCCTGCAGCATCAACCAAATGAAATTTATACCCATAGTGAAAAAGTGTGATATGCGATTTGCGCAGATCGCATTTCGCATACACTCGTGATCAAAGAGACATAAAATGGATGCTTGTAAAATCTCTGGTTTGCAATATAACATTTATTAACAAAATTATTGAAGTGATACTTAATCAAATGGTACTTTAATAAGATCTAATGATTTAAATCTTCAAATTTGACATATAGTGTAAAATACGTAAAAGATTTGATAATAGTTTAAAGGGTTATTAAAGGTAATCAATGGTTACGGGGCTCAAAAATATCGATATCTTTCTAAATCATGTTTCCAATAAAATCACTGTATTTTTTATTTATCGTGATTTAAATATGTTTCTCTGTCCTCTTTGATCGTCATCTCAACTCTGAATTTCCTTGTTTTCTTATATTCAGGAAACTGCCTGAGAAAGAGATATCAACAAAAATCACAAAGAAAGAAAAATCGGTTTCCCAATCATCCACCTCTAAAGTTACTACGTGCAATAAGTACGATAGAACTTCTTCATGGGAATCAATGTATAATCTATTTGAAGGAGAAAATCCAAGGGAATGAAAGAAAGTAGCAACGTCGGATGCGGTTGATTCATCATAAGCTTCCTACTTCGAAGTTTCATGTTCATTCTTACATATGATAGTTGCAAGGCTAAATATCTTACCATATACTGATATGGTAAGATGAGTCACCGACAATCTCAATGTTGCAGACAGGACGTTCAAGAATTCCAAACAGAAAAACATGGGTTCATTCACCCCCGAGGATTTGCGTACAATGTACCATTTGCCAATTCCACATAAAGGTTATGATAAATATTTCCTAGAAAATTTTGCAAAGGAGAATCAAGACCCAATGAAGGTGGTGAAATAATGGAAGGCAGATCAAGGAAAATTAAAGCAGGACAAACTTGGTATGTACCTAATAGCACAATTGCCATCGCCTCACCATTTTGTAGCAGCAATCCTGTGTATATTGTTTTCTAGACCTAATACCACTAAATTTTTCATTGAATGGGTTCCTTTAATTGACACAATCATCATTTATACTATTATGAATTGGGAAAACATTTTATCCAATAATTTAGCCAAAACTATAATGGAACACAGAACAAATAGGGTCTTTTCGACTAGGACAATCCCTCCTTTTTATATGAGCGCATATATTATGGATGTTATATGTTTTTGCTCTAACATTGCTTTTATGGGCTGGAAATGGACTAGCCAAGACCCTAAACCTCTTCATATTTATCATAAAGCCATGTGGGAGTCTGAATTTCATTCCCATTTCTATAAGATTTGTCCCTCAGTCATGTTTCCCATTCGTCAAACCATTTTTAATGAGAAATCCCCTAGAGTTTCTAAAGAGGCTGGTGCAGATATTATTCCTGTGGTGAGATGGTTCGGATATTCAGAGAATTTTACTATGTCAGAGTTTTCAAGATTCTTTCTTCCCCTCATGTTTTTCCCTACTATGATCCAAATGACCTCTTAGCTAGAGAAATTTCATATCAAACACTTTTAAATGGTATACCCAAGCAGATCAAGGATTCAAAGAAAGCCATTTGGCCTACATTTCCATTACAGTTTGGTACCTTCGCCCTGTTTGGTATAGGTCATACAACAAAGGAAATTCCAAACATTACTTCTTTGACTCTGGCTTTAATGCCAGGGAGACAGTATGATCCTAATAATGTTGTTCAAAATTTTTCCATTGCTCTTAAAGTTAGACCTTTCATGCATGAAAAGGATGACTTTGATGATTTATTTGAAGGAACAGAGAAATTTACAGATGTATTAAAAATGACATCTAATAAGCTCAGTGTAGCAGATATTAAAGCTTTTCATGAATATAGAAATAAGAGGTTGGAAACAGTCCCATTGGACTTGTTACTAATAGAAGAAATCAGAGAGCCAACCCCTGGTATCAATTTAGATGATGAAGCGAAAGATATGTCAGAAGATGAGTCACAGGAAAAGTCAATTCAAGATTTATATCATTCACAACACAAGTCTCAAGGTTTAGATCATTCTGATAATGAATCTGAAAGTAAAAATGAGAACCCTGATAAGATAATTGAAGATGTAATCAAAGTGATTGATACACACTCTGAATAAGAGACTAATGAAGTTAAATTATTAAAAGCATCTTCAAAATAACTTCAACAAGTTCAAACTACACCTGAGAAGACAATCAAATCTCAAGTAGAGCATTTGGGAAAAGAATGGAAAAAATTCACTCAAGTACTGCAAACACCACTTAATCCTAATCCATAACAATCGATAAATTTTCACAATCCTAGAAAACTCAAAAACTACAAGAAACAACAGTGGTAGTTCAACAAATCCTAGAGGTTCAAGAACAGGAGATCATACCAGCCTACCTGATAGAAGAAATTATTTTAAATACTGAAGAAATACCTCCACTGGACATTTTCTATATTCCAAGTCACAAAGCTATAGTAAAGAGGAGGAAAAGAAGAAGAGTTGATGAAACAGTGACAACTCTCAATAATGAATCAATAGATATTGTCTAGAAAGACACTTTTGTCAATCCAACAGAACATCTTAACAAATTGTCACAATTTGCAGGGGCATATGAAAATGCCAAGATTGATAAAGCAACAGAAGTGCAGCTTCTGCTCAGACAAAGAGAAGATAGAGTTCAAGAGTTGGAAAGACAACTGGAACAAGAAAAGCATAATGCCAAAAGCAAGTTCAGATGAAAATGGGATGGTTCCAGAAGGAATTTGAAATATTGAAGTTGCAAAATCAAGTACAAATCTCTGAGAAGGATACAAAGATAGAGGTAGTAATGGATAAGCTTAAAATCCAACCTCAAACATAGTGGTTCATAAAAGAGGCACTAGAATGGAATTCAAATTTGAGACAACAGTAGGATACTTTTTGTCAACAAATCGCTGCTACCAATGCATATTGTGAAATAAGTAAAATCCTGAATCAACAAGTGGCAAATAGAAGATTGGAATGTGAAAATATTCCTAAGAAAAATTTTGAATTCATTTTATGGCAAGAATTTGACAAAGGGAAGAAATTCAATCTTCCGAAAGTTGACAAGTTTCATAAAGATATTTTAATTAAAGAGTCAGAGATGGAGTTGAAAAAAGCAGAGAGAGTAGCGTTAAAGGCAACAAACTTAGAAAATGATATCATTGAGTATGTCAATGGAAAACTTTAGAATGATAAGCTTATTAAAGAATATACAGCCGAAGCGATCCCAGAGGTCAAACTATTGGAGACACAGTGGAAAGAAAACATTGAAACACATGCAAAATATATCAAGCATATAGCAAAATTAGATAAAGAAAAATACTGGAACTTGATCAAACCACATCACCAGTGCATGAATCTACAATCTTTAATTGATTCTAATAGAAAATCATTTCCAGCACTCTCAAATGTCGTGTTTAAAGGGAAAGTTAGATCCGGGATTACTCGGCCAACTCTGTTAAATATAATGACTGATATCTACCAGCTCAGAGATCAAATGACGAAATAAAATCAACCCATTTAAGAAAACTTGTTATCTTTTATTTCTAGATTGTAGTTTAGTTTACTTATTATGAGGAAGGTTGTTTGAAACCTCCTCAATTTTTTATGTAATAATATATTTTTGACTTATTTAGTTTAGTATTAAACCCTTCTCATGAATTTACAGAAGGGTCCAGAATTTTATCAAAGAACCATTTGTGAAAGATTGCACATATGTACTTTTATGAATGCCTTTGATGAAATATATGGAACATGATCTACTTTTTGGAAAATTGAATATGCTTTGTTGAAATTTCACTTTTTTACTCTTAAAGTATATTTGGATTGAAAATAAGTATATCAATATTGTGGATTTCATGAGCAGAACTTATCATATCTGGTAATTTTATCTTATGATTAAGTCTTCATTATGAGTGTACAGTAAATTTCATTTTATTTTGTGATATGTATGCAGTCTGACTTACAGTTTATCATTCATGCACTTTTGTACAATGTTTCAGCTGTAATTCCTTACTATATACATAAAGCAATTGATAGATATGATATATTACACATAATTTTTTTGATTAACTATTTAGTCAAGATAATAATTTTACATAATTTTCATCATTTTCAACAATTGAATTATATTTATTACCTTTTTTGTAAGATATTTCTCTGGATCACATCAATGGTAATTATGCATGGGTTACAAATTAAGTTAAATAATTCGATTAAGTAGACGCATATGTTCTATTACTTAGATATATTATTTCCATTAGTTTAAATTAATTTATCATTTCACATTGTATCAAAACCTACCATTATGTTATGAAACCAGCTCCAAAAATAGAAGAAAAGAGAGATCAATGCCTTAGAAATCAGCCACTTCGAGGGGGAAACCTCTAATACATTACATAAATGAACAATTATTGCATGATACAAATGACCAAACCCAATTTCTATATATAGGAGTCCATGGGGCCACAATGTAATCCTAGTCGATCTAATAATAATAATGTAAGGGCACAATAATAACAATATGGGGGTTACAGGGGTACAACAATATCAATAAGGGGGTTACAATAACAACAATAAGGGATTATACTAGTAATATAGGGACCTAACATGCTCCTCTCCTTCAAAAAAAGTGTTGTCCTCAACGCTTGAGTAGCTCCGAGTGCTTCTGTATAAAATTCTCATCCTCCCATGTAGAATCTTTAGTGGGTAAGTTCTTCCATTTGATGAGATACTCTAAAATTGATCGATTTCGTAGCTGTCAAGTTCTTGTTTCTGTGACTGCTTCAGGTTCCAATGTGGTTTTTCCTTCCTCATCAATTTCTAGAAATTTTTATTGAACTGGAAGTTTGTACCCTATAACCTTCTTTAAGCATGAAACATGGAAAAATGGATGCACTCGTGAAGAAGCAGGAAGCTCCAATATGTACGTCATAGTACCAATCTTTTGCAACACCTTGTAAGGACCATAGTACTTTGGCTATACTTTATTATCCTTCTCAGCTTGCTTGAGGGACATTTTTTTGTATGGTTGTAGCCGTAAAAATACCCATTCTCCTACATCAAAACTTCTACCGTAGTGATGTTGATCTGTCTGTTGTTTCATTCAATTTTGTGCCAAATTTAGGTTATCCTTTAAGAGTTGGAGAACTTCTTGTTGATGCTCGATGTGATGTTCCACTTCTTAAACCCTAGAATTTCCCCTTAAAGAAGATGCGATGGAGGGTGGATCATATCCATAAAGTGCCATAAATGGGGTCATTTTTGCTACAATATGGAAGGAAGCGTTATGCCACCATTCAGCGAGAGGTAACCAATTGACCCATTGTGCTTGCTTATCAGATACAAAGCAACGAAGATATGCTTCCAAACATTTATTCACTATCTCATTTTGACCATCAGATTGAGGATGATAAGATGAGCTATCAACTAGTTGAGTACCCAAACAAGAAAACGATTCTGTCCAAAACATTTCTGTAAAAATGGGATCTCTGTCACTTACAATAATCTTCGGGTTTCCATGTAGCTTTTGAATTGTGCCCATAAATGCAGTAGCAACTGTACTTGCTTTAAATGGATGAGATAATGCACAAAAGTGTGCATACTTGGTAATTCTATCAACTATCACCATGATGACACTCTTTCCTTCGGACCTAGGTAAACCTGTGATAAAATCCAATGAAATCTCCTCCCAACGTTGATTTGGAATGGATAAAGGTTGTAGAATACCCGGGGTCTTAATTCTCTCAAATTTATTTTGTTGGCAAACCAAACATTCCCCCATAAACTTTTGAATATCAGATTTAAAGCCATCCCCAAAAAATTATATCTTCACCCTGTGGTAAGTTTTTAAAAATCCTGAGTGTCCTCCTAAAGGAGAAGTGTGCAATTCCAAAAGAATATTTTGTTTTAGTTGGGAATTATTACCAATATATAAGCGATATTTGTACCATAAGGAGTCATTTTTCCAACTAAATGTATCATATGTACTAGGATCTTGCTGCAACTTTTGAATGAGTTTCCACACTTCTTCGTACTTCTTCCATTCATCCCTTGCTTCAGTTATCCAATCTAGTTGGATAATAGAAATGGCACAAAGAAATTCTTCCACCTCTTCATCATTTGTTGAGATTGCATCTGCACCAACATTTAGCTTTCCTTTTTTGTAGATGATTTCAAAGTCGTAACCCAACATATTTGTGACCCATTTTTGCTGCTCTTCTGAAGATAGTCTTTGTTCCAGTGTCTTCCCATTAGGTAAGGTTGCCATTTCTTTAGTGCATGTAGTATTGCCAACATTTCCTTCTCATAAATAGCCTTTTGTAAATACTTTCCTTTGACTGGACGACTTTCAAAAGCAATGGGTCTTCCTTCTTGCATTAAAACAGCACCAATTCGATTTCCTGAGGCATCACATTCCACAACAAAGGTTTTTGTGAAGTCTGGTGAACTAGTGCTAGGCACATTGCCTCTTTAAGATGTTCAAAGGCCTTAGTTGCTTTAGGAGTCCATGAAAATGCATTTCCTTCAATAATGTTGTTACAGGTGTTCCTATTCTCCCATAATTCTTAACAAACTTGTGATAATACGCTGTTAACCAGAGAAATCCATGCAACTTCTTTATGGTTGTGGGGAATTTACATTCCTTAATGCCTTTAATTTTATTAGGGTCTACTTTAACGCCCTCGTGACATAAAATATGACCTAGATATTCAACCTCTTGTACTCCAAAGAAACATTTAGATGTTTTTTTCATATAAATGTTTCTCCTCCCATAGTTTGAGCACCCTGTCAACATGTTGAACATGATCCTTCCAAGACTTGCTGTAGATTAGTATATCATCAAAATATACTAGCACAAATTTTCTAAGGAAGGGTTTGAAAATGGAGTTCATCAACCCTTGAAATGTAGAAGGTGCATTGGTAAGCCCAAAAGGCAGGACCAAAAATTCATAATGACCCTCATGAGTTTGAAATGTTGTTTTCGGAATATCTTCAGTCTTCTTTCTAATTTTATGATATCCTTATTGAACATCCAACTTTGTAAAATAAATTGCTCCATGTAATTCATCCAATAATTGATCAATCACAGGAATGGGAAATTTATCTTTAACAGTGAGCTTATTGAGCTCCCTATAATCCAAACACATGCACCATGATCCATCCCTCTTATGCACCAATACTATTAGATCAGAGAAAGAACTTTGACTAGGTTGAATTATACCAGCCTCTAACATTTCTGCAATCATACATTCAATTTCGCTCATTTGGACATAAGGATATATGTAAGGTCTGATGTTTGGAGGAACACTTCTTGGAATCAAATGAATAGCATGATCACGATCATGAATAGATGGGAGTCCTTTGGGAGTTTCAAACACCTTGGAATGATTGTCCAAGACTTTTTAGAGATCTAGAGAAATAGATGATTTTGATGTTGGAACTTCTAGTGAGCATAATTGTGCAATTACGACTTGTTGTTCTTTCTTTAGAAGCTTTGTCATGACATTAGATCTTGTTATCTTTCCTGACTTCCCTGCGATACCTTCTAATTCGATTTCCTTTCCTTCCGAAAAAAATTCAAGAAAAGTTCTTGAAAATTAAAAACTACCATCCCCAAATATTGTAACCATTGTACTCCTAGTACAACCTCAGCACCTCCGACTAGAATGGAAAGCATTGGAATATTCAATACATATTCCCTCGTGGCTAACTTGATATTATGGCATTTTCTAGAGCAATTTATAGTTCCCCCTTTTGCAACTATCACTTGACATTTTGGTGTTGGGTATAGGAAACAATTCAATTCCTTGGCTACCTTACAATGAATAAAATTATGGGTACTACCCGAATCAATCAACACTATTACCTTTTTCTTCTTGATATGTCCTTCTATATTAAGAGTTTAAGGAGTGGTAATTCCTGCCAATGCATTACACGATATGGTCGAACTCATTTATTCTTCTTCTAGGGTTGGTTCCTAGTGTATATCCTCTTATTTTGAAGTTTCTTGTTCATTTTCTTCCTCCTCTTCACAATCTATGTAAAATAATTTCTTCTCAGCACACTTAGGACCTTTAATGTATTTTCTATAACAACTGGAACAAAGCCCTTTTTCTATTTTTTCTTCCAATTGTTTTGGTGTCAACCATGTAGGTTGTGGAAGTCTAGGAGTAGCAACACTTCCATATTTATATATGTGAATGGTAGGCTTCCTTATCGCCATAATTTTACATTCAATTTTTCTTGCCAACCTGAATGCCTTCTCCAATGAATCAGGTTCCCAAACGTGAACTTCATGTTGGTTGTTATCCTTTAAATTCCCTATGAAGACATAAATCTTGTGTTCCTCTGGAATATTTGTTACCCTTATATTCAATTTTTGGAAGTCCTCAATGTGCTCCCCCACTGAACCCTTTTGTTTGAGATTTATCAATTGGCTAAAGAAGGTGTTTCTCTTTGTATCCTCATAATGTGCTATCATTTCCTCCGTAAAAATTGACCAAGTGAAAATTTTGTTTATGGGAGCAAAGCCATCGATACCATACAAATGTATTTTGTTCTAAATGTAAAGTTGAAATGCGTACCTTTTGTGTGTTTTTCACATTATTGAGATCAAAATATTGCTCCATCTATAGTATCCATGTTACGGGATCCTTGCCATCAAACTTCCTCATATCCATCTTTGGAATATGGTGGTTCTTCCATCCAACATTAGGGTTTATGAAATCATGATTAAAATTTATTTTGTTCTCATCATGAGTTTCCTCTACTATCTTTTCTCCATTAGGGAACATTTCTTGTATCAAATTTGTCAAACCTTCCATGTCTGCTTTTAGATCATTCTTCATGTTTTCCATGTTGTCTTTCATTTTTTCTTCCATGTCATCTATCTTAGTTTCCATGACAGCTTCCATGACGTCCATCTTAGATTCCACACATTTCTTCATACCATCCATATTATTCTTCAAACCATCCATCTTCGCTTCCATGCCTTTCTTCAAAACTTCCATTTCATTTTTTGTTGCTCTTTGCGACAACAAAATTTGGTGCACTTGCTCTTGTAATTTTGATAGATCATGTTGCAATTCTTCATAATTCATGAGTCATAGTAGAGTACTCTGAGGGCTTAATGGGTGTTGAATTCTTTTTAGGAGGAATTTTAGAACCAAATACTGATATCTATGCTCAATAGGCCTTTGGAATCACTTAAAACTGATTTTTCAAACAAGACTTATGCAATTTGAAAAAAATACACACCTTTTTCTTGATTTTGAGGAGCTCAATATTGAAACTGAAATATCTTTGTGATTTCGAATCTTCAATATTTAAAATGTGATCCTGTCATATCCCTATGAATCATCTTTCAAATGACAAAGGTTTGATCTGATTTGGATTCTTCAAGACAAAGTTATGCCCAATATCCCATAATGACCTAATTATGGACTAGTTCAGTAGAGAAAAATTGTACGACATGCCACGTGTTATTGTTTCTTTCTTTGGCTCTAAAATTGACACAAAGGAAACTAAATTCTATTTACTTGTGGCCACATTTTACAGAATTCCAATCCAATTCTCAGAGAGAGAGTTATGAAGATTTTCCCACGGTCACCTCTTTGAGATGAAATTTGGAAGCCTAAAAAATCCCTAACTTCCACAGACCCTATCTCTACCAATATTGCAAATCAAGCTCTGAAATGTTTCCATGACATTCCTCCTAATTTTGGCTTCGCTTTGTAAAATTTTCAGCTTCGAAACCCTCGTAGAAAATAATTTATAGAGAAAATTCCATGATGACCTATTTAGGTTAAATGCAAGAGCCTGCAAAAAGCCCTAATTTCCATAGATCATATCTCCGAAAATATTACGAATCAAGATCTAAAATTTTTCCATGACGTTCCTCAGGATTTCAGCTTCGCGCTGTAAACATTTCTACTTCTAAACCTTCGTAGAAGAAAAGTTATATCGAAAATTCCATGATGACCTATTTGGAGCAGCGAAACCCTAGAATCCAAAGCTCTGATACCAAATGTTATGAAACCAACTCCAAAAATAGAAGAAAAGAGAGATCAACGTCTTAGAAATCAGCCACTTCGAGGGGGAAATCTCCAATACATTACATAAATAAAAAATTATTGGATGATACAAATGACCAAACCTCCTTTCTATATATAGGAGTCCATGGGGCCACAATGTAATCCTAGCCGACCTAACAATAATAATCTAAGGGCACAATGATAGCAATATGGGGGTTAAAAGGGTACAACAATAAAAATAACAATAAGGGGGTTACACTAACAAATATAAGGGCTATGCTAGTACCATAGGGACCTAACATGTTATCATATCAATCTCTTTACAGGGAAACTGGTCCCATTATCCCCATTCGAAGCCACTACACCAAACAGAAATGGAGTTGCTTTAAGGTCCAGACTGGGTGGCTATCCCCCATATTGTTGCAATGGAATTTTTTTGCTTCAATAGGTTCCTGAGAGAAAACTATTAATTCTTATGCTTCCAAGAACTCAATTTTGATGAACATATAAAAGATATTTTGGAGGACTAAGATCATGTGATAGAAAAGCACATTGATCAATTGGTTCTTCTATTACTGGTGCCACTTGTCTTGTTACAAGATAAATTCCCATCAGTTTAACTAAAAGATTCACACATCTTTCAGGATGAGGTAAATGGATGCCACCTCCCACAATTTGTTTCCATAATTTTTTAATGTTGCGACCAAAAATATACTGATAGTAAAATTTTTAATATTTGGAATTACATTATACTAATAGATTTGGTAAAATAATAGAATTTTCTTCTCGTGTAAACCTTTGGTAATAATTAACTTTTTCATGCTTCCAGTGTTAGCCAAACATGGATAATCCATTTTATTTTCATTTTTTCATGTTGTTTGCATTTTTTTTCACATGCATCAAAAGAAGCATGGACATTAACTTAACTGCAGTCACTGGACTCCACTGACTGGTTGAGAAACTAAAATTTCAATTTGTGGTTCCTGAATAAACATAAAGCACACAATATCCAAATATGGTGTGATGTTTATTCGATTTTTTTCTTATTCGTGTTGGACCTATAAAATATCATTCCCGATAAGAAAGTGTGACCTATTTCAAACGGACAGTCACACAGAACATTATCCTAGCTTATTTTGGGGACCATAGTTTACGCTTCGAGAATATTTTCATACTCATTTTAGTTGTCTATGGATGTTGTACATGAACATCTTATACATAGAAAAATAGGCGGGTTTCAAGGGAAACAATCACAAGGACAAGCCTAAAAATGTCCAAAAATCTAAATCAAAATTGTATTAGCTACCATATCTAGTAAACATACATAATAGTACCATCTGACACAAGCAGAAATTTCCAATAGTAAAAAAATTAATAACACCATCCTAGCACATTTGAGACTCATTCCTATATGAATAACATCAGGGAATACTTAGGGAATACTTAAAGTTGAGAATATTGGTCAAACTACTAAACTTGTATCCAACAATGTGAACCACATTTCAAAGGTTATCATTTATAGTATTCAAACAACATTCAAGGTGAAGCCTTCATGTGGTAGGCGTTCTTTGTTTTGGGAAAAAACAAATGGGAAATTATATTAATATATACAAAAATTAGAGTTGCAAAATTACAAAAAGGGCCTTTAAAGAATCCTGTTGGGCAAGATTAAATGTTAAAAACACAACTAGCAGCTTTCAAACCCAAAAATACAAAAAAATACAAATTTTGTTTGCTTATAAATTTTGATGGCCATCCAAAATATGAACAAAAACTTGAGGTTTTTGTCATCATTCTCTTCATCTGGCTTGAACTCTCCCAAGAAGCCAATCCACCAGATATCCTCAATCCTTTATTTTCCCATCAACCCCAAAAGCATAAGTGTAGACCTATTTTATGTAATACAAAAAAAAAAAATCCCAAGCATAGCGAACCACGCCCAAGAAATTTTCCACACATGTTCAAAATTAAATAAATGCATACCACAATATAATGGGAACAATAAAGACTAATTTATAGGGACACCTACTATAAGTAGCTCTCTAAACATAAATTTATGAAGCAAAAATTTTGAACTATGTCATCTAGAAAGGAATGAAAATTTAATGTGTATATTGACAGCAAAAATTGGTTTCTATAGACACACAATTGATGCAAACAGAAATTTTTCAATGAAATGGCATGCCAATGATGATTTTTCCACTAATTCACACTAATAAAACCTAGATACAACATGGAAAGAATAATGTATATGTATATATAAACATGCAAATAAAACCATAAGATGAAAAAAATTTCAGAATGTCATTCCCGAATATGGAAATAAAACCAAAAAGAGGTTTTTCAGTTATATCAACCCCAATACTATACCAGACCTCCCTCTCCACCTTCTGGTATATTGACTAGCATTTTTTTCCTTGTTCATGTAGGAGCTCCTTGGAATTTGATTTCACTCACTCCAACCACCCAAACCCTGCCAAATAAACACTACCAAGGTGATTACATCTTCATTTCAATGCTCCCAAAGGAAGGGCACCAATAGGCGGTGAGCCATCAGATCCATGAGACCCAGGAGCCAATATATCTTCTTCCAGCAAGAAATTTATGGAGATGCAACTAATATCCCATAACAAATTACTACATAAGAAACAAATAATTGACTACCCTCCAGATCTCAGCAGCAGGATGTATCATTTAGGCAATAAGACACCACAAACCAACTCTTCCAGGTCCTTTGACCAGTTGTCTGTAAAAATTTTATTTTTTATGGCCTAAAATGTTAAGGAGAGATAAATATGATCCCCAATAGAGTCTGATCCAAATAAGATCCATAGATGGAGAAAATGGTGGGGGACTCTGCAGGGGTGTTTTTTATCACCATATAGCCTGTGTATAGTTAAATGGAATTTTCTATACTAGGTCCATTCAACATGCAAACTAGAAATTTTATTTTTTTTTCCATATTTTTCCTTTTCTAATACTTGACAGTGTCAATAACATTAGGTGAATAGGAATATATTTTTAGTGGAGGTTTTTCTTCACCATCCTTTATACGAGGAAAACGAGGAATAATTGCTCACTCAAGTAAAATTAAGAAAAAATTTGAATTGTGTAGCCTAGAAGCACAATGGGAATAGAGGGAGAAAGGGTAGAGACACTACCAGGGTTCACTTTCTCAAATGGAAAACGCACTCCAAAAAAGAGGTTGTTGCATTGGTTGATTCACCATGGTCGTTAATGTGAGGTCAGATGAACACTAAACAAGGTAAAGAGTAAACCAAATAATTTTTAGGGCCTTTGTTTTGAGAAAACCGTTTTTTATTTACAGACGGTCAGTTATGGGTGGAGCAAGTGGCGAAGAGTAGTTACGGAAGAAATAGAGTTGTTTTGGGTTGTGGAGAAGAGGTAGGCATGTGGCGGAGTGTGAACAAGTGGCAGCACATGTGGCAATAACAGTTGACAGCGAATAGTCAGAAAGACTCCCATAGGCAGAGCCAAGCGCGAAAGAAAACAGGAAATGGTGGAGTGTAGTAGACTAGCGAAGTGAAGAAGGGGCGAAGACTGCCAATTTCAAAAAGAAGAGATAGATAATAAAGGAAAAGGAACAGGGCAGCAGAGTCAGTTCAGTGATTTTCTGGGTTATGTATTGTATTGAACTCTGTGGAGTCTAAGATGTAATGTTTTACTCAAGAAATATAACATACAAAAGGTGTTTTGTGGACCCATTTGATGTGTTCAATGTATGAATTTCTATATATGATGTTTGAACAGTTATTTAAAATTTTCTAATAGCTTTCTTTGATACCTGTAATATGATAGTTCATCTCTTCACTAGTATGCGAAAATAGTGTTCCTTCACGGTTGTAATGTTTAGATGAATGCTAATTAGTTTCACTTCGTTAGTATGGTTCTAGCTCCCATATCTCAGTAAGTTCATGTCACACCTCATGTGAGTCTCCTTTCTCTCCTTTGAGCAGGGTGAAAATTTCGGCATTGTTTTAGACTACAATGGGATCTTGTTGGCCCCGATTCTGAACCTAGGTCTTATCCAGAAGTCGCCCTTTTTTGGCAACAATAATTAGAAGAGATTGAAACATGTGTATCTTCTTGTTAGCTTGGATAAACACCATGCCTTCATCCTCCATGATGTCATCCAACTTGCTAACATCTAAGATAAAATCTAGGTCTAGCATCTAGAGTGTTTTGGGATATAGAAGAAAACACAAATTCATTATTTTATTTTTTAAACAAGAAAAATTTATATTATATTATGGAAAATAGTTTACATACTGTGAAGTCTATTTTAGAGTTAAAACATACTTAGACAGATGCTTATCTACATAAACAGCTACATTGAAACTGACTTGTTGAGACAGCCATCGATATAATTTGTAGTTCCTCATTACTGCTTTGTCGTGATTTCAAAAACTATTCATGGCTTGTCATTTTGAGTAGAGTAGGAAGTGCTTGAAGCATAGCCTTCGCTCCACTATGATGGGAGGTACTTCCTTGAAATTTGAATGTAGACTCCAGCATAGTGGGATAAGAAAGCACAGTTTATTTGATAGAACTTATTTTTTTCCTAAGCTTTGTACAAAGGCCTCTTGAAGCTAGGATTCGGTCTCTTGAATTTGAGAGCCTTTTTAAGCTGAGATTTTGGATTTGGTATCTCGAAGTTTGAGTTTGGCCTCGTGAAGTTTCTTTGTATGGAGTGAGAAATTCAATAGTTATTGGTTTCACATGTAAGGAATCAATTCTAGAATCCAATCCTTCACTGAGAGTTGAGAACAGAGGAAGCACATAGAGAAGGAAATCATTTCCAATATAACCTGATAGTTGATTCATAATGTTATATGTTGAAGCAAATATACCATAGCTTCCTCCTTCCTTCCACATTGAGATATGAGTCTTGATAGCATTAGGATTTCCTTCTTCTTCATTTTCCATTTTCATGGAAAATTTCGAAATGTTTGTATTTCTTCCATGAAAATTTGATTTCCCCCCAAAATGTGGAATCTCCTTAAAGTATCTCTAAATTTGTTTATGTTTCTTTGTATCTCGACATTCGAAGAACTTGAGATTCCCATTTATGGAGGTACTACTACTTGTCACTCTCTAAGTACAGTTAGATCTTCTAAGGTGTTCTTTTGTAAGTTTTAATAGAAGTAGGTCCTTTTGAGTGATGTCAAGGATTCTATATGGTTGTTGGTTGCTACTCGAATGTCCCAAGTGAATTTTTCAAATACTCTTCCTTTTGGTCCCAAAATAAAAGAGAAAATATAGGTCTAACATATTAGTGTTCTAGGATATAAAAGAAAACACAAATTCATTATTTTATTTTTTAAACAAGAACAATTTATATTATATCACAAAAAATGGTTTACATACTGTGAATCCTAGTTTAGAGGAAAAACATACTTAGACCAACGCTTCGCTACATAAACAACTACATTGAAACTGATTTGTTGAGACAATCATCCATATAATTTGTAATTCCTCAATACTTCTTTGTCGTGATTGCCAAAACTATTCAGCGCTTTTCATTTGGAGTAGATTCATAAGTTCTTGAAGTAAATCCTTTGATCCACTATGATGGGAGGTACTTCCTTGAAAGCTAAACACAGACTCCAACATATTGGGATGAGAAAGCACAGTTTATTCAATGGAACTTATTTGTTGCCTAAGCTCTGTAGGGAGGCCTCTTGAAGTTGGGATTTGGCCTCTTGAAGTTGATAACCTTTTGAATTTGGGATTTGGTATCTTGAATTTGTAAGCCCCTTTAAGCCAGGGTTTGGTCTCGTGAAGTTTCCAACCCCTTGAAGCTGGGAGTTGGTCTCTTGACCACTATATATCAGTTGAGCTGCCATGGTCGTTAATGTGAGGGTGGATGAACACCCAACAAGGTAAACAGTAAACCAAATAATCAAAAGAGATTTGGTCTCTTGAAGTTGAGAGCCTTTTGAAGCTAGGCTTTGGTATCTTGAAGTTGCGATCCCCTTGAATTTGGGGTTTGGTCTCATGAATTTTCCAGCCCCTTGAAGTCGGGAGTTGGTCTCTTTATCACCATATATCGGTTGAGCCACCATGGTCATTAAAGTGAAGCCAGATGAACACACAACAAGTTAAACAGTAAACCAAATAATCAGAAGATATTGAAACCTGTGTATCTAATTGTTAGCTTGGATAAACATCATGCATGTTGCCTCTGTGATGTCATCCAACTCATTGATGTCATTCTCAATTGTGTCAGGTCGTGTTGTAAGCAATTTTTGAAGCACATATGATGATGATTTCGATGTATCTTCATACATACAACTCACTAAATAACACTCAGAAGGAAAAGAAAAAGAATAGTGGGAAAGAGAGTAGAAAGCAATGTTAATATTTTAATTTTACATTAGCCAAAAATGTCAATTTTCATAGTGGCTTATGTGGATACTATTGAGGTTAATGTTTTTTTATTTGAACATGTTTCCAATATTGGGGTTAAATTTTCTTTTTTCATTTCAAATTTAATTTTTAATTTTTGACAGAAAAAAATGTCACTTTAAATAGAGACTATATCTAATGATTTTGAAGAGTGAACATTTTGGTATGAGGGCATCAATAAAAAATATTTAAGTGCTCCTTAATATAATAAAGTATGCTCATATAAAGAGGGAAAGGGGACATGTGACTTACACATAATGGTAATATATACTAATCCTTAAGGAAGTGGAAAATATGTTCAAATATATGAATAATGTTATCAATAAACTCAAGTAGTTGTAGGTAGCCCATTGTTTTCGAGGAACTTCACTTAGAGCTCATTAACACACTATTAGAAGATAGTCATAGTTTACTTTAAATTAGTCGCTCACATTAGTCATTTTTAGTTGTATTACTTATTAGCTAGTCATATATTTTAGCCCAAGACTAAATTAGTCACTCACATTAGTCATTTTTAGTTGTATTACTTATGTTAAGAAACCAACTCACAAAAATAGAATAAAAGATAGATCAACGACTTATAAATCAGCCTCCTTGAGGAGGAAACCTCATTTACATTACATAAATGAGCAATTCTTGGATGATACAAATGAAAAAACCTACTTTCTATATATAGGATTCTAAGGGGTCCCAATATAATCAAAGACTACATAAAAATAATAATGCAAGGCATTCCCCCATGGTTAGCTTGATATTATGGCACTTTCCAAATCGATTTACAGATCCTCCATTTGCAACCATAAGTTGACACTTTGTTGTTGGATATAGGAAACAATTCAATTCCTTGGCTATCTTATAATTAATAAAATTATGGGTACTAGCCAAATCAATCAATACTATTACATTTTTCTTATTGATATGTCCTTCAATCTTGAGAGTTTGACGAGTGGTAATTCCTACCAATGCATTACAAGGTATCATCGGATTCATTTATTTTTTATCTAGGGTAGGTTCCTGGTGTATATCCTTTTCTTTTGAATTTTCTTGTTCATTTTCTTCCTCCTCTTCACAATTTATGTAAATTAATTTATTCTCAGCACACTTTTTACCTTTAGTGTATTTTCTATCACGACTGTAAGTTAGCAATTTTTCACTTTTTTCCTTGATTTGTTGTGGTGTCAACCTTGTAGTTTGTGGAAGGCTAGGAGCAGCAAAATTTCCATCTTTATAGTTGTGATTGGTAGACTTACTTGTTGCCATAAATTTTCTTTCAACTTTTCTTGCCACCCTGAATGCCTTATCCAATGAATAAGGTTCCCAAAGTAGAAACTCATGTTGGATTTTATCCTTTGAACTACCTATGAAGACATCACTTCTATGCTCCTCTGGAATATCTGCTACCCTGATATTCAATTTTTGGAAGTCCTCAATGTGATCCATCATTGAACATTTTTTTTTAGATTTATCAATTGGCTAAAGAAGGTGTTGCTATTTGTATCCTCATAATGTGCTATCATTTTCTCCGTAAAAATTGACCAAGTGACAAGTGGTTTACAAGAAAAAAGCCATCGATACCATACAAATTGATTTTGTTCTAAATATAAAGTTGCAATGTGTACCTTTTGTGTGGGTTGCGCATTATAAAATTCAAATTATTGCTCCATTTGTAGTATCATGTTATCGGATCCTTTCCATAAAACTTCCTCATATCCATATTTGGAATATGATTTGTTTTTGATCCAATGTTAGAGTCTATGAAATCATGATTAACATTTATTTTTGTTCTCATCATGAGTTTCCTCTACTACCTTTTCACTATTAGAAGCTTTTCTTCTAGCAAATTTGTCAAACCTTCCTTCAAACCTTCAAGTTTTACTTCTATACAATCGATCTTGGCTTCCATGCCATCCATCTTAGCTTACATGTATAATTTTAAATCATCCATGTCACCTTTTATTTCATATTTTGTTGCTCTTTGTGAGAGAGAAATTTGTTTCACTTGGTCCTGTAATTTTGATATATCATGCTACAATTCTTCCTCTTCATGCATCATAGTAGAGTTTTCTGAGGGCTTAATGGGTGTAGAATTATTTTTTAGAGGCATTTTAGAACCCAATACAGATTTATATGCTTCAATATGCCCTTGTAATCACTTCAAACTGATTTTTTCAAACAAAATTTTTGCAAAGAAAATTAAAAAGTACACACCTTTTTCTTGATTTTAGGAGTTCGATATTGAAACAATTGTAACTTTGTAATTTAGGATATCCAAGATCTTAACTTTGGTCCTGTGGTATCCCTCTGAGTCTTATTTCCAATTCCATAGGTCAGACCTAATTTGGATTCTTCAAGATAAAGTTATGCCCAATCTCCCACAATGTCCTAATTATGGGTTGGTTCAGTAGAGCGAATTTATACAACATGCCACGTGTCATTGTTTTGACCTTTGGTGTTGAAATAGATACACATGAAACTACAATCTATTTTATTTCGATCGCTTTTTACATAGTTACAATCAGATGTCTAAAATTAAAGTTATGATGATTTTCCCTTGGCCACCTATTTGAGATGAAATTCTGGAGCCTGCAAAAACCCTAAATTCTTCAGATCATATCTCCGCAAATATAGAAAATCAAGATCTGTATTTTTTTACACGAGGTTCCTCCGGATTTTGGCTCAAATGGGTTTTATTTTCAGTTTCTGAACCTTCATATAAAAGAATTTAGAGTGAAATTTACAAGATGGCCTGTTTGGAGCAGCGAAACCCTAGAATCCAAAGATTTGATACCAAATGTTAAGAAACCAACTCACAAAAATAGAAGAAAAGATAGAACGACGACTTCGAAATCAACGTCTTTGAGGGGGAAACCTCCTTTACATTACATAAATGAATAATTTTTGGATGATACAAATGAAAAAACCCATTTTCTATATATAGGAGTCTAAGGGGTCCCAATATAATCAAAGCCTACATGACAATAATAATGCAAGGGCACAAAAATAACAATAGTGGGCTTCTATGGGGGACAATAATAACAATATGGAGACTCCATGGGCACAAAAATAACAATAAAGAGGTTACACTAACAATAACAATAATGGGTTAAACTATTATTATAGGGAATTAACAACTTATTAGCTAGTCATATATTTTAGCCCAAGACTAAATCAGTTATTTATGTTAGTAATTTTTAGTTGAGTGACCTTAATATTGCTCATTTTTGGTAGTATTTCACTTGGAAAAGTTGCAGTGACTAAATTTTTTAGTCACCTAGTCACTAATTTCTCATTTTCGACTAGTGAGTGTCAGATGAAGACTCGATGAAGTTGGATTAGAAAGCAAAGAGAAAAATATAGTTGTGTATCTCAGATTCGGTATTGTTGAATGTACCAGGGGAAGCTATAGCAAAGGCTTTGTGGGACAATGTTGGAGCAGGGTCCCCTGAGGCACAAGTTTCAGTTATCTTTTTTGTATGCTTGTATGTGTGTGTTGCGCATGCGTAGTCAAATGGATTTTTTTCCCAATTTTGGATATATTTAAGCTTAAATATAAACTATGTGTCTCAAACCATGGTTTGAGAACATAGTATCTGTGCGCTAGGAATATTATAAATAGATAGCATTTGTCAAAGATAAGTAGTAAAGTTAAGTTCATATGATAGAGTTATTCGGATAACATCTACGCCTGTAAGGGTTTTGGTTTGTGTAAAAGGTTCCTACTGGCTGTGTGCGCGGAGACATAGTCTTGGTTGTGTGCATGGAAGGGATTGTAAGGGTTTTGTAAGGGTTTTTTAAGGAAAAGCTGATGTATTGACAGATCTGAAGGATTAATAAAAGGAACAGTTTTGGTGAATTCTCTGTGTTATGCATCTAATTGTTGTTTATGGTTATTGTTTATGCTTTGATGAGATCACACTATCTGTTTTCTTATTGATGAATGCACAAAGCTAACTGATATGTTTATGCATGAATATCGGTAAGTAATATTGAGATCTGGTTCTCATCTACTATCTATGCTAAAGTGAACCCTATTTTTGTATTTCTGTTATAAACTAGTGCGCACATCTAATTACAGTGATTCAGTCAAGATCTAGTTAGTATTTATTATCTAAGGCAAGTACTTCTATGTGTTGTGTGAATGATTACGCAAGGATTTGTAACTAAGTTATAATTTATAGCACACACCTGTGGACTATCAATTAGGGTTTTGTCGAGGACCACTTCATTAAATTATTTCTCAGGGTGTGAAAACCTGATTCCAGCACCCCCCCATAATGCTTCAGATGATACTTTGGTCTACGCAAGCAGATAATTTCCAAAAGGGCTAGTAATTGGAGGGTTTGTTGGTTTATCCCTAAAATCTGAACCTGGGTCAGGACCCCTCAAGCGAACAAATGGTTTCGTTTCCAGGACTGGGATCATCATTTTGAGGGAGATTTGATGTTGTGGCATCCATCACACAACGAATTGTAGGACTAGTTGGATAGAAAGATCCTTGAATTTGCACTGCAAGAAAACAAAAGCACTAATTTTTTGATGAAATTTGGGTACAAAAGTATCTTTATATTTAAGTGCACAAAATTTTCTTATGTTCCTTTGCGCAAAAAATTCAGGAGTTGCTATCAAGATTGGTTGAGTTCCATCACTACATAAAAGACAACGTATGTTGGGTATGTGTTCTATTCTTTCGATGACTAGTCACATGCAGGGGGGTCATAGGGGGGGAGAAAAACCCCCCTGTACATTGCGTTGGGCGTAGCAGGGGGGTCACAGGGGGGCAGCAGCCCCCTTTGTCAGGGTCCAGGGCACTGCCCTGGGAAAAAAAATAATAATTGGACCTTATTTTCCGGTGGGTGGACCCACCCATGGTTTTGTGCATGGGTTTTCACATGGTTTTGGGCATGATGGTTTTTAGCCCCTAGTATTTTGTAGATCTGGTCAAGGGAACTACGGTTATGTTCTAATCCAGGGTTAATGGATTGGGGTTTATGTATGCTTCGGCATGTATATATATGTGTTGTAACACTAAAAGGAATATAATGAAAAATCAAGCTGGTCATCCCGATTTGGAATCCAGGGGAAAATCTCTGTGTTTATCTATTTTATGTTTTATGCTCTCGCTATTGTTTATTTTATATTTTTTAAGATTAGTTTGAATAATTGTACGGGGGGTTAAAACGTACATTTGGTATCGAGTTGTTTTGGCTTCAGAGAACCTTTGCTAGTGGGGTTTTTTTTCTCAGACACGGGGAGTGAGCCTTGTTCGGTGGGAGACATGAGGTTCAATTCTTAGGGAGTGGTAGAAGATGGCAATGACTGAAAGATAGAATCGAAAAGAAATTTAATGGTCGAGTTTTGAGTTGTGGAAGATCAACATGGAAGATCTGGTGAAAAAAGATGGTGGATCATGATGAAATCCGTGCTAAACCAACGACAATTCGAGATGAAGAGTAGACTGGTCAGAAAGAAGAGCACAATACGGTTGTGTGTCTCAGATTCAGTATTGTTGAATGTATCTAGGGAAGCTACGACGAAGAATTTGTGGGAAAAACTTGGGACTTTGTACCAATCTAAGTCTCTGGTGAATAAGTTGTTCCTGCAGAAAAAGTTGTATAACTTGAGGATGAAGGATGGAGACTCGGTGACAGAGCATCTAAATGCCTTCAATACTGTGGTAAGTCAGCTATCATCTGTTGATATTAAAATATTATATGAAGATAAGTGCATCAGTTTGTTGTGTTCTCTACCAGACTCGTGGGATAGTTTGGTTGTTGCAATAGGTAGCAATACAACTACCTTGAATTTTGATGACATTGTCTCAGCCTTGCTATTAGAGGAAATGAGATGGAGAAATATGGAGGGCCAGAATGGAGATGCCTTATCTGTACAAGGAAGGTCCCAAAATAGAAACAAGAATAAGGTTCGAGTGGGAGATCTAAATCTCCTATAAATTTTGTAAAGGTGTGCTGGAAATGCAGAAAGGAAGGGCACTACAAAAAGGACTGCAGATCTAAAGCTCCTAAGAAAGGAAAGGGATCTGATGATGCTCCTTCTGCAGAGGCAAAAACCACCTCGGATGAAGGTGGGGATGTGTATTTGGCTTCTTCTTCAAATACACATGTAGATCATGAGTCATGGTTGATTTACTCAGGTGCATCCTTTCACTTCACTCCCCATAGGGAGTGGTTCTGCGAGTATGAGAAATATGATGGTGGTGATGTCTTCCTAGGGGATGATAGGAGGGCCAGAATGCTGTTGATGAAATTCAAGTGAACACAGGTGGAGGATTATAACACTTTAAATTGTTGCAGCACATTCTGCACGTGGCCATAAATCTAATTTTGTATGAGATGGATGATGCAGGTGTAAAAATAGTGTTCAAGAAAGATACCTGTAAGATGGTTCAGGGAGCACTAGTATTAATGCGGGGAGTTTTTGGAACTCTGTACAAGCTTCAGGGTAGAACTTTTATTGATGGGTGCAATAGTTCTATGGTTCTCGAAAGTGGAGCGGAAAGCCTTGCGGTCTCTAGAGAAAAGACCATGCTATGGCATCAAAGGCTTGGACATATTGGAGATAAGGGCCTTCGGGTACTGCATGGAAATGGTATGGTAGAAGGTATGTCTAATATATCTCTAGATTTTTATTTCTGTGAACATTGTGTATATGGGAAGCAGAATCGGGTGAGTTTTCCTTCTGGTGCTAAGAGGGCGAACAAGATATTAGAGCTTGTGCACAGTGATGTGTTTGGACCTATGTCGGTTCCATCATTGGGTAAGTCTGTGTACTATGTTTCATTCATAGATGACTTCTCAAGGAATACATGGATATATTTCTTGAGGAAGAAATCTGAAGTCTTTGACAGATTTAAAGAATTTAAGGCTCTGGTGGAAAACCAGACAGAGAAGAAGATAAGGTGTTGAGGACAGATAATGGTGGGGAGTTCTGCAAGAAGGAATTTGAAGAGTTCTGTAAGAAGTGTGGTATAGCACGATAGAAGACTACTCGATACACACCTCAGAAAATTGGAGTTGCAAAAAGAATGAACAGAACGTTGATGGAAAAGGCAAGAAGCATGCTTAGTGGTACTGGGTTAGGACAAGAATTTTGGGCAGAAGCAATGGAGACTTCATGTTACTTGGTTAACAGATCAGCTTCACCAGCGTTGGAGGATAAGACTCCACATGAGGTATGGACTGGTAAGAAACCCTCTCTTTCACATCTGAGGGTATTTGGATGTGATGCATATGTACATGTTCCAAAGGAGAAAAGGAGCAATTTGGATAATAAATCTGAAAGGTGCATCTTTATTGGGTATAAGGATGGTTTAAAGGATTACAAGCTTTGGAACCCGAAAACAAGGAAGGTTGTGTACAGCTAAGATGTGGTGTTTAGAGAGGTGAAATATGTTGTTAAACATGAATTCCTACCAAAGGAACCTGAAAAGATAGAGTTTGAACTAAAGGAGGATGAATCAGACTCTACAACAGAAGAAGACTTAGAAGAGGAAGAGCCACAAACTCCAGCTGTGAGAAGATCAGTTCGGGAAAGAAGACAACCAAAAAGGTATAGTCCATATGATTTCTATTCAAATTTTGCTTTAACTATAACTGATGATGATCCCAGAACCATAAGGGAGGTAGTAGATTCAGAGGATGGAAATCTCTGGAAGGAGGCCATGGTTGATGAAATGTCATCCTTGCATAAAAACGAGGCATGGGATCTGGTAGAGTTGCTAGCTGGAAGGAATCCCATTGGGAGAAAATGGGTTTTTAAGAAGAAGATGAATGTAGAAGGCAAGGTGGTGAAATAAAAATCTCGGTTGGTAGAAAAAGGTTATTCCCAGGTGCCAGGAATTGATTTTGGTGCAATTTTTTCTCCTGTTGCCAAAGTTACTTCTATTAGATTACTTCTATATATTGCTGTTGTATTTGATTTTGAGGTAGAACAGATGGATGTGAAGACATGATTTCTTCACGAGGATCTGGAAGAGGAGATCTACATGAAACAACCTAAATGCTTTATGGTGAAGGGGAAGAAAGAAGTGGTATGCAGGTTAAACAAGTCTCTGCATGGGTTAAAACAGTCACCAAGGATGTGGTATCAGAAATTTGATACCTACATACGGGGACTTGGCTTCACCAAAAGCAAGGAGGATCACTGTGTTCATTTTAAATTAATTTGTGACCGTGTTATTTATTTGGTCTTGTATGTGGATGATATGTTGTTGATTGGAAATAACAAAGAAATTATCCAAGATTTGAAGACCTAACTATTCTCCAAATTCAATATGAAGGATCTTGGTGCTGCAAACTATATTTTGGGCATGGAAATTAAGAGAGATTGGGCAAAGAGGAAGCTCTAAGTTAAACCAAAGGAGGTGTGTTGAGACTATATTGTAGAGGTTCAATGTGCAGGATAGTAAACTGGTGAATGTTCTGATTCCTATTGGTGTAAAGTTGTATGTTGAATAGTGTCCCAAGACACAAGAAGAAGAGGAGGATATGCCCCATGTTCAATATGAAAGTGCAGTGGGTAACCTGATGTATGCAATGGTCTGTATCAGACATTGCACATGCAGTGGGAGTATTGAGCAGGTTTATGTCAAACCTAGGGAAGGAGCATTGAACAGCAGTGAAGCGGGTTTTCAGATATTTGCGTGGCACTAATGATTATGGCTTGTGCTACCAGGGAAGACTAGGATTGGAAAGAGTGTTGGACATTCGTGGTATTGTTGATGCAGACTAGGCTGGAGATCTGGCCAAAGAAGATCTACAAGTGGGTATGTGTTTATCCTATTTGGAGGTGCAGTCAGTTGGATAATTAAAAAATAGTCTGTAGTGGCACTTTCAACTACAGAGGCAGAATACATGGCAGCCACTCATGCAAGCAAGGAAGCATTTTGGTTGCAAAAATTGTGTTTAAGTATGGGGTTGGTGCAACAAGCTATAAGGATAGACTGTGATAGCCAAAGTGCAATTTTCTTGGCTAAGAACCCTGCTTATCATTCAAAGACAAAGCACATTGATGTTAAATATCACTTTGTGAGATATATGGTTGAGGCTAAAAGGATGTTGCTGGCAAAGGTGGACACTTTGAAGAATTTTGCAGATGCATTCACGAAGTCTGTGAGCACTCAGAAGTTCTCTTGGTGTAGAGAAACAACGGGTCTTGCAAAGCTGGGCTAATGACTTAGTTCTCCTGTGGCCCCCAAGAAAACAAAAAGTGGGAGAATGTTGGGTATGTGTTATATTCTTTCCATGACTAGTCACATGCGGGGGGTCACAGGAGGGGTGATAGCAACCCTTATACATTGCATCGAGTGTAGCGAAGGGGTTACAAGGGGGGTAGTATCCCCCCCTGTCGGGGTCCAAGGCAATGCCCCAGGAAAAAAAAAAATTGGACCTTATTTTCTGGTGGGTAGACCCGCCCATGGTTTTGTGCATGGGTTTGCACATGGTTTTGGGGCATGATGGTTTTTGACCCCTGGTATTTTGTAGATCCATTCAAGGGAACTATGGTTATGTTCTAATCCAGGATTAATGGATTGGGGTTTATGTATGCTTCGACGTGTATATATATGTGTTGTAACACTAAAAGGAATATAATGAAAAATCAAGCTGGTCGTCCTTATTTGGGATCCAGGGGAAAATCTCTGTGTATATATCTATTCTATGTTTTATGCTCTCACTATTGTTTATTTTCTGTTTTTAAGATTCGTTTGCAGATAATTTCTTTACAGGGTTAAAACCTACAACATAGTCACCGAATGGACTCCTGAATTGATCCAGCAAGTGGAGAAATCCAATAATAAAATCACTTGTGTGGTATATCATTGGATCGATCGCCTTCTGGCCGGATTTGTAACTGAATTTGTTGTACTTGACCAGTTTTTGTCATATTCAGAAGCTAAAAGGAGTTTTTTGAAGTGTCCCAGAGGCAATTTTCTGCACTCATTGAAATTATTACTGAAAATTCTATTATGTGAAAAGGGTTGTTTGTGCAAACATACAACTTGAATGCATCAAAGAGGTTTAGTTACGCGCAGTGGAAAAATTTACCAAGAAGATTTTGAGGAAATTATTTATAGCCCTCTAAAGCCTAGACCTGATAGTGAACCTGAACCAGAAACTAATAGCTCGAGTGACTCTTAAGAAGAAATCTCATCATACCAGAAGCCCTTGAATCTGTTTCCCACTCCATCCACTCCACTTCTGAGCTCGCATTTTCGATCACCTACCCCACTGTGTAGTCCATCTCTACCTCCACCTCCACCCCCTCCTGAAGTAGATATGGATTCACCCATGAAGTTACCTAATTTCAGAGGCATCGGAAATGAGGACATTGATAAATTCTGGTTAGTAACTGCAGCCGTATGGCAAGCTCAACAAGTAAACAATATTGATATCGAAAAAGGGCAGTTGGCTACTGTATTTCAAGATCATGCTCTACATTGGTATATTAGGTATGTGAAGCAAACCCTAATGCTAATTTGGAAGAAATTAAAGCATCCCTAAAAGAGTGTTTTAAGAAACCTAAATCATACGCACAATTGGTGATAGAGATGAAGGATATTTGTCTATAACCTAATGAATCTGTATGGGAGGTTGATCAAAGATTGAAGTGCACCATCAGAGATGGTGGATTTGTGATTAATGATACTCAAAATAAAGAATGGTTCATTACTATGTTTCTCCCGCATCTGTGCCAGCCATTAGGTCAGAAAAATATTGCTACACATATTGAAGCTATAGAGGTTGAAATGAAGCTAGAAGCTACCCCAACACCTATTGCACTAGGAACTCAACAGATCCAGAATAATTTGGAATAAATGCATTTGGAAATTCAAATTCTATGCCAAGACAAAGGCAAGGAGGTCTGCACAGAGGTATGGTGTGTAAATTACAAAGCTTTTGGGCATCATAAAGACCAGTGTCATGTTTTTAAAAATTATCTGAATACTAGAGGCCCTAGTCCATTGAAGAGACCTGTATGTTGTACCATATGTCAGATTTCTAGGCTATATGATACAGATTCTTGCCCAAGGGTTGGAAAATATCAGCCTGACTTACATTAGCCATTTTTCAAGTTTTTTTTCGTCATTAGGGAATGATGAGTAGCATTGCCAAACCTATGATATGATGTTGGATAGAGCTAAGATCTACAGGATGCAGGTTGAGCCTACATCACCATCATCCCCTTCTGGGCGCAGAGGATTCCAAGGAAAAGGAAGAGGATGAGAAGGTGGATCAGCTAGAAAAGGAAGAGGACAAGTGATTTGTTATAACTGTCGTGATGTTGGTCATTATGTGCGCGACTGTCTGAATCCAACAAGACAGTCATGGAGGTACTGTAGACAAGTTGATCATGTTATAGAATATTTTCCTATCTTGATTGTTAAAATGCAGGAAAAGAAGACCCCAACATAGAATCTGCAAATGGTTCGCGATGAGACTCATGAGGAAGATCCATGTGTGAACATAGTTACCAAGAGTGGTGTAGATACCAATGAAGATAAAGGAAAGCAACCTGCCACTGATGTATGAATCCAAAAAGAACCTGAAATCAAATAAGCCCTTAATCTTCAGCACGCAAAAGAAATATTTATTGAAGCAAGGAAAGAATTCATAGAAGGAGATACTTCAACAAGTGGTAGAACATTGAAAGGAGCCGAAGGAGAAGAAGAGATTAAGCCATTATTACAAACATGCATCAATTTGTTGCACAAAAAAAGGGCTGTTGAAAATTTGTAGGCATTAATAGAAAATTGTACAGAAAAGGAACAACCTCTGGTAGAACATCACGTAGTCAACAAAATCTATAAGGACAAGAAGAACGGGTAGAGAGATGCTTCTGTCGGTGCTTATGAAATGGACCAAGTCATTCTGGATTTGGGATCATATGCTAATGTTCTACCTAAACAAACCTGGCAACGTATAGGAGAACCGAAGCTAGAATGGTCCACTATCCAATTGCGCATGGATAACCAACAGAAGATTATTCCTTTGGGGAGATTTTCAACGGTTGTGGTCGATATAGAAGGTGTTAAGGTACTAGAATATTTTGAAGTCATGCAGATTGTAGATGATACTGATCCTTATCTTGCACTGCTCGGATTGGATTAGGCCATTCACATGGATGGTGTTATCAATCTAAAGAAACGAAGAATGGAATTTCATAACAATGGCGTTCAGGTCATCATTCCTCTAGATCCTGCAGAAGTTAAAAGGTATACTAAACCATTGCATGCTAAATATGAGATTGATCAAATTTATAAGCTAACTTTGCACAGAGAAGACTAGATTAATCCGCCAACAGATGGAAATTTAAATGGGAGAAGGATAGTTCTTGTTTTTGAGACTCTGATGAAGAGCTAGAGAACTAGCAGAACCAACTGCATGAGGTTTCTACTCTGCATTGTAGTCATGTGACCCACACTCTGCTTTGCATAACATATAAGGTATGTGATTTCCCACATTATGATGGTTCAACTGATGTAAACACACTCATGGGAGAACTAGAAAGAATTGTGTCAGCAACACAGTGATTCCATGCTTTGGATATTGGCTTGCGCGCTACTCCAGCAAGATGGTGGGAAACACATAAGGAGAATCTGGGATATTGGGAGGAATGCGCGTAGATGAAGTGGCTAAGATTTGAATGAACAATCATTAAATAATAGGAATTATACTCTGGTAAGGAGGATCCACGCAGACATCTGGAAAATTGGAACCAGGTATGGCGTGTAGAACCAAGGCCTGAATGGGTTCACAAATTTATTCATACATTGAGAAAGGTGCCCACTGAATGGTACTTAGAAACAGAGCTGTGAAAAGGCACTAGCAACTGGTCTATGCAGATAGATATTTTTCTTCTTACATTTAGCATCTAAAGTGGGATCGATATCATTAGTGAAGCTTTTATAATTAATGTATCGATAAGGGAGACTGTACATTGCCAACACTTGTCACTAGTAGAAGTTAGGGAACCGCACACGCTCAAGAGACCCTACATCCCCTCGAACTTCAAAAAAATTCATTCCATGCTGAGTCTTGTGGGATACTACAGAAAGCACATTCCCCAGTATGAATTGATAATTGTGCCCATGAATAGATTGCTCCACAGTGGTGTGACATTCCTTTGGGATGATGAATGTCAAAGAAGTTTGAAGCTACTAAAGGATATGACATGTTATGCTTTGAATTACCTGGTTAATAGGCTTGTGTTGGTTGGGGGGGGGGGGGTGGTCTATCAATGGTTATGTTTAGCCTTGGATTACATTCTCTGCAGGGTGCGGCACGTACACAATATCTACGCCAGGGGATTGACTGGTGTGCAGAGATGTCAAAAACTAGCTGTTGGAACAGTAAAATATGATAAGACAGAATTATTACCGTTTTTAGGAGCATCCAAGATGCATTTGATGACGGGATTTTTCAAGATATGTTATAATTTTTTCAATAATGAAACCTAATTATTGCCTAAGGAGTCGTTGCAGATGCGCCACAAGTATAAATATGAAGCGGGGGATCGCAATAGCTCCTTTTGCATTATAAGTGGTTTTTATGCTTTGAGTTGTTTACTTGTATTTTCTTTTGTTGTGTCTATGTCCAGATTGGATCCTGTGTTTGAGGAATATTTGCACCAAGCGGGTTTAGGATACATGATTCCAAGCATACTAACTGCCACCAGACCAGGAGAAGACCCTACTACGTAGGAGGTGCCAGTGGTAGAGACCCATATGCCCTCTAAAACCAAGAAGGGATAGAATTCTGGGACATGCAAATATTCAAGGGAAAATACCCCTAGAACTCACCATTCTACTGGAGAAAAGATGAAGAAACCCATGCCTGAACTTCTAGATACTATTGAAGAAGGGGATGACAATTTAGTAGAAGAAGCACCATTCTCATGGCTGCTTGGTTACATTGCAGTGTGCAAGCCTATAGTGAAAGTACCGAAGGACTTGGATAAGGTGCGTGTAGGTATCCAAGTGCCCCTGATCCAAGAAAATGTCCCAATGGAGGGGGACATGCTGGCGAAAATCCCTCAGCTGAAATTCGATGATTGGGACATCACAGATGTGGAGAAATTTCTATAACTCACACCAGAGCTTTACCTTGATTCAGTTACTTATTCAGGAGGTCTGGTGCACCTTGAGCCTAAGAGAGAAATGCAAGGTTTGCACAAGTTAGGCCTCCTCAATATTTTGGAGATCCCTCATTTTGGGCACAACCCCATTATGATAACTTTGTTAGGGATCTATTGGCATTAGTGCATGACAATATGCTCTAGCTGGGAGAGTGCATCCCAATCGATGCTGATCTCATTCATAGAATAATAGGATTTCAAAACAAGGGGGCCGACCCTATGGCCAATTTCGGAGGGAAAGCGCAGGAGAAGGTGTTGGCATAAAAAATTAAGAAGAAGTATGATGTTACACGCAAATCCCAGGGATTTATGGTAGAAGAAATAAATGACCCTGTAGTCTGTTTTGGTATGGTAATCTTGGCTTGCAAACTGATGCGCAAGTGTAGGCCAAAGGAAGTTCCCACACATGTGATTGTGCTCACTGAGAGATGCAAAAATGGGGTTGTTATCACTAGAAAATCAGACAAGCAAAGATGACATTATTAAATGTTAGGCAGAAGGATTTAGAGGGCTGAGGCACATTAGAGAATTTGAAGTATTTAAAAATCTCTAAGGTCTAGAAGGAAAATCAAATTTCACAATGAAGGAACCAACAAAATGCGCCTTTTCACACACTTTTCTTCGATAAGCGCGCCTTTGCGTGACTTTTCCTCAAAAAGCCGTGGGGACCTAAGAGTGGTGGAAGTCACTTTTCGGGACCACAAGGAACACTCCAGGACATTGATCCCACACTTGAAGCCGCCTAAGGATAGACGCCCAAGCCTTCTTAGGACCTCAAGGGAGCACACAATGGAATAATGTGGCACACAAAGGAATCACCCGCCTCTCTTGGGTCACCATCCATCAATGTACCAAGAGAGGGAAGGAGAGTTTGAATTCTCCTATAAAAGGCCATCAAGAGATGAAAAATATGAGAACAAATTGTTATGCTCGCCATAATTCCCAAATAAATCGAGCAGTGTGTGATCCGGAGAAGAGATAAAGGGGACTTAGTTGTTGGCCACCCAACAACTCCAGTCCACTGGATTAGAGAGAGGGACTTTGTGCCAAGGTAGCTTGGAAGTAAAGACATCCTTGCATCGGGTCTTAGAACTCCCTAGTTCTAAGGGCCCCTTGGAAAGTGGGTAAACGTTTCATCCTTTATTCCTATCAACACTCAATAAGAGGGGACGTAAGCGCCACCATTTGGATTATTGAAGTTTTTTGAATCTATTTAGATCTTTTGTATTATGTGTTTTAGTTTAGTTTTTCTTTTTGAATATGCACGCTTTCACTATTTAGCATGTTTATTTCTTAGCTTCTTCACTAACTTTCTTGACTCCCTTTATTTTCTTCCTGTGACAAAGAAATTAAGAGGAAAAATCCACTCCTCTTAAGTAGGTGTGATTTGGTACATTCATGCACCAAATACACATACACAGGATCTGCGACTCCACTACTTTTATTTCCAAGTTTATGTGTTTGTGCCTTTTTGCAAAGACGTCTTTCTTTGCTGTGGAGTTGGGCTGGAACTAACCACTTTCTCTCCTTCATTGCCTGATTCACCCTTAATGAGAGGTTGAAGCTTAAGAGCTCCCAAAATTTCTTTGCAGGAAAATCGCACGGCTTTTCCATAGACAGACACGCCTGACTGCGCGTGTTCAGTAGTGACCTACATGCAACCTTCGCACCTGTCTTAGCCTTTTGTGCGTGGAAACCAGAAGTAATAATTTTCCACTATTTCCATTTATTTCTTGCTTGTAAAGTTACTGGCAGCCCATAATAAATTGGCTAGCACTGGTTGAGGTGTCCCACAACTTGTTAAAGCTCACTTTTAGCTATGTTTTATTAGATTAGGTGTTAGTTTTAAAAATTACAAGTTGATTTTTGTAAAGCTAACACATAGTTTAAGTAGGGGGCAATAAACTTTCATTCAAAAATAATTTATTTTTTGTGAATTTAGGCACCAAAAAACACTTAGTTAATTAGCCAAAGTAAGTGGCTCTAGTCCACGCATGCTTAGCTAAATATTTTGCATTTTTCTAGTGTAAACTTCATTAGTTTTTAGTTCAATTTTTTTGCATTAGGAGTCGGGATCATGATCGAATTATCTTTAGAGAGCAAGTAATATTTGTTGCATTTGCACCTTTGGGTGATCCTAGGAAAGCATATGAACACTCTCTATTGATAACTCACCATCTCCCTATAGTTGATCATTTAGATTAACTAGGAAACATTGTAAGCGACCCATATCCGCACATGTTTTTCTTTTGAGCAAGGAACACCCAATCATAGTTTAAATAGGGGGTTTTGAAAAGGATCACCGCATATCCACATGTTAAAACTATGTGCTTGCTCACCTTTTGTTCACATAAATTCACACCCTAAGTAAATTAAAGCCAACTAATACTAACTTAACCAAACTCACTAAACTGTCCCCACAGGGACCACAAGAGAATTTATATTCTAAGTTAGGACCAAGGGGGTAGGCATCAAATAAGCTGCCTTGGTCAGTCTACATCTTGAAACATATAATTTGACTATTTAAGGAACTTTCAAATCCATTTATCTGCCCATGACAAAGAAAACCTGAGCACAACAGAGAGCCAATTCAGAGGGGGTTAAGCTTAGGCCCAGTGCATGCGGTATTATTTTGGGCTACTTGACCCGTCTAATACTTGGTACTGGTAGTTGAATTACCAAGAATATCAAGATTTGAATGCTCACGTGGGATGATGGTACTTAGTGGCCAAAACTAGGGCATCCTTCCCTATAGGTGACGTTGCAAGAAGCACTAGATCATATACCTTTACCTTGGTGGATTTTCTTTGGTTGACTGGGGGCGTCGACGCTACTTCTTTCGGGACTTTGTGCCAGCATTCACAAGATATCTTCTCAAGGCCCAGTTACATTTGAGCGTGTGAGGACAATTAGGTCTTCTAGGATTTGAGTATCATACACAAAAACAATACAAATAATATTTTTTGATTGACTGGTCATATAAGATTAATCTAAAGGGATAATTTATCTTTTATTTTCGCTTTGTTTTGTGTATGCGATCAGATTTTTTCTTTGATTATAATCTCTATCCTCTCAAATATTTCCAAAACCATACCAATTTGACGCCAGAATGGACCCAATGGGACCTTTTTTATCTAGACATCTTTTGGACCTCCCCCCATTACCGAGAGGGGTTCAAGGTCTTTCGTCATTTAGGCGTCAAAGACGAAACACTCCCACTCTTATTGGTTCATCCTTTATTGGGGCATCATTAATTGGGAACCCTCGTTGGTCACCCAACGCCACACCAGTGACATTAGGGGAATTTTAAGGTCTAAAATGGGCCTTCTAAGAAAATTATAAAATAATAGTGGGAATAATAAAGAAATATTTGATTATATCATCAAATTTTAGAGGGAAAAAAAGAAAAACCTACTTTTTCAACTCATATTTACAACTTATCTCCCAAATTATTTACTCAAATCTCGAGTGGGAGTACTCAGTGGATGAAAAATTTAATTCCTCATCTAAGGAGTACCCATGTTTCATACTTTCGATGGATCATGCACTACACAAAAAATGAGAAATGCATGAAAAATGTGATTACAATCACACTTTTTTCAATTTTTTATCATTTTTCGTGTAGCAACATCCATCAAAAGTATGCAACATGGGTACACCTTGGATGAAGAATTAAATTTTTCATCCAACGAGTACTCCTGCTTGAAATTTTAGTAAAAAATTTGGGAGATAAGTTGAAAATACGAGTTGAAAAAGTAGTTTTATTATTTTATTATTTTTTAATATTTTACCCTTTTACTTAAGAACTAGTGAATCAACCCCCATGGTTGACATCATCATATTGAATCCTATTGGTTCTTATAAATTTTATTTTGGTTGTAAATTTTTCTTAGGAGGCCCATTTTAGACCTCAAAATTCCCCTAATAACACCCCCACAGTGTCACCACATACCACTCCTCCCACAACCCCTAGAGGACAAAGTAGTGCCACCCATTCTGGAAGCTAGGTGAACACACAGCAGGCTACGTAGCAAAAAAACCTTATTCACAACTAGAACATTATGTTTTCACAAATTGCAATGACTACAAACCCGTTGTCACCTTTCTTAGCTTCGTTAAATCTACCATATTTAACCAAGTTGACAAACGACCCCATTGCACACAACCCTGCATGGCCTCCCATGCCCACGAAGCTCCCTTCATACATTCCAAAGTTTGAAGGGAAGCAAGTGGAAGATGCCGAAAATCATGTTTTGACTTTCCACCTGCGATGTTCTTCGAACAACATCATTGACGATACTATTCGACTAATACTCTTTCAATTCACCCTAACCGGAATAGCCAAGAAATGGTATGTGGAGTAGCCCTCTACTACACACGAAACCTTTATCACCCTCACTACTGCGTTCCTGACCTATTTTCAGTTACCCATCCACCACGATTCTGGAATGGAATTACTAACCCACTTTAGGCAAACACCCACCATCCATATCTTGCACTGTCTCCACGAATGGCAACGACGTCGTAGTTTACACAAATCCAAACTCGACGATCAATTTCTATTATACATGTTCTTGAAAACTCTCACCGCAAATATTTCAAAGGATGTGGCATAAAAAAAGTCCATATCCGAAGAGGACGCCATCAGTAAAGCCCAACATATCGAGTTGATCTATACGCAGTCAGTGTATATTTATATCTCGAGTTGATCTATACACTGGTTACGCATATTATTCCACCCAAAACATACCGCAACCCAACTACCAAAGTCATCTTGTGCCTCCACAAAATTTCACCAGTAGGGCATCATCATACCACCATCAGCATGGAGGACCCTATCCTCTAGCTCAGGGGACCTAGTACGCAGCTAGACATGCTAACGGAAGAGCTTCCCCCAAACAACCATTTATAAACTAGGGACAAGGACCGCAATATTCCTAGTCCCCAGCACAAAACCCACCCATACAGAATAATGCACAAGCGAACTTTGTGCATCCTTCCCAAGCCCAAATGTGCCAACGATACAATCATGAGAATCCAAAATTTCCTCCAAACGAGGCTAATAAAAAAGGAAAAAACAAGCCTAAAGGAAATCTTGGACAGGGGGGCAATAATAAACAACACCCTCCATGATCTCAGACTGAAGGCAACTCCAACCGAAATCAAAACTAAGAACAAAGTAACCCCCAAAGGCAGAAAAAGAGGGAAAATATTTAGACAAACCACTCTTGTTCAATCTGTGGTGAGTACGACCATTACACTCACCACTATCCCGACCTCCCTGAGCTGAAGAAGCTTCAAGGTAACCATGGACAAGGAGGATCCTCCCAGCAGATATAAGTTATGCAGGAGCCTTTCCCCCATCAGGGGACAATTAGCACTCAACAACAGCAAAAAACTCCCAATGATTCTGTAATGTTCCTTTTTCAGGAATTTCTGCAATGTGGTCCTCAAGGACGTTGTATAAGAGAGACAGTGTAAAAATAAGCTGGAAGGGGTCTTGGATTCCCTTTTTAACTCACTAAACACTTCTCTTCCAGAATTTGAGCTTAAAGAAATAAGCCTAGATGGTTTATACAAATCTCCCCAAAACTAGATCTCTCGACAATTTCTCAATGAGAGAGCTTATAGTAATACATGAACACAATCATGAAACTCTAAAAATGTGAATACAACATAAGATGAAATATATTACAGCCATCATTTACATTAAGGTATCAGCAAAAATGTATAGAAATATAATGAGGAATAAACCCCTCATTCAATGAGAATCTACCTCCAGTGAGTAAGCCATGAAATACAAGAGATGCAGCAACTGCATAAAATGTCGAAGAGCAATGAAAGTGTTGTTGCTAGGAGTGTAGATACTAATATAGATTTACATACATGAAATATGACTTAAATATACAAATAAATGCCCAAGAAATTAAGAATGGGCTCCAATACAAGATTTCTAGCCAATCTAGGAGAGATTGCTAGAAATGCTGAAAAATGTACAAATGTGACAATATGAATTGTCACTGCAACTGAATCAAAATATATAATGAGGCTATGGCAGATATTAAATAGTGATACCCTCCTCTGATAATTCTCTTCAGTAGAAGGCTGATCCCTCTACTCAAGAACAATCCTCCTGATGAGCCCAAATGGCTCCCCCAGCAACTACCTCTGAAAATAACACAGTATTTGCCCAAGAGTGTGCTGTGAGAGTTGGTGAGAGTTTGGCCTAGTGCCAAAGATCTTAAAATAAGCCCGGGAGTCCTCCTCACTGATCCTCCAATGAATAGCTGAACCCTCCACTGGAAAACAAGCCAAGAATGACTCAATGAATTCCTTTGTTGCTGCACCCAGCAACACAACGTTAATCTGCTGCAGAAATAACACTGTAGCTGCAGAGAGAAGCTTGGCCAAACACCGAAATGAGGAAATGAAGCTCAAACCCTCTCCTTCCTTGAGGATGAGGTATGGATTCCAGATCGGGAACACCCTTGGGTGAAGAACACTACAAACCCTGCTAAACAGCTCGGGGATGCAAGTCTTTGCAGACCCTACAAAAATGATAAGCCGAATGCATAATGAAAATGGGCTGCCATCTCCTCCTTATAAAGCAAAGGAACCTTTCTCACCATGGTTCCCATTCACACTTGACTCTAGCTCAAGAAAGTGAAGCCTCCACTAAAACTGCGCTGTCCAAGTAGGTGCAATGTATCTGGATAGTTTTAGTTTACTTGGTCAAAATGTCTAGATCAAGCTTGATCTAGTCCTATTCACACCATGTGGTGCTCAATATAGCTACTTTATTATTCCTCCTTTCACACAAGGAGTGTTATTTCTCCATCAAAATGGGTTAAGGTGTATCCTTACCCATTTTATTTAACAAAATAAAAATATGCAACTATAATGTTTATTTTTAGCTTGAGGCTAAAAATTGGGAACATTATAGTCCTCCCCTCCCACATGTTTCTTGTCCTCAAGCAAGTGCATAGAGAGAAAAAAACTCATTCCCCTCTTCTCTTGTGGCCTCCTCATCAAAAATCTCCACCACTGCTCAAGATATGCTGCAATAAATTTGTCCTCCATGTATCCCTCCAAGTATGTAAAACAAAAGTGTACATCATGAGATAATAGAAGCTGCATGTGGAAATATCCTTGTGATTCAATAGCCTCCTCAAGGTAGGAGTGATGGAAAGCATGGAAAGACTTATTCCCAATGAGTGACTCCTTCACCCATGCAATCATCCAAATGAAATGAGCCATCCTAGGTAGCTCAACAAAGTATTCCTCAACCCCGGATCTATGCAATATGTTGGGGTTGAATGGAGAGTTTAGATTTTCCCATCCAAATAATTTCTCCCTCCATTTATGGTAAGTGTGACGGGGTTGCTGATATCGCGCTGAAATGTCATGGCCTCTACAATTGGCCCAAGCCTCCCCACAAAATGAATCAACCATGAACTGCCTTCTCCAATAACGCATTTTCTCCCAATAACTCCTCCTATATGAAGAGAAAAGAAGTGACATGGAAATCATGGTGTGCCCATGGTTTCTCCTGAAACATGCAACATGTGAAAAAGAGAGAATCATAATAAGCCCACTCTCCAATCAAAGCCTCCCATGAGTATAGAAACATCAGCAACATATGGAAGCAATATATAATGAAAAAAAGCTGCCTCATGGAAACCGGAGAGTGAATCATAGTTCCACATAAGGAACTAGTGCAGTGCACCTTTGGCCTGCATAAAATCATATATCAACAAGTGCCTTTCTAGCCACTTGTTTGCTGCCACAAACATCTCATAAGATGGAAACATGTAAGTACAATTTGGTGCCAATGGTGCACACCAAGAAGTTTGTGGCTTCCCCCACAAACCACCATTAAGGTAGCCAAAATCAATGCTACAAGTAGCTGCAAGAACATCATACAAAATGCAAGAAGGGATGATCCTCCTTGATACAATATGTTGCTCATATAAGGTAAAGAAGAAAAAAATATAATGTGAAATTATACCTCCTCTACCATGTACTTGAGACCTTGAGCTGAAATGGCTCATCTGAATGCTCTCCCTCACCTCAAATGAGTAGGGAAATGGTTGTGCCAACCTCTCCAAAAACATCCGGGATATGCATCTGTCCACATACTGATATAGATCATGCTGAATTCCCTCCCAAATGAACTCCTCTAGAAAATAAAAATATGCATCCAAGTGCTCTTCCAGCGGCAACCACAACATATTGATAAATTCCAACATTGTGATCAAGTCAGCCATATGAAATATCATTGTTCTGATCTTCACTCGTGCAAGCATTGTGGTCATCAGACTCATTCTTCAAACATATGCTTCAAAAACAAGCCTCCTGAAAAAACAAAAATTCATCTTGGATGGATCAGTTCTTGGCAATGGGAATCAACAACCACGAAGATGTTTCAGTCATATGTCAGAATCTCTTCTAGAATACTAAAAAGTATTACAGTTTATTTTTCGCCATCATCTCACCTTGAATCTTGGGGGGGGGGGGGGGAGGATATGGTCACATACAAGTTTCAAATCAATATCAAGCGAGCCTGAGCCACAAATTCCCATACCATATTCAGAGTTGTAGCCAAAGATAGAGATGCCCATGAAACATGCCATTAGTTGGTGGTAAGCCTTAAACCATCTATGTGAGGTTGAGCTTCTCCCTCTTCAAATGATTGGGGACACTTCCTCTAGAATAAGGCTTCATCTTCTTTCCAATTTTGGAAGAGTTACAGGAATTTCATTAAGAATTCCAGAGTTGGTGGTCATCTTTAAACCAATGCAGGTTGAGACCTCCCTTTAAGGTTGAGGTTCTCCCTTTTATGCGGGTTGCAGACCTCCCTTTTCTAGGTTGAAGGTCCCCCTATTTAAAGCATTAGGATTATTTCCTATAGAATAAGACCTCAGCTTCTTGCCAATTTTGGAATAGTTCCGGGAATTGCACTAAGTGTTCTAGTGTTGGTGGTTATCCTTAAACCACCTCCTTATGCCAACATTTCAGAGAGCTCATTCAGTCTAGTGTTGCCATGCATATTTTGTGTGTTTTATATTACAGCTCTCTTCTTGGACTCATGCATACCCCTTCGGATTAGGGGGAATGTTGGACACCTGATCCTCCTAGGGTTAGTGTGGGAGTTGAACAATAAATAGGAGTCCAAGAGACCTTGGAAGATGAATCCAAGAGTCACTCCAATGTATGATAAATATGTATCATTTTGAATAATAGATGCATCTAATGTTTATCTTTCATGTCCTGTATGCATTACCATGCTTGTGTTTGACAATATCTATATGCAAAATGTGTATTTTTTTTTCAATGCTTAAAATTATTAATTTTTTAGTGACAAATATTTTATGTCCTAACATCAATTATTTATTTTCTTTTCTTTTTTTAACTTTGCAAAAAAATTAATTTTTCATTACAAAAATCACTGCAAAGAAAAACAAAAAACACAAACTTGAAAACACTTTAAAAAAATTTCTTAGGAAGAAAAGAAGAAGACAACTTGAAAAATAGTTAAATAACCAACATTAAAAAAAATGCATATTTAATACAAAATAAAATTTAAAATATCAAAAATATGTCCAAAAAAAAGGTAGATGCTACATCAATGTTTTTCAAAATTAGCATGAAAATCACAAACATTTAATAAAAAATACCCATACATAACACATAAGAAATTTTAAAGTGTAAAAAATATGTTCGCAAAAAAATGTCGATGTTGTGTCAACACTTTTCAAAATTGCATGAAAATAACCAACATTTAAAAATATGTCCATACCTAATACATAAGAAATTTTAAAATGTAAAAAATATGCTTCTCCAATAAAAAGGTTGATGTTTCATCACCACTTTTCAAAATATGCATGAAAATCATGATTTGATGTGACCTTTAAAAAAAGAGAGCTTGGTACAATTCTCATTAAGTTGGTAACTTTGTTTGGAATCTGTTGCTACTGAAAATGTATTCCTTCAAAAATGAAACATCCCAACGTTTTAACCAGAGCTCAAATAATTAAGTTTATTCAATCACCTATTGAATATCCTATCCTACCAAACATAGTTGTTATGAGGCTCAAAGTCATCACACATCTCCTAAACCAAACGAGCCTACTCCTATGGAAGAGGTTTTAACTTCTTCTCCTCCTTTACCTCCTAGTATTACACCTACCCATTCTTCAACTTCTAAATTTCCATCAGCAACCCCTGCTTCATGCATAATCATGCCACTAAGACCTTTGAAAACGTTGGGAGAACTTAATGTTCCTAGTCTATAACAAGATCTACCAAAACACCTAGAAATGTTTCTCCCAAAATTTAATCCAGATGTTGGAGAACCATTGAGGATTATATTAATAAATTCATGTGTTTTGTTAAATTAATGGCTATTGGACATTAAGACATTGTGTGTTTCCTTTTTCCCTACGCCTTCAATGGAAAATCCTCAATCTAGTACTTTAGAAAACTAGTTGGATCAATCACACATTGGGGTTCCTTTTAAACCATTTTTTTGAAAAATTTTAAGGAAGACAAGGTTTCAATGACCTTAGCACTCAAAATCTCTAAAATCAATATGAAACCAAAATAAAGATTTAAATATTTTAATTAATGCTTCATAAACCATTTAAATAGAATTATAGATGGTACTAAGCCAATTGATTCAATGGTATACTACAACTCTGCCATCAACCATTGTTGCGCTTGTTAAAAGAGAAGGTAAACAAACTCTTCTTGAAACCCATTATGAAATTTAAAAAAAAAAAAAAAATGTATCTTATCTATAACAAGAAAGAAGAGTAAAAATATGTAACTCTAGTTAAGAAATAAATGATTACAAAACTCACCAAAGAGAAAAAAGATCAAGACTCTTTTAACATGCAAGATATTTAAAGAATGGTCAATAAAATTTCAAATGGAATTGCTAATCTTAAAAATACTTCAACAGAAGACCCATAAAATAGGGTACTCTGGATACCTCTTAAAATAAATCCTTCTCCTCCTCAAAATCAACCTCTTATTAAAGAAATCAAATTTGAAGACGTTGCTTGGGACAATTTCTATAGGGCACACAATCCTAAACATTATGAAAAAATGTGTCCAATTTTTATAAATATGTATAAAGTGTTTATGGGTAACAAAGAAGAAGAAGTTGCTTAGGTTGTTGAAGAAGAATCAACAAAATAAGAGCTTCATGTTAATCTATTATGGGATGTTTCAAGAGAAACCAATGGTGAACACAGATATGATGAAATTGAATAAATTAATAATGCTCGGATTAGGACTAAGGGTCATGTTTCACCTTCTGTAAATCCAAATGCTCAAGCCCCTATAAAGAAACCACACGAGTAGACAAGGCATATTCTAGTGCAAAAAATTATTTTCAAATTCAAACTATAGAATATGATTTAGTCGAAAACAAGAAGAAAAGTAGAGCTAATATTTATCTATATAAACTACCAAAACTAACTCAATAGAAAAATAAATTGTTTAAATTTTTAGAATCCAACACAACTAATAGCCATACAAAAAATATTAATAATTCTTCATCATATAAAGTAGCTTACATTGAGGAAACTTTAATTGAAAATAATTATGCTCCACATACTCCTCATTTTCTATTCACTTTTGAGATTTGTAATCAAATTGTACATAATTGTATGGTCAATTTCGGTGCCTCATAAAATGTCATGCCAACTTCTAGGGCTAAGAAATTAAACCTAGAACCCCATAAATCCTCCACTCAAATCGTTCAATTAGACAGACCTATAGCGAAAGTATTAGGAAAGGTTAAAGAGTTGTTAATTAGGCTAGCATCCAATCCAAAAATATTTTAGGTTATTGATATAATAATTTCAAACAACCCAAAATCCTATGCCGTATTATTAAGTAGATATTGGTCACAAAAAATGAATGATTATTTCTCAATTGAATGGTCAAATATTTGATTACCATGGAAGGGGAAACCTAATATGATTAAATTCGAACGTGAAGGGCACATGAAATACATTGTTACTAATCTCAACGATTCCAATGAGCCCATCATGTTCAGTTTATCCTCCCTCCACAACTACTTTTTCAATTCTTATTTTGGTAATTATACTTTTAAATGTGAGAATAATCTAGAATAATGTAGAAATAGGAGTGGTTATGGTTTGTTGAATGAGAGTTTTATAGTTAGATTTTAGTTCCACCAGTTCAGGATTGTTGCCCCAAACTTAGGAAGATTAGGTGAGTGCCTATGCAATAAATATGTAATGTTATTGTGGAACTAATGACAAGTTGTGTGAGCTTTGTCTCACGTTGTGTGTGTTGCTTTTGCTTTCTTTAATTTGTTATCAGAGCGAAGAGGACTTGTGTTGTGTGTAAAATTTGAAGTGGAACTGGTGGCATGAGAGAAGCCTCACCTTAGAGGAAATTGCCTCCTGTGTGGCTGCTGAATGCTGCCTGAAGGTGCTACTGCTGCCGCTACTTTAACACTGAGGGATATCGTGGCCATTCTATCCATAAACAAAAATGGAAATTGAGGCTGGAAGAGGAGTCAAGCCTATGTGGGGAGCGTTGGTGCTTCTTGATCATGTTGAGCCAATTTTCCTTTGAGCTTTAACACCTAAAGAGAACAATATGTAGAGCTTTCTGAATCAGACTCGATCATCTCACTAAGATCGTCATTAAAGTCAACTGTGTGGCAATTGATTGAAGGCGTTGCAGGTGTTTTCTGGGCCATCCCATGCCTTTGAAAGCAAAATCTAAAATTCCATATTTGTGCTTCTTCCGAGATAATTAAATCACAAGAACATATCTGCCTCTATGTATTTACCGATTATTTTGCCAATGCATTTCAATTGAACTCCCACCGAATTTTTATTTCGTTGAAATATGGATGGCCTTTGTTGTTAGTTTTAAGTTTCGTGCGAAAAGATAGTTTAAGGCACATTTGCTTCGATCCCTGAAGATACAATCTAGCGCCAATTTTGTTTGATCAAATTACTTTTATGTATCCCTGAGCTAAAGTGTGTTAGCTGACATACATAGTTCCTAAACCTCAAATTGGATCTACTGCTTTCAAGTTGAAACATGCTCCTGTCAATAATTACAAACACTGCACAACTTCGGAATTGTGTGTTGAATGTTGTGTCAAGTAGTTTAGCCAACGCTGTCATTCTTGTGATCTGAAGGCGAGTATAGATTGAATTTGGTGCAGGATAATTGCAGTGAATTAATTTCTTGCAATTGAATCTGGTCATTGCTGTTGAAAACAATGGCTAATCCTCTTGCAGATTCACATTTAAATGAATCCACCAAACTTGATGGCGAAAACTACGTCAATTGGAAGCTTAAGTTGGTCACCATTCTTGAGGCATACAACCTATGGACGATTTTCAAAGGTGATGAGCCCAATCCTGCTACTGTCGTCGCAATTCCAAATTGGGATAAGCGAGAAATGAAAGTGAAATTTTTGTTGCGCATGTCTATAAAGGAAAACATCATTCCTCACATTCGGGACTGTACAACTTCAAAGCACATGTGGGAAACTCTCAAAGGTTTGTACGAAGCTACTAATGCAAATTGCATTTTATTTTTAAAAACGAAGCTACTATCTATCAAAATGGAAGCCAATGAAAGCATTAGCAACTTTGTTTCTAGAATTAAAGAATTAAGCGATAAGCTTGGTAACATTGGTGAAAAAGTGTCTAGTGTAGATTTAGTAACTGTTTCTTTGAAGGGTTTAGTCCAAGACTATAAATTCTTTATTTCAGCACTCTTAGCTAGACAAATGCCTCCTACATTTGATGAATTGACTAGAATTCTTCTTCAAGAAGAAGAGAGAATGAAAGTTTTTGAATTGGATTCAAATGTTTCTGATTTAGCATTAATTGCAAGAGGTAAAAGATCATTTCGAGGGAGACCATGGGACAAGAACAAAGACCATTTTCAAGAAAAGCAAAAAGGTATGACAAATCTTGATTCTTATGTTTAGAGAAATATTGAATGTGATTATTGTGGAAAACATGGACATCTAGCTAAATATTGCTATAGAAGAAAGAATCATGAATCAAATCAGAGACATAGAAGGCATAATGGAAATTCCATGAACAGAGACACTTCAGTTACTGATGGATTTAAAAATCTTAAATTATTTTTTTATGATGCTGCATTGTCTACTGAAACTAATGATGAGACTGCTTGGCTCATAGATTTTGGTGCATCAGCTCATATGACTTGTAATAAAGAATGATATGATAAATATTATGAGAAAACTGATGGCACACACATTTACCTAGGCGATAACAGGTCACATAAATTCCAAGGCTATGGAATAATAAGTGTGTACTTACCTAATGGACAAATGAGACATATTCATGATGTGATGTATGTTCCTGGTATTAAAAATAATTTGATATATGTTTCAACTATCACTGATAATAATTTAAAAGTGAATTTGGTAAATTGGGATGTATTGTGAAAGATGTTCAGGATTGCTACAGGATTGTTTCCACAGGTACAAGGGTTGGTGGATTGTATAAATTAGATGCGACGATGAAGCGTCATGTTGCATTTACATCCACAGCAACGTCAACAACAGAGTTATGGCATCACATTTATGGGCACCTAAATTACAATGATTTATTATTGTTGCAAAGAAAAACAGTGGTTGAAGGTCTTCCTGTTATGAAGTGTGAACATTTACCATGTGAAGCTTGTGCACTTCGTAAGCAGCATAGAGAGGAGTTTGTCGTTCATACAGAGAAAATACAATATGATATACTTGAATTAATTCACACTGATGTATGTGGACCTATGCAAACTAGGTCACTTGGTGGTGCTTCCTACTTTCTTATTTTTGTTGATGATAGATCTAGATATACATGGGTCTATTTCATACGAAGAAAAAGTGATATCTTTGAGTATTTTAAAGAATTCAAAACTTTGATTGAAAATCAAACCGACAAATACATTAAAATTCTCATATCAGATCAGGGTGGTGAATATAAATCAAGAGCGTTTAATAGGTATTGTAAATTTCATGGGATCCAACAACAGTTCACAGTAACTCATACTCCTCAGAAAAATGGTGTTGCTGAGAGATGGAATAGAAAACTGGTGGAGTGTGCTCGCAGTATGCTTCAAGGTAAAAACATTTCTAATGGTTTCCAGGTAGAAGCCATTAATACTGTTGTTTATTTGAAGAATCGAAGTCCCACTAAGAAATTAGCTTTTCAAAATCCTTTTGAGATTCTTTATGGTCATAAACTTGATGTCAATCATTTAAGACTATTTGGATGTACTGCCTTTTCACATATTCCTAAGGATAATAGAAGAAAGCTTGATGCAAATTCAATCAAGTGTGTTTTTATTGGGTATTGTACAAATCAGAAAGTATATAAACTATTTGATCCCAGTTCACATAAACTATTTGCAAGTCGAGATGTGGTGTTTCATGAGAATGTTGATAAAATTGATACAATGAATGATGCTTGGCATATACCTAATGATGATCATGTCAAAATTGATAATGTGGTTAAACAAGAAGAGGAACAGGTACAAGTACCGATTCAAGATCAGAATGAAAGTAGGATGAGCACATCCAGTAGTAGTGATTCATTACGAGAAGAAGATTCACCTCAAAGCAGGAGAATCATGGATGGAACTCCAACAAGTACTATAAAACAAAGAAGTTCAACCCGACAAATCCAACTTCTTGCAAGGTATAGAGATTATGCCTTGATGTCTAATATCATGAATGTTGTAGAACCAGTTGATTATGAACAAGCTAAAGAGCATGAACAATGGAGAAATGATATGAATGATGAATGTGACTCTCTTATGAAAAATCAAACATGGGAATTAGTTGAACTCCATGAAAACAAAGTTCCAATTGGAAGCAAATGGTTTTATAAATCTAAATTTAAAGTAGATGGTAGCATTGATAAATTTAAAGTGAGATTAGTTGCAAAATGATATGCTCAACAGGAGGGAATAGATTATGAAGATACTTTTGCACCAGTAGCTAAATTGAATACAATTAGACTACTGATTGCCTTAGCTAAAAAACATAATTGGAATATACCTGGTTCAACCTGAAGGGTTTGTCAAACAGGGACAGGAGCATCTAGTCTACAGGTTAAGAAAAGCCTTATATGGTTTGAAATAGGCGTCAAGATCATGGTATGTAAAGATTGATACCTTCTTTCATCAGAATGGGTTTGTGAAAAGAAAAAATGATCCTAACCTGTATGTTAAGAAAGATGAAGAAGGAAATGTTTCTTTAATATATTTATATGTGGATGATCTCATTATCACTGGCAGTGCTTACAAGTTAATTGAAGAAATTAAAATTCAGTTGTCTCAAGAATTTGAAATGAAAGATCTGGGTGAATTGCAACACTATTTATGAATTGAGGTATGGAGAGAGCCTGGTAAAACATTGATCACTCAAAGTAAATACACAAAGGAAATTCTTAAAAAGTTCAATATGAGTGATTGCAAAGCTATGTCAACTCCCTTAGAATAGAATGCAAAGTTGTACAAATAATATGGAACTAAAGACATAAATGAAACTTTATATCATCCGTTGGTGGAAAGTCTGAACTATCTCACCACTACCAGACCAGACATCACGTACTCAGTTAATATCCTTAGTCATTTTATGGCTAAGCCTTCAGGAAATCACTGGAACGCTACAAAAAAAGTTCTCCAATACTTAAAAGGAACAATCAATTTAGGTATTATGTATACTGATGAATATGATGTTGCACTGACAAGTTTTTCTGATTCAGATTGGGCAGGAAATCCTGATGATAGAAGATCTACCTCTGGCTATGCATTTCATATAGGATCAGGGGTTGTGTCATGGAGTAGTAAGAAACAACCAACTATTTCTTTATCATCAACAGAATCTGAGTACAAAGCTTTGACCAATGCCACCTGTGAAGCTGTTTGGTTGCGGAGAATTCTTGCAGATCTCGAAGAGGAGCAAAGTGGTTCAACATGCATAAATTGTGATAATCAAAGTGCTATCAAATTAGCACACAATCCAATATATCATGCCAGATCAAAACACATTGAGCTGCAATACCACTTTGTATGAGAGAAGATTGAATCAAATGAAATTGATTTATTATTTTGTAATACCAAGGATAATATGGTTGATATCTTTACCAAACCTCTTGGTAAACTCAAGTTTTAAGTTTTTAGAAGTAAATTAGGTGTTGTAGAAAATCCATTTCTTATCTCATGTTGCTAAATCACATATTAATACTTTAAAATTTTTAACTATTCATGTTTATGATTCCACATATGAGGTTTCTTTCTCTATAAATAATTATGTAGATACAATTTGTTGGTTGTTATATTTTGACGGTTCTAAATCAATCGAGGGCGCAGGAATTAGATGCATTCTTTAGAACCCTCAAGGTATCAAATTTTTCTAGCATGTAGATAAGATTTTGACTGTACCAACAATATAATAGAGCATGAAGCTATAATTCAAGGAATCAAAATGAAAATGATATGAAATACAAGAATTTAAAACCCATTGGTGATTCTAAAATCATTATTAAACAAGTAAATAAAGATATTCACTATGTTTCCAACCACTTGAAAAATCATCGACTATTGGTGTTGGATTTGATTCCAAATTTTTAACGTTTCGAAATACACTCCATACACCACTCACAAAATTTATACATTGATTTATTGGAAAATCTAGCATTGAAGTTACTTCTTGTAGAACAAATTCACCAAATAAATTCTCTATGGAAATCCTCTTTAACCCTTCGATGCCTGATAATGTTACAAACCTTAGATTCCTCAATGACAATACCCAAATCATTGATTTTCTCACACTTGAGGATACTTTTCAATGTTCCATCATTCATAAAAATCAACATGACCTGTTATTGAATGTTGATTCTTCAAAGGAATGTGAACAATAAAAAATTATTCCAAAATCAATAGTATGTCTTCAAACCTGTATGGTTTTCAAGAAAGGTTCAAAGGTAAACTCACATTTCTTCTATGAAATATGAAGTCGTTAATTTTGGAATTATCAACAAACACAAAATGTTAATTTAGGAGTTTATGGTTCTATTTCTGAAAAAGAAAGATTCATAAAACTTTTCAAGGAATTTAAGGATATATTTTCTTGGACATATGATAATATCAAGGTTTTCTAATATGAAAATTATTCAACATGTCATCCCCATAAAACTAGACTCCAATTCGGTTCAATATAAACTCAAGAAAATACACCAAAAACTCAAAACGCAAATTAAGGAAGATTTGAATACACTATTAGCAACCAAAATTATCTTTCCAGTTAGACATTCACAGTTGGTAGCCAACATTTTTCCAATTAGAAATAAAAATGGAGATATTATTCTTTGCATACATTTTAGTAATATAAATAAAGCCCCAGAGAAGGATAACTACCTTATTCCATCTATGGAGAAAATCCTAGGATTATTCACTGAATCTAAGATGTTTTCCTTGCTAGATGGTTTTTCATGTTACAACCATATCCTATTTTCAACTGATGACTAGCTTAAATCCACTTTTAGGAAAAATTGGAGAACATTTGTTTACAATAAAATGCCATTTGGTCTAAACCAACTTTGGATCCACTTTTCAAAGAGCCATGGATATTACTTTTAAAGGATTGACTAATATATCAATAGTTCTTTACTTGGATGATATTACTAGTTACTCTAATAAAATAGAAGATCACATAGAACATTCGAGACAAATAATTCAAAGATGCAGAAAATATGGCATTTCATTAAATCCTAAAAGGATTGTCTTTGTTGTAACTTATAATATTTTAGTTTTGAAGTATCAAAAGATGGTATAATAATGGATCCTGGCCATGTTAAATTAATTTTACCAATCCCTTTACCTCATTATTTTGACAGAGAATTTATGTTACATACCCTTCCTTTTGACTCATCTTATGCATCTCTCTTAAGTCAAAAGAATGCATAAAATGTGGTCGCTCCAATATATTTTATGATTTCATGGTTGCAGAAAGAAGAGTTAAAATAACCTGACATCAATAAACAATAATTTTTTGAGTATAAGGAAGTATGTCATTTTCATCCTTATCTCTTAAAATATTACACAAAAAATAGTGTTCTTGGTCTTTCTATAAGAAATATTTTGGTGCAGAAAGAATTGGGAGAAAATAAAGAAAACTAGATAACCATGCTCTAGGAGTATAACTTGGAAATAAAACCTCCCATTTTTTTTTGTGGACAAGGATTATGTAAGTTTTTGGCAGAGTCTAAAGTCTCGCAAAGTGATCAAGATGAGGGTTGGTATAATTAATATGAGGCATGTATTCAAGAAGATTTTTATGTTCTTGTAGGACTTATACCTGGTATTATGAAATTAAATATTTTCTTTTAAATGGTACTGCTCTTAGTCATTGAACCCCAAAAGTAAAAATAGCACTAAGATTAAAATGTGCTATAAATTAGCTAATTGATGGAGTAATTTGGAGAAAAAATTATGATAATGTACTACTGATATGTCTCAAGAAGTCTGAGGAAAAAAATGTTCTAGCTAAAATGCATGATGGTCTCAGTTGGAAGTCATTTTAGAGGAGAGACTATTGCACATAAGATCCTTCAAGTTGGATTATATTGGCCTTTAATGTTTAAGGATTCATATTCCTATGCTAGGAAGTGCAAGTTGTGTCAAACACCCATTGGGAAAGAAAAGGTGCCAACCCTACCTTTACATCATGTCGAAGTGGAAGGCCCTTTCAAACAATGGGGACTAGACATCAACCATGAGATCACTCCAAATTCCTCTCAACAACATAAATACATTCTCACCATAAAAATATATATATATATATATTTCACTAGATGGACAGAGGCCATCCCACATGAAAATATCAATGATGATCAAGTGATCTCTTTCTTAAACCAAAATATTATTTCCAGGTTTGGTGTTCCAATTTCACTTATTTTTAATAATGCATCATATTTTTCATCTTTAAATTTACTTGAATATGTTATGGATAAATGTATCACCATTAAATATTCTGCAAATTACTACCCTCATGGAAACAATTTAGCAGGGTTGACCAACAAGAACCTTATCCATAACTTCAAAAGACAATGCTTGACCATTAGAAAAAATAGCATAAGAAATTACCTAATTCCCTATGGGTAGAGAAAATCACACCTAAGAATTCATTGTGTAAATATTAATATTTCATTATCCATGGAAAGGAAGTCGTCTTCCCTTTCAATATCTTCCTTTTGTCAATGTAATTAAACCAATAAGTTAATGAGGAACCAATTGGATACATGGAAGAAATAATCCATACCCTTTTAAAATTGGGAGAGGAGAGGGAGAAAACTAAAGCCAAATTCCATGCCCATCAACAAGTAACTAAATTTTGGCTTGAAAAATATTCAACTACTAATAGAGACTTTGTCATTGGTGATTTAGTATTAAAGTGGGACAAAATCCATGAGGTTAAATGCAAGCACAACTAATTTCAACATCTCTAGCAAGGATCATTTCATTTTTTTTTTAATTAGGTCTTTTAATGTATATTTTACAAAGATTAGAAGGGTTGATTAAAAACCTATATGTGAACAACTAAATTGTAAAGAAATAATTTTCTTGAACTTTTGAACCCTACTTTGTACATATGTAAAAAAAATTGTTGTTTAAGTTGTTTTAGACTTATTTTGTCTTTAATATTTTCATCAATTTTAGTAAGTTTTCGAATTTGTATAATTTTTTTAATTTTTAAATTTTGGATTGGCTCTTAACAAATGGATGCATAGTAGAGAAATTTATCTCTAAACATTTTATTTGATTATATAATCTCTTTTACTATAAACAATAATTATAAGATATATTTGAATACTTAATAGTACTATTATCCAAAAAAGAAAATTGTGATTAGTTTGGAAAATGCTAATCTTATATTTTCTATAAGAGCCCCATTCACTTTACTAAACACATTAAAATTAATCAAATAATGATAATGAATGACAAAGTCTTGAGCTAAAACTCTTAATACAACAAAACAATTGTTTATCAAAATAACTCTTGCATCACCCTAGTTCTTATATATCCAAAATTGAAAAATGAAATACAATCATATAAATTAAAAGGATATAAAAATAAATAAGAAGTTGAAAGTATTTTTACAAAAATTTGGGAAGTATAAGGAATATCGTTGGGGTTATAGCTAGTCGATGGAAATGAGTCAATTGTTATATGATGTTAAGGCACCTTCATCAAGGCTATGGACGCTGACGCTTGCAAACATTGAAGAAATTCCATCTAAAAAAGAGATGAGAAATAAAAGCCTACAACCTGTTTTGTTGATACCAAGGTTTGGACTTAACACTTCTTATTCAAAATCAATTAATATCATTAACAATAAAGAAATTAATAAATAAAATTTATCTTTTAACTTTTTAGAAAATACTAGATTAGTATAAATGCTTCTAATGATTGACTTGTTTTTATCTCAAAATATCATACATTCCATTTGATACTTATAATTATTTCAAAACCATAATTTAGAAATTTATTTTGAATTAACATTATTTTATAATAGATAATTGGTTCTTCCCAATATATCGTAATTTGTTGTAGGCTATACAAAAACCCCTCATTCTTTTGTAAAATAAATGAAACACTATTAAAATTATTGATTTTGACTTGCTTATTTTCCCATGACAAGCGTTGATAGTATGTTCTTAATGCTTTGTGTATAAAACTCCTAATTTCCTTCAATTTTATAAAGCTTTCTGATAAATTATCCGAAAAAAAATGGATACCCGCCTTGTTGATTCCCTCATTCGACATCCACCTTATCCATCCGAGTGATATTCATGTGCTCCTCTAAATGCCTAGATAGGAAAATTACCTTTATCAACTTGTAACTAAATCACACCCACCACTAATTTTCATTATTTTGTATTTTATTTTGGAATTTTCTTTGCATATCTACAATTTTAGGTAATTGTCAAGCCTGAAATACTTGACATACTATGCTCCTTAGATGCCTAGATATCTGCCCATCTAGGTCCACATAACAATCAACAAGCTCTACACCATTTTCCCCCGGCATAACCATATATTTTATTAAGACATAATTCCTTAATTAATAATTAAATTAAATCTTAATTAATCACAATTAATTAATGCCTAATCATGAATCTTCCCATTCAGTAAGATCCTCAAGTAATAATTCTTTACATACCCTGCCCCCTCAGATGACCATATTTTGTTTTGAGCTTACTTAATGAATGGATTACACTAATTAAGGAAATTAATCATGTTTAAGAAATGATTAATATAAAATCAGGAATCTAGCCTATTGTTGGAGAAATTAGTATGTTGTGTGTTCATACCTTGGATTCCTAGATTACATCATTTAAACGTGATTAAAGCTAAATAAGATTAGTAATGCTGTTCATTTTAAAAAAATTCCCAAATTTTAGTTATGCTGATTAGTATGTTCCATGATTTCTTAATTTCTTTAGTTCTTAAATTTGTTAAATATGTATGTTAGGTAAAATGGGAATCAAAGAGATCAAGAAAAATCCCTTAGAAAATTGGAGTAAATTTGATTCCATCAAACGAAAACCCAATTGATGGCCAATTAGGAAATCCTCGACAATATTTGTAACAGCAAGGCTTTTAATTTAAGATATTGATTTCATCCTTTCTACGGATTTGTTGTACACAGATATTTTGTTTTAAAATTTTAGTAAATAGTTGGATGAAAAAAATAAATATTATTCATTTGTTAAACAACTTTGACTCTATATATAGAACTCTCTTCAATGACGAGGGGGTCGATCGAATGAATTTTCATTGAAAGGAAACTGATATTATCGATTAGTTATTTTTGACCAATTTTGAAGGCCCAAGGAGCTTTTCAAAAAGTAGATTTTGTTCAATAGAATCTTGTATGTGATATACTACTATACGCATCACTAATTTTAAGAATCACTGATTTTAGTTGAATATGAAATTAGAATTTGTTAGTATACTCATTTTAATTATAGTTAAAATAAGTATTTAAGTTTATTGATCTGTTTATGTTTAAATTATTTATGGTGCTTAAATTTATTATCTTTATATCTAATGTTCATGCTTCAAATTGAGTTGTATTACCACTAATAATATAGACTATTTTTATCTGTATTATAATAAAATTTAGGATTTCCAAAATACTTCAACTAAAACAAAAAAATTAAAAAAAAAAAACTCATATTTTTTTTATGCTCTTTCATTAGACTATATTTCAGTAGGTGGCATAGCTAAACCCACATAACAATTACGAAAGACTATTTTTCAAACATTTCTAGTCTCGTAAGAAACCTGCATTTAGTTAGTACTTTACCTCTTCCTTGTTGGTAAAAGAAAGTCTTACAAGCACCAACATAGTAGGAGTTAAAATTAGATAAATTTAGTAATAGGTATTTGGGATAATTAGGTTATAGTAGAAACAATAGTAGTAGTAATAATAAGTTAGATATTTGTTGTATGTGATTGCCACCACACCAAATGAGTAAAGGTCTAATTGGGGCCCTAATCGAGTGGTAACTCCTCGTAGTAGGCTAGAATTTTTCTGCCTGTCAACACCTACATAGATAATTCCTGCAAACTGATTCTCAATGTAAAACAAAAAAGATTCAATAGCACTCGCACAAAATTTTCACAGATATTTTACCCTAGAAACCCAAAACTAGGAAAATTGGGACAACTTTTCTACATCTCTCAATGATTACATAACCACTATACAATTCCCTCTTAAAATGGGGTTTCCTTCTAGGGAGAAAAACCCTAACATGACTTCTACCATCATATATGTGACCTAATGATGAACAGTTTAGGCTAACTATGGAATTACAATATTTTATGAGGAATTTTTTTTTTTAAATTCACTTCAGGGAGCCCTGCCAACAAGGGGCTCCATAAAAGTGTCATCAACCCTCCCAGACCCCATGGTGATTATTATATGGGGGAAAAGCCCCCTCACTATAAAGTGGGTTCCAAACCTAAATAATCATGCAAAGAATATAGAAAATTCCCAACATTTCAAGCCTTTACCTTTTATTCATTTACATTCATTCATTTTTTATATTTTTTTATTGGGATTAGTTGGCAATAAGGTGGATGAGTGGATCTTAAACAATCTCTAGGATGATTCCTTGTGAATATTTAAATACTTTAATGTAAGTATGTCTCCTTGACATCACTGCTTGAGCTTGATATTTTAAATCAGAATTGAACCTTAGTTAAGACTCGGCATGATACTTAAGACTACTCAACCAGATCAATATTTGGATCCATGTCCACTCAACATTCTCATCGTTCACGGAGTTTTCCTCACTTGGCAATGATTGTGTTTTCCATAGGAAAAATTGAGATCATGACACTCGCAAAGGAACCTTGGAAATCATACACAGATTTAAGGTATAACCTACAATCTACCTTAATGAAGTAGCTTGGTCGTGATATCACCTATTAGGTCACATGGATTTCATCATCGAAATGAATTTATTTATGTACAAGTGAAAAGAAACAAGGTTGAATAAAAAAAAATATAAAAAAAATGCATAAATAAGAACATAAAATGAAAGCAAGAGAAAATTTATTTATGTACAAGTAACGATGGTCATAGCCATCGTGTAGGAAAATTTTTCAAAACATGATTTCCCACTACAAGAATTTTAGTCACTACTAACCTTTGTCTCACTCGTATAAACCGCATACCAAGTGGGAGATGTTTGAATTTGAAAATTATTTGTGCATTTGTTATCTTTCTAAGTTATTTCTATATTAGTGGGTCCAATGCAGGAAGCACTTGGAATATTTTTTGTTAAAACAACTCAACACCTTGCTTGATCAAAATGATGAGATAGATGATACAGGTTTCATCCATTTTTTGTTCATCATGAAATTTCTACTAGTTAGGGGTGTTGGATGGGATACCAGGTCTAAATACCAATTCAATAGAAACATTGCCACATAGGGGAGGGAAAGCGATAGCTACAATCATGAGAGTGTCAGCGATATGATTCAAATTCTAATTTCTAAGACATCAAGGTTTTATGTTCATATTTGTCGATCAAAGTACACCAAACACTAGATTGGCCCTATATTTTAGAAACATTAGAAAATAATGTACAACTATCAAAATAAAATACTAACTCAACAAAATTGTCATTATTTACATCTAGGTTAGTAGAATTGTCACTATTTACATATAAAATACAAGTGATTGTCACTAGCTCATGAAAAATGAAGGAAATTACATTGGGTTTATTAAGTGAAATGGGTTTACTGAGTTTAATGATAACCGATGACAATTTAAAGCAAATGGTTCCCTAATGTATTTCTTACAAAACTGATTGGTTCATTGAGCACCTATAATTCTATCATCATATATTTCATGTGTGGCTCACTATTTACCCTTATCTAATTTATTTTTCTTTTGAAGGGTAATCATAGGTGTGACCAATCCATATTGAAACATCCCTATATCTTATGTGACTAATTTTTTCTCAACAACAATCCATATGCCTCGGGAATATCAACCACTATTATATCAATTACTTGGTGTACCTTTGGGTCAAAAGATAACCTAATCAATGTATCCTTCAGCTAACCATTCACTTTAAATTGAGTACTATCCAACTAAAAAATGTTGATATTGGTCTTTGCAAATATAATAATAACCTTTTTACATACAAAGTATGGCATGACATTGTACAAGCCTCCAAAGTCCACTGGAAAATTGTGAAAATTATAGATGAAAATATCAAACGTCAAGAGGAAAGGTGGAGTTCGAGACCTTGAATGAGTTCCAATACTGATGACATTCATAATAGGTTTGACAACATTTGTATTGTTCTAAGTTGGAGTATTGGATTTCCCTAAATTTTAAAAATTTGATGTTGGATTTGATTGGGCTAGAGAAAACTTAAAAATTTTCATGATAAGTTCTCTCAATTGTGGTAAATTATATATATTTTACAATGATATGTTATCCCTAAACTTCTACATGTCCTCAGTCAAATAGTATTTTTTGGATTTTCCATCAGTAGGGGTTCAAGGCTAACTACTTTATCCTGAGGTGGATGACTTGGTGTTTTGTGAAGGAGTTGTAGGATGCTTAGTGTTGTACGAGGAACTGGGATCTTCCTTGGAAGTATACTTAATAATATTGACAATATTATAGGGTTAAAAATCTACTTAATACTTTCCTTTAGTGGGAAATGAAACATCAAGTTTTGGTACCTTGCTATGAAGATTGTAATTCTTTGGGGCTATTTATGTGACCTATGCTTCTCCCACTGAAATTTCCCGAATTTTCTATGTATATGTATTGACTACCCAATCCCATAGGAACAATCGACCCTTCAAATATTATTTATTTTGTTGTACATGATTGATATTTATCTTCTTATGTTGGCTCATAAAACAATGATTATTTTTCTAGGAGCTAGTTGATGATAAGATTCATGGAGTTGACCCATTGTAGGCATGTCTTTTTAGAACCATTTTCTTGATGAAATGAGTAGAATTTTTCCATTCCAAAGTCATCTAAATCTGGGTTCATGATTTTGGAGTAATTTTCACACTCACCTCATTGGGAATTGATCCTGTGGATTTAAGACCACCCTGGGATCCACCTTAGGAACATGAGATTAATTTCCCACTCAAGGTAATGGTAAACGTTTGGAATTTTACTACTGCGTGTTGGTTTTAGAGTAACAAAAAACCTCAACATGGTATTAGGTCCTTAGCCCAGGTTTGAATCCAAAATATACATTTAATGGGGGTTGTTTGAGTAATTATCACACTCACCTCATTGGGAATTGTTCACATGGACTAACCACCACACTGGGATCCACCCTAGAAATTTGGGATTAAATTCTCACTCAAGGTAATGTTGATGGTTTGGAAGTTTACTAATACCTACGAGTTTTGGTGTAATGGAAAACCATAACATGGTATCAAATCCTTGGCCCAAGTTTGATTCCTCGAGTTGCATGTGAGGTAAAGTGTTTGATTAATATTCACACTCACCTCATTAGGAATTGATCACATGGACTAACCACCATACTAGTAAGTTTACTAATGCTTACGAGTTTTGGCATAGTAAAATCTATAAAATCTCAACATGGTATGAAGGCCTTGGCCTAGGTTTGATTCTCGAGCTGCGATTGAGGGGGGGTGTTGGAGTAATTTTCACACTCACCTCATTGGGAATTAATTATGTGGACTAATCTCCACCCCAATAACATGGGATAATCATATTGATATTATTTGGTTGTTATTTTGAACCATCTAGCGTGATTCAGACAAAATATTGAATAGAATTTGATCTAGCAATGAGAATAAATAGGGGAGGAATCCTAAAATCTATGATAGAAAATTTTTTTTACCATTTAGAGGTTATTCAAGTGAACATAACTGTAGGTTTTAACCCTGAACATAAATTATCTACACATGAATCTTATAACAGAAAATAAACAATAGCGAGAGCATAAAACATAAAACAAATAAACACAGAGATTTTCCCCTGGATCCCAAATTGGGACTACCAACTTGATTTTTCATTATAATCCTTTTAGTGTTACAACACATATATATACATGCCGAAGCATACATAAACCCCAATCCATTAACCCTGGATTAGAACATAACCGTAGTTCCCTTGACCGGATCTACAAAATACCGGGGGCCGAAAACCATCGAACCCCAAAACCATGTGCAAAACCATGCACAAAACCATGGGCGGATCCGCCTATGAGTGGGTCCGCATACCAAAAAAAATTTCGTCGGGGCGGCGCCGGACCCCGACAGGGGGCTGTCGCCCCACAGACCCGGCAACGTACAGCACGTGGGGCTAGTCATGGAAAGAATATAACACATACCCAACATTCTCCCACTTGTTTTCTTTCCACAGGGGGCCACAAGAGAGCTTAGTCATTTGGCCAATTCTTCAGCACCCATTGTTTCTCTACACCAAGAGAAATTCTGAGTGCTCACAGACTTCATCAATGCATCTGCAGCATTCTTCAAAGTGTCCACCTTTACCAGTAACACCCTTTTAGCCTCAACCATATCTCTAACAAAGTGATATTGAACATCAATGTGCTTTGTCTTTGAATGATAAGCGAGTTATTAAGAAAATTTCACTTTGTTTATCACGGTCTATCATATAGCTTGTTGTACCAACCCCATACTTGAACACAATCTCTACAACCAAGCCCACTTCCTTGCTTGCATGAGTGGCTTCTATGTATTCTGCCTCTGTAGTTGAAAGCGCCACTACAGACTGTCTTTTACTCATCCAACTGACTGCACCTCCAAATAGGCTAAACACATACCCACTTGTAGATCTTCTTTGGTCCAGATCTCCACCCCAGTTTGCATCAACAAAACAACAAATGTCCAACATTATTTATAATCCTGGTCTTCCTTGGTAGCACAAGCCATAATCACTAGGGCCACGTAAATATATGAAAACCCGCTTCACTGCTGTCCAATGCTCCTTCCCTGGGTTTGACATGAACCTGCTCAATACTCCTATTGCATGTGTAATGTCTGGTCTAGTACAAACCATTGCATACATCAGGCTACCCACTGCACTTGCATATGGAACACGGGACATATCCTCCTCTTCTTCTTGTGTCTTGGGACACTGTTCAACAGACAGCTTTGCACCTACAGGAATAGGAACACTCACCGGTTTACTATCCTGCATATTGAACCTCTGCAATATAGTTTCGACATAATTCCTATGGTTTAACCAGAGCTTCCTCTTTGCCCGATCTCTCTTAATTTCCATGCTCAAAATATAGTTTGCAGCACCAAGATCCTTCATGTCGAATTTGGAGAAAATTTGGGTCTTCAAATCTTGGATAATTTCTTTGTCATTTCCAATCAACAACATATCATCCACATACAAGACAAAATAAATAACACGGTAACCAATTAATTTAAAATAAACACAGTGATCCTCCTTGCTTCTAGTGAAGCCAAGTCCCCGTATATAGGTATCAAATTTCTGATACCACATCCTTGGTGACTGTTTTAACCCATACATCGACTTCTTCAACCTGCATACCAGGTCTTTCTTACCCTTCACCATAAAGCCTTCAGGTTGCTTCATGTAGATCTCCTCTTCTAGATCCCCGTGAAGAAATGTTGTCTTCACATCCATCTGTTCTATCTCAAAATCAAATGCAGCAGCAACAGATAAAAGTAATCTAATAGAAGTAACTTTGGCAATAGGAGAGAAAATATCACCAAAATCAATTCCTGGCACTTGGGAATAACCTTTTGCTACCAACCGAGCTTTGTATTTGTCCACCTTGCCTTCTACATTCATCTTCTTTTTAAACACCCATTTTCTCCCTATGGGCTTCCTTCCAGCTGGCAACTACACCAGATCCCATGCCTCATTTTTGTGCAAGGATGCCATTTCATCAACCATGGCCTCCTTCCAGAGTTTTCCATCCTTTGAGTCTACTGCCTCCATGACAGTTCTTGGATCGTCATCAGTTATAGTTAAGGAAAAACCTGAATAGAAAGCAGATGGACTATACCTTTCTAGTTGCCTTCTTTCTCGAACTGATCTTCTCAAAGCTGGGGTTTGTGGCTCTTCCTCTTCTGAATCTTCTTCTATTGTAGACTCTGATTCATCCTCCTTTAGCTCAAACTCTATCTTCTCAAGTTCCTTTGGTAGGACTTCATGTGTAACAACATCTTTCACCTCTCTAAACACCACATCTTGGCTGTACAGAACCTTCCTTGTTTCTATGTTCCAAAGCTTGTAACCCTTTAAACCATCCTTGTACCCAATAAAGATGCACCTTTCAGATTTATTATCCAACTTGGTCCTTTTCTCCTTTGGAACATGTACATATGCATCACATCCAAATACCCTTAGATGTGAAAGAGGGGGTTTCTTACCAGTCCATACCTCATGTGGAGTCTTATCCTCCAACACTGATGAAGGTGATCTGTTAACCAGATAGCATGCAGTCTCCACTGCCTCTGCCCAGAATTCTTGTCCTAACCCGGTACCACTAAGCATGCTTCTTGCCTTTTCCATCGGTGTTCTGTTCATTCTTTCTACAACTCCATTTTGCTGAGGTGTGTATGGAGTAGTCTTCTGTCATGCTATACCACACTTCTTACAGAACTCTTCAATTCCTTCTTGCAGAACTCCCCACCATTATCTGTCCTCAACGCCTTTATCTTCTTCTCTGTCTGGTTTTCCACCAGAGCCTTAAATTCTTTAAATTTGTCAAAGACTTCAGATTTCTTCCTCAAGAAATATATCCATGTATTCCTTGAGAAGTCATCTATGAATGAAACATAGTACACAAAATTTCCCAGTGATGGAACTGACACAGGCCCAAACACATCACTGTGCACAAGTTCTAATATCTTGTTTGCCCTCTTAGCACCAGAAGGAAAACTCACCCGATTCTGCTTTCCATATACACAATGTTCACAGAAATCGAAATCCAGAGAGCAATTAGACATACCTTCTACCATACCATTTCTATGTAGTATCCGAAGGCCCTTCTCTCCAATATGTCCAAGCCTTTGATGCCATAGCATGGTCTTTTCTCCAGAGACAGCTAAGATTTCCGCTCCATTTTCAGGAACCACATAACTGTTACACCCATCAATAACAGTTCTACCTTGTAGCTTGTACAGAGTTCCAATCTGAACTCCTCGCATTAATACCAGTGCTCCCCGAACCATCTTGCAGGCATCTTTCTTGAACACTGTTTTTACACCTTCATCATCTATCTTGCTTACAGAAATCAGATTTCTAGCCAATGCAGGTATATGTAGAACACCAGGAAGTGTTCTAATCCTTCCACCTTGCAGCTTCAGCTTGACTTTTCCACGTCCGACGATTCTGGCCTTCCTATCATCCCCTAGGAAGACATCACCACCATCATATTTCTCATACTCGTAGAACCACTCCCTATGGGGAGTGAAGTGAAAATATGCACCCGAGTCAATCAACCATGACTCATGATCTACATGTGTATTTGAAGAATAATCCAAATACACATCTCCACCTTCATCCAAGGTGGTTTTTTCCTTTATAGAAAGAGAATCATCAGATCCCTTTCCTTTCTTAGAAGCCTTAGATCTGCAGTCCTTTTTGTAGTGCCCTTCCTTTCTGCATTTCCAGCACACCTTTACAAACTTTCCAGGAGATTTACATCTCCCACTCGAAACCTTATTCTTGTTTCTATTCTGGGACCTTCCTCGTATAGATAAGGCATCTCCATTCTGACCCTCCATATTTCTTCGCTCATTTCGTCCGACAACAAGGCTGAGACAAAGTCATCAAAATTCAAGGTAGTTGTATTGCTACCTATTACAATAACCAGATTGTCCCATGAGTCTGGTAGAGAACACAACAAAATGATGCACTTATCTTCATCTGAGATTTTAATATCAACAGATGACAGCTGACTTACCACAGTATTGAAGGCGTTCAGATGCTCTGTCACCGAGTCTCCATCCTTCATCCTCAGGTTATACGGCTTTTTCCGCAGGAACAACTTATTCACCAGAGACTTGAAATTCGTGCAAAGTCCCAAGTTTTTCCACAAATTCTTCATCGTAGCTTCCCTAGATATGTTCAACAGCTTCGTCGATACCTATTTGTATTGTGCTCTTAGCCTTCTGATCCAATTTTTTCTAGTCTTCATCTGACATTGCCGTTGGTTTAGTAACTGGATCTACTGTGATCAACTGATCTTTATCCACCAGCAAATCCGCCATCTTGAGCTTCCACAACTCAAAAATATGACCATTAAATTTCTCGATCTCTATCTTTCCACCGCTCGCCATCTTCTTTCACTCCAAGAAACGATCCCGCAGATCTCCCACTGAACAGGGTCTACCTCAGGCCCGAGAAAAAAATCCTCAGTAGCAAAGGGGTCGCCTTGAAGCCAAAACAACTCCGACACCAAATGTAGGTTTTAACCCTGAATAGAAATTATCGACACACGAATCTTCTAACAGAAAATAAATAATAGCGAGAGCATAAAACATAAAATAGATAAACATAGATATTTTCCCCTGGATCGCAAATCGGGATGACCAGCTTGATTTTTCATTATATTCCTTTTAGTGTTACAACACATACATATACATGCCGAAGCATACATAAACCCCAATCCATTAACCACCAGTTAGAACATCATGTCGTTCCCTTCGAGCGGATCTACAAAATACCAGGGGCCGAAAACCATTGTACCCCAAAACCATGTGCAAACTCATGCACAAAACATGGGTGGGTCCGCATATGAGTGGGACCGCATACCAAAAAAAAATTCGCTGGGGCGCTGCCCCGGACCTCAACAAGGGGGGCTGTCGCCCCCCCTGTGACCCCCCTGCTGCACCCAACGCAACGTACAGAGCGTGGGGCTAGTCGTGGAAATAATATAACACATACCCAACAAATAACGTTAGAGGGGACTAAGGCTAATAATTAATAAAAATAACTAATAAATTATAGGGTGGGACTAAATGTAATTGATGAAAAAAATTATAGCTCTATAATAATAATAATAATAATGATAATTAGTAATTAATATTAAAATAATAATATTAATATTAACGATATATATATATATATATATATAAACTAAATTCCTCAAGATTAAACTATCACATAGTAAAATTTGGAGTTGTAGAAGTTACTAAGAGGGAAAAGTGGAAATTTATTAATATTTAAGGAAACATAAATATTAATTATTAAAAATAAAAATAAGTTAAGATACCATAACCTAAATAGTATAGAATCTATATCAATAAACAATAATGAAGTTAATAATTATTAGTGATGGTATAATAATAATAATAATAATAATAACAAGGGTAAGATTTGTGATGAAACATATTCCCTATCTCTACCATTGATTTAATTGACTCTTTTTTTGCATAGTGTTTCCTTGATAATGACTTACTTGTTTTCCAATAATAAAATAAAATAAATATATTTGTACAACGAACTAATTTTCGCATAGTATTTTATAATATTTGTACAATGTGCTAAATTTTGTACAATAGGCTATAAGCTATGCGTAATGAGCTAAGTTCTACACAATAGGATATAAGCTCTACACAGTGAGCTAAGTTTCGCACAATAGGCTATAAGCTTTGTACAATGAGCTAAGTTTCACACAATAGAACTAAGTTCCCCACAATAGGCTACAATAGGCTATAAGCTTTGCACAATGAGCTAAGTTCTGCACAATAGGTTATAAGCTCTGAACAATGAGCTAAGGTATGCACAATATGCAAAGTTTCTTGCTCCACCTAATAGTCTAAGTTTCTGACACAAAATTTATTATTTGTTTTCTTGGTAATAATGTATTTTATTTCCAATAATAAAGGTAATGATGTATTCATTTTCCAATAATAAAATAAAGTAATTATCTCTACACAATAGGTTATAAGCTTTGCACAATGAGCTAATCTCCACACAATAAGGTATAAGCTTCGCATAATGAGATAAGTTATGCACAATAGGCTATAAGCTCTACACAATGAGCTAAGTTTCACACACTATGTTATAGTATTCGTTTTCCAATAATAAGAAAAATGACATGCTCTTTTCCAGTAATAAAATAAAATAAATACATTTACACAATGAGATAAGTTTCACACAATATACTCTAAGCTCTACACAATGAGTTAAGCTCCACACAATAGACTATAATATCAACACAATGAGTTGAGTTCAGCATAATATGCTAAGTTTCTGGCTTCCACACAATAGGCTAATTTTTTTGCACAAAATTTATTAGTTATTTTCTTAGTAATGATGTATTCATTTTCCAATAATAAAGGTAATGACGTATTTATTTTCCAATAATAAAATAAAATAAATACCTCCTCACAATGAGTTAAGTTCCACACAATAGGCTATAGGCTCTACATAATGAGCTAAGTTCCACACAATGGGCTAAGCTCTGGAGATCAGGCTATAAGTTCTACACAATGAACTAAGTTCCACATAATAGCTAAGTTTCTAGATTCCCCACAATAGAATAAGTTTCTCACATAAAATTTATTAGTTATTTTCTAGGTAATGATGTATTCATTTTCCAATAATGAAATAAAATAAAAACAATCATTTTCTTTTTGCATCGTGTTTTCTCAGTAATGATGTATTTATTTTCCAATAATGAAATAATATAAATAGTTTGGCACAATTATTGAAAATATTTTAATTGTAGTTGTATTGTGCTAGATAGTTTTCTTCGCACATCTAGTCATTATATACATTATTAAATCCTTATTCAAGGTTATTTTTTGCACTTCAATTTTCTCATTATTTCCCCCTCTACACAGCTTCTTTCGCACATATAGCAATCATTTTTGTATTTGTGTGGAGAGGTATGTATTTCATCCACAATTCTTGTTTCGTACTACTTGCTTCACACAACAAGGATTACATAGCTTCTTCTGTACACGTTAAGTAAATTTATTGTGTGGAGAGGTATGTATTTCGTTCACTAAGTATTTTATTGCTAATATTTTAGTAAGAAAATTACGAATGTGATATTATTGGTGATATTTTTATTTCTGAATATCTTTTTGTATTTAAGTCGATGTTAGGGTCTCGTGATTTAGCTGATTGGCAAGCCAAGTGACAGGGTAACATCAAACCAAATTTGGAGCCCAAGGACCTAGCCTTCCTGGACTCATAGAGGGCTCTCTCTATTTGTGTAAGGGATGTATAATTGTTTGCTTCTTGTGTTTTTGATATTAGGCTAGTTAAGAAGTATGTTTTTGGTTTTTTTTTTAGGTTTTTGAGGGAGGAACTGATCAAAGACTAAAATAGATAAAAATATTGTTAGATCAACTGGGCTATGGGGTCGAAAAGGTGGAGAAAGCCTTACATGGTGATACAAGGTATGTTGAAAGGCCGATTTGATCAAGGTAAAATGGATCTTTGGTAAAATGAAGTGGGATGGACACTAAGTTTGTGAAGGACAAAGGCTTTCAAACATAAATAGTTCAATAGAAAACATTTATATGGTAGGGCTAATCATTAATCATGATAAATGTAAATGAAAAATGATAAATGCATAGAAATAAACATTCAAGCAATACATAGAGATATATGACTCTCTAACTTTAGGAAATTGCTATCAGACTTTGGGGAAAAACAATTAAGACAAACAAATAACTCAAGCTACTAAAAGGGATCTCCTAGACATAGTATTTTGAGCTATCGAGCACTTTGAACTAAGATTGCAGATTTTTAGGCAAAGGGCAAGATCGATACAAGACCTCTTTGGTTTAACTAGGACAATAAAACATTCAAAGAAAGGTTTCAGAGGTGGAGCTATGAATAGCCATGAGTAAGCAGGGCATACCGTGAATCATACTTAGCATGCATAAAACCTAAATGAAACAAGCAAACAATTTCTTCAGTGATCAAAGAGCAATTAAGAATTCTTTGATATGACTAAGAAGGAAGAAAACATAGAAGCTGTAATGAAACAAGAAATTTGAGGTGCCTCCAAGGGCATGTCTCAAATCTATTCTCTATTGTCTTACAGCAAGCAAGCACATGAAATATGTATGAAAACTAAGAAACATAACAGAGAGGGACACTATACCATTTTACCAAGTCAAGGAATCTAACAACAGTCCTCTTTCATCATCCAAAACATTCAAGAAACTATCCAATGCATGAGACAAGTATTTCTTCCAAGCTTGTATAACCATATATTGCTCTATAACATCAATTTTAGCCTTATTTACAATGAATTCTCTTGGAATATATAGGCCAAGATGAAGGAAAACCTCCTAGTGCAACTAGCAAGCTCATTGGCCCATCAAAAATATCTGATTTTGTCCTTGAGGCTTTGCAAAGACCAAGGCACAAAATATCTATAAAAATATCCAAAAAATGCTAAAAAAAGGAAATTATATTGACTTTTCCCAACTAACAATGGCCAAAAAATGCTAAACGCACATTTGGAAAAGCCACTTCAGAAAACTGCATTTTTACAAAAATACTTCAGAAATATAGCAGCATAAAATTCCCTGTTTTGCGGGCAACCTTTGGAGGACCTCCCAATGTCAAAATGAGGCTCGTGATGGCTCGTTGGAAATCCCTAGATGTATGTTTTCTGAAAATTCTTTTTTTTCCCCAAACTGGTTAATAGAAGCCTATGAAAATTTGACATGTGTGAAAAAACCTAGAAATTAGCCTTTGTTGATATGCGGGCAAAGTGTTGAAAAAGTGATTGTTTTTTGCCACTTTGGGGGACCAAATCATCTTCAATTGATATGAAATTTGCTGAGTAGATGCTCCTGAGATTATGGCATCCAATGATACCATTTTCATCCTTTGAGGATGCTTCAAAAAAAAACGACGATGCCCATGATTTTTTGCAAAGAGCCCAAAAATGTCAAAAAACAAGAACATGTCAAAATTCACTCAATTTTGGTGAGAAAGTACCTCAAGGCTTCATATAAACATTTCTAGAAGATTGGGCCAAAATTCCAAGCCTAGAGGTGTCTTTCTCCTTTTTTCTTACAAAACGCCCTCTTTGGGCGATTTTGAGTCTTTCTTGTGCATCCTTCAAATTCCTTCGGGCAAACTGATTTGGCTTTTTGTAGTGCCCATTGTTTCTGATACTCTTTACTAATTCACCAAGATAAACTAATTCATATGATCTCTTGAAAAAGCTTCTCAACACAAAACTCTTTCTTGTTTGTAATTCACTGTGTTCTTGGATGCTAGCAAACAAGCATTTGTCAAATGAGAACAAAAATCACTTTTTATTACTGTGTTTGGGAAAAAGATCTTCAAAAATGATATGTTTGTGGTTTTTTTTGAAGAATAATCTCTTTCTATTTTGGCACAAAAAACCCTCCCCTCAAACACTGCCTCTCTTTTCGATATCACTGTTTTTGAAAGGTAAACAAGATTCTTTTAAAACTGATACAACCTCTTCCTAATCACTGTTTGATCCTTGATTCGGCCAAGAATTTTCTTTCAATACTCACAGCAAGAATATCTCTATAATTTTGACAAAAATCCCTATCTCCAATCAATGTCTCTCTATATTTTTAGATGACCATGGCACTTTTGAAATTAGTGTTTAAAGACTCCTTTCAATTGACAAAAACTTCATCTCCTAGCCATTGTTTCTTCTCTGATCTAGCAAACAAATTTCCCTTTGCAAACACTGTTAAGACACCCTTTAAACAGATTTGAGGACCTCCAAAAAACAGACTCTGCTTTTCTCTCTAGAAACTGTGTATACTTTAACTCTCCTCAACAAAAAAGACTTTCAAATATGGTACATCAAATCTCCTCTCTTTTATTGTTTCTCTGTGGTTTCAGATGATCAAATCAGCCTTGAAATCAATGTTTTAACACCCTTGTAAATTGATTTAAAGACATCAACCTAAGTCTTCTTTTCTCTTAGAGACTAGGTGTGTTATAAGCCATTTATAACATAGGAAAGACTTTCAAATTAACATATCAAATATCTGCCCTTTCACTGTTTTATCCTTCACTATTCAAAGAAAAATTCCTTCCTTCAAACTTGCAAAGCCCTCATCATCTATCACTATTTCTATCCTTTTGATGTCAAGTTTTTTCCTCAAATAATTTAGTTGAGGGACAAAAAAATTTTAAAAAATGTTTCTAGCTATGTTGGATATGAAATTTTGTTAGCAAAACTGCTTGGGCACTTTTTGTAGAAGGAGGTTGATGGTGGCCCGGGCACCTCGGCGGTGGGCTGTTCAGAGTGACCAGGTGCTGGGCCGTTCAGAGATGGCCCGGGACGTTCAAGAAAAATCCATGCAGAGGTGAAATCATGGCAATTTAATGGCTGATAATGTAAGAAAATAGCTTTAAAAACATGTGGCCAGTGGAAGGAGGGCTTAACATGGCTTAAGAGCTTGAATGGAGGTGGTTGAAAACTCGGGTGCCTCGTTCAGCTATGTCAACGGGCCTTTCAGGAGTGAACGTGCCGCATTGAGAGGTCATTGGGCGCTGAGCACAAGCGTGTCATGCACTCCTACAAGCGTGCCTCACCTCTATGGAAAGTCCTTGTAGAAATACCTACAGGCCTGCCACACACTCCTACAGGCATGCCGCGCATTCCATTAAGCTCAAGAAAAATACTGAAAAAATGTTAAATACCTACTTCTCTGTGTTTTTTTTGGTAAATATTCCTTCAACTCTGTGATTTTTGTTGTAAGTCGTGGAATTTGCATTGCTTTTACTTTATTGAAATGTTTCTGCAGTCACATTTCTTCTAGCGACAGAACCAGAAGCCTGTGGAGGAGCCTTACATCTGAAAACTCCTCGTTAATCTATTTCTGCTGCAGATTTGATGAAACCACCGGATCGCACAAACCACCATATAGCCCACGACTTCCAGTGACTAGTGTAGTTACTTTAGATTTCCCATCCTGACATACATCATATAAACAGGACAAATTCGAACTTGACAAAACAGTGGGTACAATTCCCAATAACGACCCACTCTATTGAGATGGTAAATTTGAAATCTGCAGTGAAGTTGGAATATTGACCAATGATGGCACCGGAAGTGAGATTGGAGAGAAACTGACATTATGCAGATCTAGTGGCGGGGGAGGAATAAATGCAGAATCAGGTCAAGGGCGCCTAATTCTTAGCACAATAGGAAGTGGTAGTGGGGATTCTCATGCAACAGAGACAAATTTTAAAGGTCGTTGAAGGTGATTACGCGGCGTTACGAAACAAATTTGAAAGACTCTCTCACGGGCATCAGACTAGGCTTTGGAATCAAATCCTCTCAGCAAATTCCATTATATTATTACTGGACAGAATATATACCAATCAGTATATCGAATTCCAGTTTTAAATTTGAAGGCGCCTAAGACTGAACTTTGAACATGGAGCAGCTGAAACAGTCTGCATCAAGATCGACCATGGTCAATTCTGATGTTTTTTTAAGATATACAAACTCAGGTTTTTTGTTTTGGACTTCCGTATTTAAAATTGTTTGTACTGGCCATTTGAAGAAACGATACAAAATCCTTGTAGAAATAAGAAATTTCCACCCAAGTTTATCCTTTTCCCTCCTAATTTCATCTAACAGTGCTCTAAATTTCTTATCTTTTGCCAGTGACTGCCTAGATCATATGATATTTTACAGAAGAAAAGGTACTTTCATTGTATTTGCAATATAGGTAACTTATTTCTGCTTTTTTGTCTCAAACTAATTTTCCCTAGTCTGCTTTCTGCAAGAAACAATACAGTTAGGTCAACTTGCTTTGATTGCTGATGTAAATGACCTCACGAGTCTCTGAAAAACCACAATTTTTAGTTCCTTCGTTTTTAATCCAAAATATGTTTTTTTGTCTAAAATTTATTTCATTGAGTTGTGTAGCAACAAATTTCTCTTTTGTGCATCTATAATGGAAAAGGATCTCAATTAATAAGCCAAATTTGTTCTCATGCTCTTTAAAAAACTGTGTCTGGCCTCTTTTACTTACAAAGAAATTTATCATAAAGACACCATTACAGCCTTTAAATCACCATGACGAAATCTCCATTGTTTTATGAAATGAAGAAGCCATAAGATACTGCCATAAAACTCTATCTTTTATCATTTAATGGAGGATCCTTTTGACTATGAGTGAAATATGGCTTCACACATTTTGACCCTTTGAATGAGCTGATTTGCTGTGTAAACATTTGAAGAGTTGTCCCTCTATTTCTTTGTGAAGGAGGTCTGCAACAGTGAAAACCTCATCTATTTTTACAATGTGCCCTTGTATCCTTTCGAGGAAGCTTATAAAGATTCTAACACTGCAGCCTTCCGAAACCCCTATGTATCCATTGTTGTTGAAGTAAGGAGGTTCTTTTAAACCAAGACTGGACCTATTGTTGTTTATCAAGGAGGTGGCCTTTTAAAAACCATTTAATGTAACCAAATAAAAGCAAGAGTGTTTGCTCTTGTGCATATTGAAATGTCTTCTCTATGTCTGAGGTATGTTTTATTTCCTTGAAGGTTGTCTTGAAACTTTGAAACACTGTGTTATAGCCTTTCTAATCCATACTATCTCTTTGTATTCAGTTGCGTAGGTCACCTTTTAAAACAAGCTTGGTTTGTCAATTTCACCTCATATTACAATTTGAAGGAAGTATTTTATGAACAGAAAAATAAAAGGCCCTTTAACACCATAAGGTCACTGCTTTGTTGATGATGAAGAACAGGCCCTCAAACTATAAACTTTCATTTTCTCCACTAATTTCCAACCTTGTCTTTCAAACAGAGAACTCACTTAAACACCATTTGAAACACTATTGATGCATCTTTTGTTCATTCTTTGGAAGGAAGGTAGCTCACAATTTCTGAAGTCATTTAAAAACAACTTAACCCTCTGCTTTTAAATGAATGAGGTTCTATTACCCTGTTCCTGACCATCTTCTCTTTATTGGAGGAGGTCATCATTATGTTTCCCAACCATCTGCTCTTGCTTGGAGGAGGTTTTATCATAATGTCTCCCAACCATCTACTCTTGTTTGGAAGAGGTTTCTTATAATGATGTCTCCTAACATTTTCTCTATTTGATGGAGGTCAACACAGTCATGAAATTTCATCTATTTCCCAAAATGTGTCATCTTTCTTTGTAACACATATCTCTGCTTGATATATCACAATAGGTAATAAAGTGAAATTTTGACAATCTGCTATATGAGGCATGATCTGAGATATGTATCCTTTGTCAAATATCTTTGTGAACATTTTAAACCAAAAACCACATGACATCTATTTGTAGAGTATTTTCTTGTTAGTCATTATTTACTAACCTTTCTTGACTGTGTTTGCAGAGGTACATTGGATTTTCTCTTTGACTAGTGTTTTTATCCCAGTCTCAAGGCAACATAAGAAGCAACTGTCTTCTTATGTATTATGATGGTGTCCTTGGGAAAACTTATGCAGCATTACCTCTGAAGGAAACAATGAAACACTGTAGATCAACATTATATTATTTTGGCTTTTGAAACATGTACTCCTGCTTTCTTTTCATTGCAACTCTTCATCTACTTAATGATGGCAAATTTCTTCTTTATGAGAGACCTATTTGGACTTGTCTCTTTGCTCTTGTTTGGATATTGTTTATCATTCAATTATACCCCTGCAGAGATGAAAAACATATGACTTTGAATCTTGGAGAGCTCCTTTGGTGTCTTATGGAGATTTTGTCTTATCTAAGCACATTCTTTTAGACAGTGAACATGCTTATCTTCTTCTGATTTGGATCTTTGCTGAACTTCTTCTTGAACAGAGACAGAATGACCTCTTAGTGGTGTTCAACCTATGGATGTGTCAAGACTTATTTTTGCAGAAAAGGAAGACAATCTCTGATTGATTGGTACTAGACAAAGGCTCTTTGGCTTAAGATGTTTTTGCCAAGGAAAAGACTTCCTAAACACCACTATCTAACTTAGGGGCAACTTTCATTGATTCTGATTGTTTTTTACAAGAAAATCAGGGATAGGAAGGGAGAAACTTTTTCAAATATTGGATAGTGAATTTCATGAGAAACAAGGGAAAAATGATAGCAGATAAGCAAAGCTAAGACAGCTATAGGTAGGGATATTTTGCTGAAGAAAGACATGACTTGAAAACTAAAGCTTGCTCTGATCATAGGTTGACAGGGAGAGGTAGGAGGATAAAAAATTTGTCTGGGGTGTTTTCTAGATGAAAAATTGGCATATTGAGAATAGCTTCTAGAAAACGCAGCTAAGGAATCTAGTCATCAACAACAGGTGAAAAATAATGATGACTAACAGCCAAGATGTTTATATTTCATCGAAATTTCTTCTTCTGCACTGCTTGCTCCACACAGCTACCACTGCACAAGTTCTTCCATACATCCTATATTTTGACACATAACTCTATTGTGTGGAGAGGTCGCAACTTTTTTCGTGCACACTATATGTGGAGACCCCACCAGAGAAAATCATTTTTTTAGTAAATGGTTAACATATACGAAGTTATTTTTAATATTTTTTATATTTCAAACATCTTCTTGTGCGGTAGTGATATTTGTATGGATGTTTGCATTTTGCATTTTGCATTAAGTGCTAATATTATTGCTAATATTTTAGTTATAAACAATGCATATTAGCAGTCAAAAAATTCTTTTGTGTGGATGTACGCACTTTGAACTAAACACTTTATTATTAATATTATTGTTAATAATTTAGTTATATATAATGTATATCAGTAGTCAAGTGAGTAAAATTATCGTGGAGTGCATTCAAAGTAGTGTACAAAACCTCATTTCATTGATCAGAAACTTTGTTTGTAGTAGAAGAAGTTTTCAAGTTTGCATTGTGTGGATGATAGCATTGTTTATTGACATGTTATTGATAATATTTTAATTTTAAATAATGTCTACTATTGTTATTTAAGTAATTTTCAATTGTAAATCATTTTTCAAATTAGCATATGTGTGGAGGTGCAGGAAAAGTCCATTGTGTGGACGAAACTTTGAATATGAAAATCATCGTACTTGGTAATTTAGTATTAAATAATTGTAGTACCATCAAAGAAAGCAATGGAATTATACGATTTTTGCTAATACTTTAGTCATTTATGATGTGCATCTATCCGTCTCTATAGCTAATTAAGTGGGGTCCTCATTTCGCCCACACTTATATCTCATCTCATGCTTGCTCCACACTTCTTTCATGTACACTATGTGTGGGCACGCTTCCTCCACAGGTGTTGTGAGCTAGATTCCACTAGTGTTCGCATAGAAAGAATTTATATTTGTTGTTTGCAAAGAAACCAAGATAATGTGTGGATCGATAAGACATTATTATGAATATTTTAATTATAAATAATGTTTTTCATTGTTAATATTTTAATATTAAATATTCTATAATTTATTTTTGTCACAAACTTTAAATATAAGAACTGTGTATCTCTGTATTTTCAAATATCAGTAGTACGATATTATTGAACACAAGCTTTCTTTATGGCTAAGTGGTAATATATTTGGCAGAGGAAGTTTTCAAGCTTTGATTACGTGAATGTTTATATTTAGAATTAAATTATTTTCGTATTAAATTATTTTGTAAAATTTATCCGGGAACTAATACGTAAGTGCTCAGGTTGGCTGCGAAAAAAATTCAAATTTAATGTGCAATATCAGTTTTCGTTTATCAAATTTGATATCGCATATTTTAAGTGTTATCTGTGTAGTATAACATTACTGTTTATAACATATTTTATTAGGTGATTATTGAATAGTTTGTCTTTGTAGTTGGAAGTGCTAGTGAGACATAAATGAGACGCATTACTTATATCAGCGAACAAAGTTCATTCAATATTTTCATAATGTGATAAAGGAAAGAGGCATTTAAGTGGCGAATTGACATGTGGGTTTCAAAATTACTTTTTTCATTCAATATTTTCATAATGTGATAAAGGAAAAAGGCATTCAAGTGGCGAATTGACATGTGGGTTTCGAAATTACTTTTTCAAAGTAAAAGATGGCTGGTAGTATGGAAATTCTACATAGTAAATTTGCTAGATCCATGTTAGTTTGGTGAATAATTATGGAAAATAATTGTATTTATTGGAAAAAGAACTTTAGTTAATGAAAATAGAATTTGATTTAGGATTTTAATAAAATAGTATGTCGAAATTGATTTCTAAAGAGTGTAAGGAAGATTAAGGAAAACCAATACTATCCACATTGATAACTATTAATAGTTAATCCTTATCATTGAAATCGATAGTAATTAAATGTCATTTTAGAACTTAAATGTCAATTTGTGATTTATATGACTTGTTCCCTCTAACACTATATATATATATATATATTTCCTGTAAAAATAATTTTTCAATGATAATTTTATTCTCATAAATGTTTTAAGATATTTATTTATAATTTACCTATTTTTTTTCATTTATTACTAACACCAAAAAAATGGCTCAAGAAAAAATGGCAAGGGTGCAAAGGAAGATGTACCTATAGGAAGTGAAGATATTTTAATGCTTAGCCAAGATATCTTAATGCTTAGCAAAGATATTTTTATCTTAATGCATAAAATACTAAACTCGACTTCCGCAAATGCTTGGGCATCTCGAATATGAACTAGATATTGTAAGAATGTTATTAAAAGAGTTATTGAAAATCATGAATAGATAAATCAATTCTCGATTCCGATAGCATAGTCTGTACAATCATTAATTCCCAGAAATAATGGTAAATTAATATAGAATATGTTATCAATTTTTTTTTTGTTATTTGCTGAATAGATTTTGAAATTCAGTATCTGCTAAAGGCTATGTATTGTAATATTGTCAATAGAGTTATTGTAAAGAAACATATCGGACTATTTTGAATTACATATCTATGTATAAATGAAATATGTTTTGCAAGTTATATCAGTTTAGAAAATTGTTTGAACTTTATATGACGAGTTATTTGGACATGTGTTTAAATATTGTTTGGAATAACTATTTAAATAGGAAAATATATTGAATTTGTAGACCAAGAGGACCATTATTGTAAAGTAATGTCACTGAGCCTGAGTAGTTATAGAACTTTCAAACTTGATAAATCAAGAAAACAATGCAAAAAACCATAACAAGGGATATAAAAATAATTAAAAATAATAACATAGCATAATACAAAACATAGAGCCAAAAAAAAATAATAATAAAAATAGTTCATTGGATTATGTTTATATAAAATTTCATAGTAACATTTTCACTGGTATAAAAGACCGTCTTGTTGTTGTTATGAGTATATTATTAATCTTTATTATTAATCTTGTTTTTACATGGGTATAGTATATTGATTGTTAATGTGAAATCATATCGCAAATGTCGAGTAAAAGGAAAGAGCTATTATGATGCTTGGAAATGCAACCAACGAACATTGTGTCATTGTCAAATTTTTTAAAAATATAAATAAAGAAACCTATCAGTGTATTCATACAACTATGTTTTGATAATGGTTTATCTTAATTGTACCATGTATTTTGAAGTTTCTCAATATTTCAATAGAATTTGTTTTATTTGCACAGTATTGGTCGTACGAAATTTGTCGTAGTGCACATAATGCTTTTTCTAGTTCGATGCCCCTCAACATACATTATTTTTTAGTCTTATTAGTTGCATGACAGAATTAGACAATGAAAATAAATAAATCCAAAGTGTTGCTTGCAATCAATGTAATAAAGAAAAGTATTTTGTATAGTTATAGTAGTTGTGATTGGAGTATTTCATTTTGTGCATACAATTTCGAATGACATCGTATATATGCTAACTTATTTCAGATATCCTTGAAAAAGTTATAAAATTAATATAGGAAGCATAAACATAACAACGTGAAATCAAATTTTCTTATCTTTTGTTCTTTATCCATGTTTATTTCAACAATATGATATAACTTAATGTGCATATTCTGCTTGGATAGGAAAGAAGCTTTCTTAGACTAACGATTTTTTTCTTCAGTTCACACTTCACAGTAGAAATGAATGTTAACTCTGATGTACGAAAAATAATTTCTTTTTTTCTAATAGTTTAGTAATTCACTGGAAAAACATTTTGTTGCAAATCTCTTTGAATTGTAACATGTGCTGAAAACATTTTATCATGTACTTAAACCTGTTAATGAAAACCATACAATAGACGATGAATAATTTTTTCCTCGAACTTTGAAATATACAGACCTATGTATACTTAACTTGCTTTTTATTTCAATGAACTTCATAACAGTAAAATTTTAAATAAAACAAAGCTTACTGTAGCTTTGTCTTGTTCCCTATTATCTTCTTTGATTTCCATAACATATTGTGTTGTTTGCGTTTCCCAAATTGCAATAGTTACGATTATGCCTATTGGAAATGCATTGTCATTACATGGGATATTTGTAAATTTTCATGTTTGGAAAAAATTAGTACTCTGCACAAACAATACAAATGTTTTCTAAGATATTAAAAATATGTAGACAAATAATTTTCTCACAATCACCAAAATCATATTTACGCTTTGGAATAAGTTTTAAATCTTTAATAGAAACACAGGAATTTGTAATAATCTTTGACTCATGTTGTTCGATTAACGATGTTGGCACAACCAATGTTATTTTCATTTTTTCTTTCTTATCTATTAAGTTTGCATGGAGTATTGCTTTTGAATTATTTGTTTTGTCCAAAAAAAATGTTTGATATGTGACCAAGACAACTCCATGAAAAAAAATTCAAGATATATTGTTATTGATATATTCAATCAACAATGGCATCAACTTAACGTCCTTTTGAAGGAATGACATCATTCAAATTCAATAAATTTTTCTTGTTCACAAATATTACACTTAAATCACTACTTAAAAGAACACTATAATTGAAACTAAGTAACAATTGTCTAATGAAAACGGAATAAGATAAAGCAAATTCATTATGATTTTATTTTTAGAAAATATGAAAATCTTGTAAAAATGGTCAAAGTACCTTTTTCCTTGTAATTGTTGTAAGTGTCATATGTTTCATGGAAATTTAAAAAAAATAAAAATAAAAAATAAAAAAATAAATCTATAGTACATTAAAAAATATGGTGCAAAATCAATGGGGGAACAAACAACAACAACAACAACAAAACACTTTTGTGTTGTGTAATGCAAATATAGTCTAATTACAATAAATAAAACAAAAATGTGCCTCTTAGAAGAGTTATGATTGTCTTTAACAATATTTTTTATGCTTGTATTCATTTTTTCCGTTATGAAAATATGAGTTAGATCAAATATACATAAACAAGAAAAATAAGAGTTTTAATTCCATAGCACGGAAGTAATTCAAAAAATAAGAACTATATGACATTAATGTATTTTTTCCAAATTTTTTTAATATTATCACATCATATAGTATTTAAAATGTGTACATCATTAACACAAAATTGTCATTAATGCTACACCTTTTACACTTTCATTCTAAGTGATAGTCCCTCACAGTCTGCAATTCTGAGAACACTATCATACAACCTAGACAAGAATTATATTTGTAACTAGCTCTTATGACTTTTGTTTGTAATGTGTATACTAAAAATATTGCATGATGAACACCTTGTGGATGGTAACACAATGAAATTAGTAAATGGTATTTTGACATTAGCATATCAATATTAAAAATATGCATTAGAGACTTAAAACAATCGGACTAGTAGATAACAAAAATAATAATAATAATAATAATAATAATAATAAAATGTTTTTTTTTAAATTTAGTAGTTCCTTACCATTTTCTATTTATCAAAAAGATAGAGCAAGTTGCAACCTATACACATTTGGTGGCCTCAACCTGCCCGAAGGAAACTAGGTCTATTGGCCACCTTATAGCATTAAATGCCATCCAAAATAAAATTGTTTCTTTCGTCTACTCGCCGCTATATCCATTTCACTGTTTACTAAAAAGTCTATTAGACAACATGAAAAATAAAAGCTATCTGCAAAAATCATATTAACTTAGAGCATCATGTGTTAACCATCTGAAGAGTCAATCGGTGTTGGGTCTTTTGTTGTAGAGCCCAGCATGTCAACTTGCTGCATCTGTTGAAGCTGCATTTCGATTCTTCCTATGCGAGTTGTGGCATGATACTGTGACACCCTTATATCTGAATTTATTTTTTGATTTCCTGTAGTATTGAAACCACTACGGGACTGCCTTCACTTTCTTGTAAGCTTTGCAGAGCTTTAGCCAGAACACACTTCAGAGTCCAATATGTGTGTATGGATTGATGAAAGAGAGATAGTCACCCTCTCGTATTCCTGGGGTCAACAAAAAAATCCATGTTCTCCTCCTCGGCCTCTATGTCTTCTTCCTTATTGTTACTTTATCTCTCCCATTCTTGAATTACATTTCGAATCTACGGAGGATTTTCGACAGAGTAAACTTCGAATAGATTATCAATTATCTCTTTCTTCATCCTTCTTCCTCGCTTACTAGGCTCAGCCATGTTTTTCGAAAGCTTTTGATTTCCTTTGTCCTTGGGTTGTCGCTTTACTGATTTCCCTTTCACCATTGTTTTCCTCGGACTGAAGATTTCAAATCGTTGTTGGACTGAACCTACAAATTTTGTGAGAGGGCCTGTAGAAGGTGGAATATTAGAAATAGAGAACCCAAGAAATTCAATGAGTCGCTCTGCCTTAATGGAGTAAGGCATGAAGATATCCATGCATATCTTATTACAAATACATGTAATTAATCCAATGTGACAAATATCCTTGCTGGTTGACAAAATCAACTGACCATGCTTATCATTACTACTAATCTCCCTATCTACCATTTCACAGAGAAAATTTACCAGCTTGAAGAAAAATAAAGTAGGATAATGACAAACCCAATTTCTCAATTTACGGGCATGAAGAGCGGAGGTATAGTGATAGACGCCTTCTAGTTTGTCATGGCGCTGCATGCATAAGGTTTCTTAAAAATCAGATAGGTTATAAAGGATAACAATAAAATGTTTTAATATGAATATTTAAGCTTAATGCATTTCTTTAAAAACAAAAAACTAAAATCAATGCCAGGTGTTCCTAGAAGAATTTACATAGTTGTTTTTTTTTTTTTTTTCCCATAAAAAGGAATAATAGTTTAGAATAGCTTCTATAACCCAATTGTGAAGAGTATCAATGCTTTTTAAAACTTTTGAATATTATTAAATGGTAATATGTAAAATTAAATTGTTAGTGAATTTCCTTTATGATTAACGCAAGCATGTATTGAACGAATTAACATAGACACAAGGCATATTTTTTCCTAATTGTGATGATTTTTCACAAAATTGAACTTGTAATTAATTTTTTAAATTCTCATAATCCATAAACCAAATCAAAGCACCACTAGAGCTCTAATCACTATAGATCTAATTTCTCAATATCTAGAAGTTGCAGATAAATATACAAAGCTAGCATCTCGCTCAACTTATAAGTTAGGTTAGTAACGATTTTTTACAAATTGGATAGAAAATGAAGATGGCGCTAAAGATGGACCCATAAATAGCACTATGGACGAAGTGCTTCACCTTGTAATTAAGGATCTCACACCACGCAGAGGACACTGGCAAGTTCGGCCCCCGCATTCAATGCCTATTGATTTCCAAGATGTATACAGCATTCACCAATCATGTAGATGTGTAGCTATTTGTGACCATCATTTATTGTGACAAGCAATGATATTATTGGTGAAATTTTAAGTGTAAATAATTCTTATGTTCATATTTTTGAATATGTTTAAAACTATGCATATGTATGCAAGTATGGAAGAACTTTGTTGTACGGAGGAAGTTTTTAATGTGCAGATCACCCTACTTGGCACAAAAAGATTATATTGCTAATAGTTTAGTATTAAATTATGCATATTTTCTCAATATTATTGTTTATGCTTAGATTATTGATAATAATTTACTTGAAATTAATGCACACTATTGCTATTCAATTGATTATATATCTTAGTATTAAAAAACATACTTTATTCTTATATTATTAATAATATTTTAGTTGTAAATAATGTATATGTTATTTTTTTTTATTATGTTTCAAATTAGGAATTTGTGTGGAAGTGCGGAAGAATTTCATTGTACAGAGAGCTTGCAATTTGCAGTTTGTTGCACTTGGCACTAAAGGCTTTTATTGATAATAATTTAGTATTAAATAATGCATATTTGTTGCCCACAATAGCACCAAAGCAAACAATGGACTTGTTTGATATTGCTGTTAATATTTTAGTAAAGGCTTTTGTTGCTAAAATTTTAGTATTAAACAATGCATATCTATTGTTCACAACAACACAAAAGTAAATTGTACACTAATACGATGTTTTGCTAAAGTTTTAGTGGAATCCATATTTTGTCCACTTTTCTTTCATGCATGTTATATCTAGACACGCTTTCTCAACTTATTTCCTGCACATAGTTCGTACTCTGCACAGTAAAATCTCTACACAACAAAACATAATCATATTTTTCATTCCCCTGCACATACCCTATCCTTCATAAAAATTTATACGATATACAATCTCGGAATTGAAAAATTATCTTTTCATAGAGAAATATGAAGTGAATATTTGTTTGAAAAATAGAGAAACATATTTCATGTTTTTCATAGTCAAATCTCTGCACAACTAAACATAATAATACTACCAAATTAACATTAATAATTTAATATTAAATTTTGTATACACCAGCCATTTAAAATTTTCATTCAAGTATATGATATTATTGGTGATATTTTTATTTCTGAATATATTTTTGTATTTGTGCGGAGAGGTCCATATTTCATCCAAGTTTCTTGCTCTGCACAACAACGACTACACAACTTTTTTTGTATGTGCTATATTTGAACATGTAACTCTATTGTGCAGAGAGGTCCGCATTTCGTAAGGATTTTATTTATAATATTTTAGTAACAAATTGATGTAGATAATATTATTGGTGATGTTTGTATTTGTGAATATCTTTTTTTATTTGTGCAGAGAGGTTCATATTTCGTCCACATTACTTATTCTTCACTGCTTTTTCTACACAACGACAACTGCACAGCTTCTTCCGTACATGGTATATATGGACACATAACTCTATTGTGTAGAGAGATCCTCATTTCATCCACTAAAGTATTTTATTGCTAATATTTTACTAAGAAATTGACATATAGGATACTATTTGATGATATTCATATTTCCAAATATTTTTTGTATTTCTGTGGAGAGGTCCATATTTCAATTGCATTTATGTATCATCTCATCCTTGTTCCACACAACAAAAACTGCACGGATTCTTCCGTACACTCTATATCTGGATATGTAACTCTATTCTGTGGAGATGTCTGCATTTCGTTCACATTTTTGTCTCATCTATTGTTTCCACTAAAGGTTTTTATTGTTAATATTTTAGTAAGCAATTAACTTATAGGATCTTATTAGTGATATTTTCATTTCTAAATATCTTTTTGTATTTGTGCAAAGAGGTTTGTATTTCATCCACATTGCTTCTTCCGCACTACTTGCTCCACACAAGTACAACTACACAACTTCTCCTGTACATGCAATATATGAACATGTAACTCTATTGTGCAAAGAGGTTTTCATTTAGTTCATTAATATTCAACTACTCTTGTACACATACTATGTACTTTGCACAGTAAAATCTATACATAGGTTGTGCACATGCAAAACCATCTCCGCACAGTTACTTTTGTACTTAATAATGTCATTCAATCAGTAATTGACATTTGAAACTATTATTAATTGAATTAATAAACTTGTCCTAACAACACACTTGTATTCATCACTTAGTAGGTATATACGTATTATTACATTTATACTCCCATACATCCATCCCTCTCGCGTGTTTGTACAATGTCTATTCACACAATAAATGCTCCCTAAACCTTTTTTTTTCTCTTTAGAAAACTTGATAATTATGATAAAGGTGCTTAAATTGTTTTTTATTATGAACTAAGCAATGGCATTCATACTATCAACAATGTTTCAATAGAAATTCAATTCAGCATATATGAATTATCACTTCACAATGTTATATGACTTTGCATTATTTCAGAGTATAAAAATATTAAACATAAACTCATGATATTGAAAGCATTGAAATATTAAAATTAATTTGTATTTTCAAAATTAATAAAAAAATATAAAGCTTTGAAGCCTTGGTTATGATTTTGAAAGCATTAAAATATTAATCTTAACGTATAAATTGTTATTAGTTTCAAGTTAACCGACATGACTAGAAGATGTATTCAAATTCGAAATTGCAACACTTCCAATGTTCATTCTTATTAATAGTCAAATGTTCATATTTGTTTGCTAGTATTCTAATTTCAACATGATTATTGTGTATTTTAATAGGTAAAGCTTATATAATGGTGGTTTTGCGATGAACTATGTGGTTGTTCGAAGGTGGTTGTCTATGCCTCAACCGTTATTAAATAGATGTTTTTTGCATAAATATTTTCTTAGAGTGAGTGAATGGTTTTGTAGAGTGTATGGAAAACTCCATACAATGAAACCAAAACTATCACTTCAGAAATTTCTCTACAGGGTGAAATCTTTCTATTGCACAAGCTTCAACCATAGTTTAACTGGCATCAAATGTTTTATGAAATGTTCACTCATATTGTGCAATTAAGTTTTTAATAATTTGAATATATATTTTAAAGCTATATTGAGTGACAATTATGGTTTTTAATAATTTGAATATATAGTTTTATTTATGCTTTCGAAATTTAAAAAACAAAAAAACAAAAAAAAATTAATAAGTTGAATATATATTTTAAAGCTAGATTGAGTGACAATTATGATTTTTAATAATTTGAATATATATTTTTATTTATGTTTTAGAAATTAAAAACAAAAAAACAAAAAAATTATGTTTTTAATATTTTGAATATAAGTATTGTTTTTGTTTTTGAAATTAAAAAACAATTAGATGTTTGATAATTTGAATATATAGTTTTATTTATGTTTTCAAAATTAAAAAACATCATAAAGAAACTATTTCTCACATCAAGCATAGGCATCTCTCTACACAATGAAATCTTTCTGTGTAGAACTCTCTACATAGTGAAAGATTTCCACGCAGAGCTCTCTACATAGTGAAATATTTTCGCACAAGCTTCAATGATATTTTAATTGACATGAAATGTTCTCTGAAATTTTTGAGGAGGGGTATGATTTTGGAAATTGTGATAGTATTAGAGATATCATTTGCAGTAGTAGTGCAGAAAATTTGATTGTGCAGAGAAATGTGTTTTCTCCTCACACCAGCACAACCATTTACTCATGTTGCACAATTAAGTTTTTAATAATTTGAATATAAATTTTAAAGATAGATTGAGTAACAATTATGTTTTTCAATAATTCGAATATATAGTTTTATTTATGTTTTCTAAATTAAAAAAACAAATACATTTTTAATCATTTGAATATATATATTTTTTTCATGATTTTGAAATTGAAAAACATCATAAAGAACGATTTTTCATGTCAAGCATATGGATAATAAAGAATAAGATATTGTTTGCAATCATAGTGTGGAGAATTTGATTGTTCATAGAAATGTGTTTTCTTTGCACAACCATTCTCCCGTTGTTCAATTAAATTTTTAATAATTTGAATAGATAGTTTAAGTTTAAAGTTGTGGTTTTGCGGAGACTGAAATGAATCAACTAATTTAATATTTTAGATAGATTTTATGTGAAAATGCGGTGTCTTTAATTATGCAAGTGAACATCCTTTGAACATAAGCACAAATTTCACTGAACTGCTTTTACAGATCGTCTATTATTTCCACATTTCAGCAGAATTGAATTGTGCATTATGCTATACTTTGTTCTACTAAACATTAAAAGCTAGCAATACAACAACAAGTTGTCACAAATCATCTGGATGCTTCTCCTTTTTGGCTTTATTTTCCAGGTTTATTTTACATGCAAGATTCATGGGGAAGAATTTGTCCAGAGGTGGCTAGGCAGAGGAAGTATGTGCAGAGAACAAATTATCATTGTGCGAAAAATTTTGTGTGGGGAGAATCAATTAATCAGCAGTAGATGAAAGGAGAGTTTTGCATTGTCTCTCCTCAGTATAATTATTATCTTAGTAAAATTATTATCACTATTGTGTGTAAAATCGAATGTCAAGAATGATCAAAGGGTACTATCAAGTGTGGTTGTGATTTTTGTTCTGATAGTGTGAAGTGTGACAAAATGTAGACTCAACATAATTAGCTACGGAGAGAGGGGGATATGCACTATTTATCGCTAAGTCCAGCAGCTACCTTGGTCTTATTGTGACCAACAAATAGGTATTTTTAATACTAAAATATTAGCATAAAAAACCTTTAGTTTGAAGTGCGGCATTCCGCACATTGAAAGATTCCTCCACACAATAGACTTTTTATGCACTTCCAGACAAATTCCTTATTGAAACACATTCATAGATATGAACATAAGCATAAAGAATTGTTTATAATTATATTTTCATAAATAGGAATATAAGAGGAACCACGAATTAAGTGCATTGTGTGGATGAAGCTTTGAAGCTTTCACCATTGAAATCTTTGTACTCCGCACAAAAAAAAAAATGCAAAAATATCTGCCACTACTCTAGATAAATTTAAAAATGTGATGACACTAGACATTATTTATGTTTCATAGCAAAATGAATTATTCTTATGTTTCATGTTATTAGCATATATGTATCAATAGCATAATACAAATGCTAAAAGCATAAGTCTGTAACATTAAGCAATAAAATCACAGTAACAATTGTTGGTGTCCCGTGATTTGGAAGATTGGCATACCAAATGACAAGGCAACATGGAACCAGTCTTTGGAGTCCTAGGACCTAGCCTTCTTGGACTCAGAGAGGTATCTCTCTATTTTTTTGCAAATGATATGAACTTGTTTTATTTGTATGGTTAATTTTAGGCTAGTTATTAAGTTCAAGGTTTGTTTGATTGTTTTGGTTGGGTATAATGATCAAGAAGCATAGGTATCTAATAAGAAAATATCTAATTCATTGGGCAATGGAGTCTAATGGAAGTCATGATAAGTTCATCAATGGATTGGGGAGCATCATAGGGAAAATCTAACTTGGCCAGTGGATCTTCAAGTTTTAAGGGTAATGAGATGGATATCAATTGTAAGAATGAAAATTAGGGTAAAAGGAAATTAAGAATCCTTTATCATGTGTACTTCTCAAAAAAGGGACTTAAATATCACAAAACATGAAGAGGCAATCAATAGACAAGGCAAACCATAAATTCCACAATCCACACTTCAGCAAATAATAATTCATGACAAACTTTTCCAATGAAATATAGAAGGCTAGAAACTCATTTAACTTCTAGTGATTTCACCTTCAAGGACTAAAAACACTTAAGACACACATATAACTATAGTCATAGAAGAGGGAACTCCTAAAAATCCTTGATTATAGTTATGAATATCTCTAAAATAATTAGTTAAGCAAGTACAAAGGGTATGATCGAAACAAAACCTCTTTGGCAGACTTTAAAGAATGGTACTTTAGAGAGAGACTTCAAAAATAGTGTTTAAGTGGTAGCAAGTAAGCAGGGAAAACCATAAATCATGCTTGATACCAACTGTATTCAATTATTTATGAAATAAACAATCTTAAGGGGTCTATAGAGTGATTAAGAATTCTTTAAAATGTTCTAGCAAAAGAAAAAATTAAGGCAGTGAAGAATAAACAGAACTAAGGTGCTTTCAGAAGACATTTCTTAGCCTAAAACTTTTATTCTACTGGAACATAGAAAGGTGTAAACATAATGAAATAGGAAATAACAATAACATATTAGAAGCACTTCACCAACAACCAAGCTCAGGGATCCAGTGATCTAGCCTCCTCCATCAAAAAACAAATCAGGGCATCCACAAGTTCCAAGACTTCAATTTCTTTTCAACTTCCAAGATACTATGTATTACTTCAAAGAGTCATCAAATGCCAACAAGATAATGAGTTCAGATACAGTATTTATGTTTCAAATGAGTAGGTGAATTTAATCTAGGTTCTGAGTGCCATTTATTACAGAGATAATGAATTCCTAACCTTGAAGACCATGCAAGGCTTAAGGCAAGAATATCTGCAGATATTTCTCTGAATAATAACTTCTATCTTAACTCCTAAGGAAAAATAGGTGAAATGTTTGACTTTAAGGCCTTTTCATAACTGTTACAATAACTATCTGGTAGATATAAATATCTCTGATTCAACCTAATAACTGCTAAATGCTTTATTGAAGGAAACAAAGCACTAGGTGGCACAAATATATTTTGAAAGGAATAACTGCCACAGGCTGAGTCATTCGAATTTGTCTTGGGTAAATCTACCTTTTGTTTTATCTTTAATCTCTTTATTTAAGCCTTAAACTGTCTGCTTTTTATCATATTTTCTTCAATTTTGTTTGATCTATGTTCTGGTTATTTAATCATTTATTTTATTTCTATTGATCTTTTACCTTTATTCTTTTTTTCTTTCCAATGTCTTTTTTCTTTCTTTGACTGCTGCTTTGACTGGCTAACCCTCTATTATTCTTGCCTTTACTTTTAATCTTATGATCTTCGCCAGCTTGTCTTTATTTGTCTTTAATCTCTACCATGTGGCCAATCCTTATATTTTTGTCTTTGATATCGGATTTAACATTTTAATCCTTTGCTGTATTACAATCCTCTAACTGTCTTTCCATATTTTAATCCTTTGTTGTATTACAATCCTCTGACTGTCTTTCCATTGTGCTTGCAGTCCATGTTTGTTCTTTGTGCAGGGACGTGTTGGTGGTGTGCAGGAGGGTTTTATGATTTCCAACAATCATGTTTCACTGGTGTTAGAGCTTAAATTTTGGCCCCTGACACTTAAAATAATAAAATTAACCTCTGGATTGTCATCCATATTTTAATTCAAATGATCTTGGGCCACTGGGAAAGCTTGGTGGGCCTTTCTGCCATTAGTCCTGCAAAAAACACAAATTATTAGTTAAAACCATGTGGGAGAGGGTTTTAATGTGTTTTTCGGGGTTTTGAATTGTCAGGAGGTGATTGCAGAGGAGGAGAGGGTGCACGAGGCAGGCTTCTAAAGGCAGATCCAGGTGAAAATTTGAATGGAGGTGGGGGAATTTGAATTTCGGCGAAGAGGGAAAAGGTGGTTTTGAAAAACCATAAGTGGTTTATCACGTGGGAAATAGGTGGTAAGCGATTTTGGATCAAACAGACGTGATACGGTTTATAGAATGACACGTGGCCAATGAAAACCACCTATTTCGCGCGGGTTGCAAAACATTAAACCCATCACAACTTTATTTGCGATATGGGATTTGGGGCGTTAGATATCAAGTAACGAGATCGACGGTGATCGCACTACGAGGGAAATGGAGGGTAGGTTTGGAGGTGGGGTCCGGGGATGGACGAAGGTTTAAAGGGGGTTTTTATAAGGTTTTTTGGTGTTTTAATGAAAGGAAAGGGGTGGCGGTATGATTTAAATGGTGAAGGGGCTAAGAGATTTTAGCGGAAGCTGAAGTCTCATGGGTAAAAGGAGCTGGGGCCTAAGAGAAGAAAGGTCTTAAGGCATATTATGTCAAAAAAGTGGGTTTTTCACATAAAACAGGGTTTTTTAATAAAATTAAGAAGGACCCGATAGTTTAGAACTTAGCTTTAAACAATGAAAAAAGGGAACTTTTTACATTGTTCAATATGTCGAATGGAAAAATGATGAATGAAGGGGTTTTATGAGGGTTTTTGAGGAAAGGGGGAAATGGGGTTTTCAGAGGAAGAAGGCCATGAATGAAAGTGAGGTGAGGTGATGAAATGAGGCAAATAGGCCAAATGAGAAAAATCCCTTTTTGCAGCAATGGGGTAGACCTTTTAGGAGGCAGAGAGAGAAAAATATAATGAAAATAGTTTAACTTAGGATAATGAAGGAAGTGAGATTTCTAGAACTCACAATATTTCTCAAATGTTGTTTCTAGAAATATAGGATCATAATTTAGTCATCTTCTGATATCAGCAAAAATTACTGATGACTAACAACAAAAACAGTATCTATTTTCAAATTCCAATCATCATAGCTATAGTTGAAATAAATTACAGAATAAAAATGCATAGAAGATCATATTCTAATCATTAAGAACTCTAACTTTTAGTGTGAATTTCTTGTATCAGTAATGAAAATTAACAATGGCTCAGTTCATTAGCTCATTCACTCCGCTATTGTGGCATCTTCTCTTTAAGAACGTGTTATTTCATCTACCAAAATTAAATACATGAACTACAATATGAAAAAAGAGAGTTGCAAAATAAAACAGGCAACTACATTCTGCAAATAAATTATGTGACATCAGTAAAATTAACAAATCATGATGTGTAACATCCCTTGGTTGATTTCCTATGTAAATAAAAATAAGACCAAGTTCATGGGACACATGTTCCAATCTAAATGTTGGGAAAAACTTAGTGATGGGTATCAGTGGTGCTTAATAAATGGATATGGAAATTGGAAAAGGAAATGGAAAAGGAAAGTGGCAATAATAGGTCTATTATTTATGAAAATAAAGGAAAATGGGAGAAAAGGGAGATGAAAGGTCATAGGTTTGCATGAGGAGGAAATTGAAGAAAATAGAGGCCTTAATGATAAAAATGCTTCTGAGGATTAGTTTATATTTTTTTTTTCAGTATTCTGTTGGAGCTCCCTTTTATTCTCTCACTCTCTCATTTTTCACACTTGAAATGTTTTTGGAGCATTCTTGGATCACTTTGGCATACATTGGAATTGGAAAAAGAAGGAAAAGGAAATTTGGAAAGCACAAGGGAATAGGTGGATCAATAGCTATAGCTATATTATTTTGTAGGTAATAGGTTGCATGTGTGATTTCCTTGTTGATTTATGGATGCATGGTTTATGCATATTATTTCCTAGTTATGTGTTGTCATTAGCATGGAGATATGTGTTATAATCTTTCCACGATTAGTCGCACGTACGGGGGGGTCATAGCGGTGGTGAATGCCCCCACTGTACATTGCATTGAGTGCAACATGGGGGTCACATGGGGGGCGGTAGCCCCCCTTGTTCGAGGTTTGGAGCAGCGCCCCAGGAAAAAATAATTAGACTCTATTTTTCGGTGGGCGGACCCACCCATGGTTTTGTGTATGATTTTGCACATGGTTTTAGGGCATGATGGTTTTCGGCCCTTGGTATTTTATAGATATGGTCAAGGGAACTATGGTTATGTTCAAGTTCAGGGTTAATGTATTGGGTTTTATGAATGCTTCATCATGTATATATATTTGGTGTAACACTAAAAGGAATATAATGAAAAATCAAGCTAAGTCTCGATTTGGGATCCAGGGGAAAATCTCTATGTATATCTATTTTATGTTGTATTCTCTCGATATTGTTTATTTTATGTTTTTAAGATTCATTTGTAGATCATTTCTATACAGGGTTAAAACCTACATTTGGTATCAAAGTTGTTTCGGCTTCAAAGGGATGCCTTTGCTACTGAGGGGTTTTTTTCTCGGGCCTATGGTAGACCTTGTTCAGTGAGAGATCTGTGGGATCGATTCTTGTGGTGAAAGAATATGGTGAGTAGTGGAAAGATAGAGATCGAGAAATTTAATGGTCAAATTTTTGAGTTGTGGAAGCTCAAAATGGAGGATTTGCTGGTGGATAAAAATTAGTGGATCGCGGTAGATTGGGGTACTAAACCAAAAACAATGTCAGATGAAGACTAGAAGAAGTTGGATTAGAAGGCAAAGAGCACAATATGGTTGTGTGTCTCAAATTTTATATTGTTGAATGTATCTTGGGTAGCTATGGTGAAGACTTTGTGGGACAAGCTAGGGAATTTGTACCAATCTAAGTCTCTGGTGAATAAATTGTTCCTACGGAAAAAGCTGTATAACATGAGGATGAAGGATGGAGACTTAGCGACAGAGCATCTGAATGCCTTCAATACTGTGGTAAGTTAGTTGTCATCCAGTAGATATTAAAATCTCAGATGAAGATAAGTGCATCATTTATTTTGTTCTCTACCAGATTTGTGGGACAGTCCGGTTATTGCAATAGGTAGCAATACAACTATCTTAAATTTTGATGAAATTGTCTCAGCCTTGTTGTCGGAGGAAATGAGACGGAGAAATATGGAGGGCCAGAATGGAGATGCCTTATATGTATGAGGAAGGTCCCAGAATAGAAACGAAAATAAGGTTTGAGTAGGAGATCTACATCTAGAGGGAGATCTAAATCTCCAAGAAAGTTTGTAAAGGTGTGCTGGAAATGCAGAAAGGAAGGGCACTACAAAAAGGATTGTAGATCTAAAGCTCCTGAGAAAGGAAATGGATCTGATGATGCTCCTTCTATAGAGACAAAAACCACCTCAGTTGAAGGTGAGGATGTGTATTTGACTTCTTCTTCAAATACACATGTAGATCATGAGGCATGGTTGATTGACTCAAGTGCATCCTTTCACTTCACTCCCCATAGGGAGTGGTTCTATGAGTATGAGAAGTATGATGGTGGTGATGTATTCTTAGGGGATTATAGTAAGGCTAGAATCATCAGACGTGGAAAATTCAAGTCGAAGCTGTAAGGTGGAAGGATTAGAACACTTCCTGGTGGAAGGATTAGAACACTTCTTGGTGTTCTGAATATTCCTACATTGGCCAGAAATTTGATTTCTGTAAGAAAATTGGATGATGCATGTGTAAAAACAGTGTTCGAGAAAGATACCTGCAAGATGGTTTGAGGAGCACTGGTATAAATGCAGGGAGTTCAGATTGTAACTATGTACAAGCTTCAGGGTAGCGTTGTTATTAATGGGTGCAATAGTTTTGTGGTTCCTGAAACTGGAGAAAAAAGCCTAGCGGTCTCTGGAGAAAATACCATGCTATGGCATCAAAGGCTTGGACATATTGGAGAGAAGGACCTTCAACTATATGTATGGTAGTTGTATGGTAGAAGGTATTTCCAATTTCTCTCTAGATTTCGATTTATGTGAGCATTGTGTATATGGGAAGCAGAATTGGGTGAGTTTTCCTTCTGGTGCTAAGAGGGCAAACAAGATATTAGAGCTTGTGCACAGTGATGTGTTTGGACCTATGTCGGTTCCATCACTGGGTAATTCTGTGTACTGTGTCATTTATATATGAATTCTCAAGGAATACATGGATATATATCCTGAGGAAGAAATATGAAGTCGACAGATTTAAATAATTTAAGGCTCTGGTGAAAAACCAAACAAAGAAGAAGATAAAGGTGCTAAGGAAAGATAATGGAGGAGAATTATGTAAGAAGGAATTTGCAGATCTTTGTAATAATTCTAGTATAGCATGTCATAAGACTACTCCATATACACCTTAGAAAAATAGAGTTTCAGAAAGAATGAATGGGACATTTATGGAAAAGGTAAGAAGCATGCTCAGTGGTACCAGGTTAAGATAGGAATTTCGAGCAGAGGCAGTGGAGACTGCATGCTACCTGGTTAATAGATCATTTTCATCATTATTGGAAGATAAGACTCCACATTAGGTATGGACTGATAAGAAACCCTCTCTTTCACATATGAGGGTATTTGGATGTGATGCATATGTACATGTTCCCAAGGAGACAAGGATCAAGTTGGATAATAAATATGAAAGGTGCATCTTTATTGGGTATAAGGATGGTTTAAAATGTTATAAGATTTGGAACCCAGAAACAAGGAAGGTTGTGCATAGCCAAGATGTGGTGTTTAGAGAGGTGAAAGATGTTGTTAAACATGAATTCCTACCAAAGGAACTTGAGAAGATAGAGTTTTAGCTAAAGGAGGAAGAATCATACTCTATATCAGAAAAATATTCAAAATAGGAAGAGCCACAAACTCTAGCTGTGAGAAGATCAGTTTGAGAGAGAAGGCAGCTGAAGAGGTATAGTCCATCTGGTTTATGTTCAAATTTTTCTTTATCTATCACTGATGATGATCCCAGAACTATTAGGGAGGCAATGGACTGAAATGATGGAAAACACTAGAAGGAGGCCATGGTTGATGAAATCACATCCTTGCAAAAAATGAGGCATGGTATCTAGTGGATTTATTGGTTGGAAAGAATCCCATCGGGAGAAAATGGGTGTTTAAGAAGAAGATGAATGTAGAAGGAAAGGTGGAGAAATACAAAGCTCGATTGGTAGCAAAAGGTTATTCCCAGGTGCCGAGAATTGATTTTGCTGATATTTTTCTCTTATTGCCAAGGTTACTTCTATTAGATTACTTTTATATGTTGTTGTTGCATTTGATTTTGAGGTAGAACAGATGGATGTGAAGACAACATTTCTTCATGGGGATTTTGAAGAGGAGATCTACATGAAGCAACATGAAGTCTTTGCGATAGGGATCACTATGTGTATTTTAAATTAATTGGTGACCGTGTTATTTATTTGGTGTTTTATCTGGATGATATGTTGTTGATTGTAAATGACAAAGAATGTATCTAGGATTTGAAGACCCAATTGTTCTCAAAATTCGACATGAAGGATCTTGGTGCTGCAAAATATATTTTGGGCATGGAAATTAAGAGAGATTGGGCAAAGAGGAATCTCTGGTTAAAATAGAGGAAGTATGTTGAGGTAATATTGCAGAGGTTAATATGCAGGATAGTAAACCGATGAAGTTTCCTTTTCCTGTAGGTGTAAAGTTGTCTGTTGAACAGTGTCCCAAGACACAAGAAGAAGATGAGGATATGTCCCATGTTCCATATGCAAGTGCATTGGATAGCTTGATGTATGCAATGGTTTGTACTAGCCCAGACATTTCACATGAAGTGGGAGTATTGATCTAATTTATGTCAAAACCAGGGAAGGAGCATTGGACAACAATGAAGCAGGTTTTCAGATATTTTTGTGGCACTAGTGATTATAGTGTGTGCTACCAGGGGAGACTAATATTGGACAGAGTTTTGGACATCTGTGGTTTTTTTTATGCAGACTGGGTTGGAGATATGGACCAAAGAAGATCTACAAGTGGGTATGTGTTTAGCCTATTTGGAGGTGTAGTCTGTCAGATGAGTAAAAGATAGTCTGTAGTGGCTATTTCAACTATAGAGGCAGAATAAATGGTAGCCACTCATGCAAGCAAGGAAGTATTTTGGTTTTAGAGGTTGTATTCAAGTATGGGGTTGGTACAACAAGCTATAAGGATAGACTGTGATAGCCAAAGTGCAATTTTCTTGGCTAAGAACCCTGCTTATCATTCAAAGACAAAGCACATTGATGTTTAATATAACTTTGTGAGAGATATGGTTGAGAATAAAAGAGTGTTGCTGGTAAAGGTGGACACTTTGAAGAGTGTTTCATATGCATTGATGAAGTTTGTGAGCACTCAAAATTTCTCTTGGTGTAGAGAAAAAATGGGTGTTGTGGAGCTAGACTAATGACTAAGCTCTCTTGTGGCCCCCTACTGAAAGAAAACAACAATTGGGAGAATGTTGGGTATGTGTTATATTCTTTCCATGATTAGGTGCACACACGGGGGTTCACGGGGGGGAGGTACGTTGCACCGGGAGTAGTATGGGGGTCACAGGGGGGAGCGGCAGCTCCCCCTATTCGAGGTTCGGGGCAGCACCCGGGAAAAAAAAATCTGGACCCTTTTTTTTCAGTGGGCGGACCCATCCATGGTTTTTTGCATGGGTTTGCACATGGTTTTGGGGCATGATGGTTTTCTACCCTTGGTATTTTGTAGATCCGATCAAGGGAACTATGGTTATGTTCTAATCTAGGGTTACTAGATTAGGGTTTATGAATGCTTCGGTATGCATATATATGTGTTGTAACACTAAAAGGAATATAATGAAAAATCAAGTTGGAAGTCCCGATTTGGGATGCAGGGGAAAATCTCTATGTATATAATTTTTATGTTGTATTCTCTCGCTATTGTTTATTTTCTATTTTTAAGATTCGTTTGCAGATAATTTCTATACAGAGTTAAAACCTACAATATTCCTAGGTTAACAATGGTTTTAGCCTTGCCTTGACATTTCCTGGACAGCCATGGTGTTGTGAGTTTTTCCACTTGATTGTTTTCTAGTTGGTGCTCATAATTCCTTATGGTTGTCTGTTGGAAGAAACGTTATGGAAGCCCTAGAACAACTTGGGTTGAGTTACTAGTCCTAGAGCTCAGGTTGTGACAAACGCTCTGGATCCCTTGGTGGGTTGAGTTACTATTCCTAGAACCTAGGTTGGTACAAATGCTCTGGATTCGTTGGTGGGTTGAGTTACTAATCGCTAGAGTCAAGTTGGACAAATTCTCTAGAGCCCTATAAGGTTTTGGGTTGAGTTACTAGTTCCTGGAGCCCTGGACAGCTTGGGTAAAGACTGATCTGGTTATTGTTAGTGATGTATGGCTATGAGGTGGAATCATTGGTTGATTTTTGAGATGGTTTGGCCTCTGGAAGCCCTAGATTGGTTTTTTTTGGTTTAATCCATGAGATACCACATTCATGTTTGGAATATTTCACTGGGGTGATTGGCTGAAAGACAGATTTAGTTCAACTCAATCTATGGTCGAGTGGTACGTGAAATTCCCTGATTTGGTTAGTAATTTCATATGTTAATAATAGATATTGTTCTATTGTGATTCATGTATATTTGTTGAAAATATGTTGGTGATATTATGGCAAGGTTCCATGGTTTATATGTTAGTTATTTTTTTATTATATGTTGTTTATATGATATGTATCTTCTATGTCTCTTGTCATGAAGTGTTTAGTTATTCAATGATCGGTTGATGAATATATAAACTAAGTGTTGTTGCAAATATGTAGAGAGGGAATAGGGCCTTCTCGGTGATTCTCATATGTATCTCAAACTTTTATGATCAAATATGCATTCATGACCTATAGCTTACATGTTTTCCATGTGTTTAATGAAATGTTGGTTATGTTTTATGCAGTTTAGGTCAAAGTATGCTTTCAAGTTTTTAATTTTAGCCTTGTTTTCATGTCATTAATGATTTTGAGAAGTCTCAGAAAGTTTTGGGAAATGGTTTGGAGGTTGATATGTAATTAAGGCTCAGATCTCGGGACCACACCCTATGAACTGGACACATTAGGGGAATTTTGAGGTCTGAAATGGGCCTCCTAAGGAAATTATAAAATAATAGTGGAAATAATAAAATAATATTAGATTACATCATCAAATTTTAGAGGGAAAAAAGAAAAAAACTACTTTTTCAATTCGCATTTTCAACTTATCTCCCTATGGGTTTACTCAAATTTCAAGCGGGAACACTCGTTAGATGCAGAATTTGATTCCTCGTCCAAGGAGTACCCATGTTGCATACTTTAGATGGACCTTTCTACACGAAAAATGAGAAATACATGAAAATGTGATTGCAATCACGTTTTTTCATGTATTTCTCATTTTTCATGTAGCAGGGTCCATCGAAAGTATGCAACATGGGTACTCCTTGGATGAGGAATTAAATTTTTCACCTAATGAGTACTCCTACTTGAAATTTGAGTAAAATATTAGGGAGAGAAGTTAAAAATACAAGCTTAAAAAGTAGTTTTATTATTTTATTATTTTTTAATCTTTTTACTTTTTTACCCCAAAAATGTTGAATCATCCCCCATGGTTAACATTATCATCTTGAATCCTATTGGTTCTTATAAATTTTATTTTGGTTGTACATTTTTCTTAGGAGGACCATTTTAGACCTCAAAAGTTCTCTAATGATTTGGGTGACAATCGTACTCAGGCATGCTTGTGAGTGCAATTGGAGGCCTTCAACAACACGGAGTCCTTTTCATGCATGTTGTTGGGGGTTAAGTTATGTGAAAAGGAGCCCCAACTTAGGGTTTGGTCACCTAGGGTGGTTCTTTGGCCCCTGAGTGCCCCTATAGCCCTGAAGAATGTTGTGATTTGTCATTCAGTGGTCAGTTGTAAGCCCCACTTCCTTAACTGTATCTAGGAGGTTAGCTCATGTCATAGTAACTCTCATCTCATGTTTACTCTGGCAAGCCAGTAAAACTAGGTAAAATTGGTAGGGTTGGTTATATATTAGTATTAGAGATCCTAGGTTCAAGAAATTGGACTGGATGGGCGTAATGTGTTTGTCATGCATACTTGTCAGTTATCTATGTGTTTGTTATACATGCATTGTGATGATCATTGTTACAATCGTGTCATCATGTAGAGGTTGATGATGTTGATATTGAAACAATTGATATGTTGATTTCATTATATATACATATGTTGTGCTAATCCATATTAATTTTGCAGGTGAGATAGCCTCCGTTGAACTTCACTGAGGTATGTTTATTATGTTTATGGTTGGTTTATCTAACATGATATGTTTGTAGGAGGTAAAATATCAAGATGACAATAAAAATGGTGGACTACATGAGTTCATGTGATTCTCCCTAAAGATAATATGAACAACATGGTGATAATTACTCCCTTGACATAGGAGATACATTGAGAAGTTTGAAAGCAGAGATCAGAATTTTTAAGGCGGATAATGATGGGATCATACAGTCATGGGAAAGACTTGTCAGGGCACTGGAAAAGAAAGGAGAGGTTAATGCAGTTATCCTTCAGAGTCTATCATATTTTTAGAGACAGGGACTGCTTAGGATTAGTCGTGGACAAGAAGAAAGGACCAATGGGGCATATGGAAGCAGGTCTCAAACAAGATACAGGTTTTTCAATGATGACATAGTCAAAGATGGTAGGTTCTTGGATACATCTCATAAGAGGGGTAATGATCATGGCTTCTATTCTAGTTCTGGTTCAGAGAGACAACATCATCATCGCCATAACCATCTGTATAGGAGGAGTGAGAAGCATTAATTGCTAGAGGAGTTCAAGAAAGCAAAGCCTCCTATATTTGATGGAGAAATGAATAAGTCATGGGATGCAGAAGCTTGGTTTCTTGGGATTAATAATTTTTTCAAATTGCATGATTATTCAGAAAATATGAAATTTGGGATAACTACTTTCATTCTTAAAGGAAAAGCAGACATTTGGTGGGAAGTTGTGAAGAATTTCAAAGGCATTTGGCAAGAGGAGTTGACTTGGAGCGAGTTCAAGAGACTTTTCAGAAAGAAGTATCTATTTAAAAGATACTATTATGACAGAGAAAATGAGTTATTAGGATTTAACATAGCATCAATGACCAATGAGGAGTATACTAGCATATTCTCAGAGTTGTTGAGATATGTTCCTTATCTTAAGGAGGAGAAATCAAAGATTAAAAGATTCATCAGTGGGTTGTTGGTATCATTCAAATACGGGATTGATCTTGATGAGCCTAGAACATTGGAGGAAGCTATCATAAATTTTAAGCATTTTTATGAAGAATCAAAGAGCAATACTAGGTCTAAGCAAGATTGGAAAGGTAATGACAAGAATAAAGGAAAGTGGGCTAAGAAGAGAGGAAACCCATAAGATACATATGAAAAGGAGAATATCATGTCACACGAGAAGTTCAATGTAGTTGATAGAGGACAGGGATTCTAATCTGAAGAGAAGAACAAGGGTGATAGCAGGAAGCCTTTACAGTGGTGGACTTGTGGCAAGGATCATTGCAGAAGATATTTTCCATAGAATTCAGGTGGAATACTGCATATTTACAGTTCTTAGGAGGCGTAGATAGTTGGGGATTTTGGATAGAATATTCCTAGGATTTATGTAGCATTGGATAATATGAAAGTAGATCATCAGGCATCTATTATTGAGATGGAAGGTAATTTTTGTGATCAATTTGTTTCTATTTATATTGACCATGGATCTAACTATAGTTATTTCAATATTGACCTGGTGGATAAATGTTTCTTGAATAAAGAAGTGGATGCAGAGTCTTGGTTGGTGTAGTTGGATATAGGTACTAATAAAATAGTTCATCATTGGGTAATATTTTGTGAATTTGAGTGGAATGATAAGTCTACATCAATTCATCTAAATGTGCTTATGTTGGGATCATACTATATATTATTGGGTATGGATTGGTTGTACATTCAGATGACTAAACTGGATTGCTATGATAAGGCTATTGAGTTCTTGGATGATGATGGAGAGAAGAGAATCTTGCACGGTAAGAAGAAGCCTACGTTAGTGAGAATGGTTATAGCTATGTAGGTAAATCATAGTAGCAAGAAAGGATGTGCATTTTTTGCAGTTCATATTTTGAGTGATAAAGGTAAGGATGTTGAGGATGTTGAGGCCTTGATTAGGTATCTCATTTTACAGAAATTTCAAGATGTATTTTAGTAGATATCCCAAAGTTACCAGGTCATAGGGAAGTGGAATTTTCTATTGAGTTGATGTTGGGAGAAGCACTAGCATCAAAGGCACCATGGAGGATGACCACTTCAGAGTTAGTGGAAATGAAGTTGTAGTTGAATGAAATTCTTGACAAGGGATACATTAGGCTAAGTGTGTCACCTTGGGGTGCACCAATATTGTTTGTGAAGAAGAAGGATGGTACTCTCACATTTTTTATTTATTACAAGAAGTTGAACAAGATGAATATTAATAATAGGTATCCTTTGATGCAAATTGATGACTTGTTTGATCAATTGAAGGGAAAAATAGTGTTCTCGAAGATTAATTTGAGATCAAGATATCATTAGGTACACATCAAAGAAGATGGCATCTACAAGACTGCTTTTTGGACTAGGTATGGGCATTATGAGTTTGTTGTGGTTCCTTTCGGTTTGACTAATTCTCTAGCTACTTTCATGTGTTTGATGAATAGTGTGTTGCGTCCTTATCTGGACAAGTTTGTGACAGTATTCATTGATGACATATTGATATATTCTAATAATGAGGAAGAGCATGCAGAACACTTAGCAATAGTGTTGATATTTCTAATAGAGTAACAATTGTATGCCAAACAGAGATTAAATAATTAGGGCATGTGGTTTCCAAGGAAGGTATAACAGTGGGCTCAGAAAATATCATAGCTATCATGGAGTGGGAAAATCCTAGGAATGTGGATGAGGTCACATCATTCATGGGACTAGCAAGTTACTATTGGCAGTTCATCTCAAACTTCTCACAAATTTCCTATCGTATTGCATCTGTGTAGAGAAAAGTAAATAAATTTGAATGTACAGAGGAATCTACAACGATTTTTGGGAAGTTGAAGCAATTTCTTTCAAATGCTCCAATTTTGAAGATTCCAAATCCAGACAAAGGGTTTTTGGTATGTATAGATGCTTGCAAGAGGGGACTTGGTGGAGTCCTGATGCGAGAAGGACATGTAGTATGCTAGGAGTCAAGGAAATTGAATGATCACAAACATAACTATGTTACTCAAGACCTTGAGTTGGAGGTTATCATTCATGCACTAAAGATCTAGAGACACTATATTCCTTGAAGTAGGTGCATTTTGATGAGTGATCATAGTGGTTTGATGTACTTATTTGATCAAATTAATCTAAATTTCATGCAAGCTAGGTGGCTGGCTACACTCAGTGAGTTTGACTTCAAGATTAGGTACATTAAGGGTAAAGAGAATAGGGTTGTTGATGATCTTAGCAAAAGAGTGTAGGTAAATCACATTGCATCTATGAATTCATATGGGACAGACTTGCAGGAGTGTATCTTGCAAGAAGAAAATCAGGATGGAAGGTTCCATCAGCTTAAGCATAGGTTACAACAGTAGGGTACACTTGATCAGGTTGTGGATTATCATCTCACGACGGATGGTTTGGTCATATTTAGGGATAGGATCTATGTGTCAGGAAACAGTGGGGTCAAGAAGCTTATCTTAAGGGAATTTAATGTTAATCCATATTCAGGTGACCTGAGATATCATAAGACATTGGCAGAAATTAAGAATTTATTCCGTTGGTAGAACTTAAAGAAAGAGGTGCCCAAGTTTGTTGTGAGGTGTTTGGATTTTCAATAGGTAAAAGTAGAATGTAAGCATCCAGATAATTTATTTCAGTCTATTTTGATTCCAAGGTGGAAATGGGAGGTCATTTTCATGAACTCAATTACAGTATTTTTGAGGACATCTAGACAACATTATTCTATTATAGTTGTGGTTGACAGGCTGACTAAGGTAGCTCACTTCATCAAGGAGATGGAAAAGTTACATGGTATTCCCAAGAAAATTGTGTCAGACAGAGATGGCAAGTTCACTTCCAAGTTTTGAAAAGAGTTATTTGTAGTATTGGGGACAAAGTTTTCCTTCAGTACAACTTATCATCTAAATAAATATGGACAGACAGAGAGGGTAAAAATAATCCTTGAGGACATGTTGAGGATTTATGTTATGCATCAGCAATTGAAGTGGGAAGAGTATCTTCCACTGGTGGATTTTGTGTATACCAATGGGTATCAATAATCCTTGAAAATGAGTCTATTTGAGGCATTTTATTGGTAGAGATGTAATACTCCCATCAGTTGGAGTGATCCAGCAAACATGTAACTGATTGGACCGTACATGTTGGCAGAAAAGGAACAGGAAATGTAGGTTATCAAGAAGAATCTAAATGAGTCACAGGACAGGAAAAAGAGTTATGCAGATCAGCACAGGGTATTTAAGAAGTTTCAAGTTAGGGACCATGTGTACTTGTGCATCAATCCCAATAATATCCCCTCAAGGGGTTTTTAATAGCCCTTGGTTGATTTCCTATGTAAATAAAAATAATACCAAGGTCATGGGATACGTATTCCAAGCTTAATGTTGTGAAAAACATAGGGATTGGTATCACTAGTGCTTAATAAATGGCTATGGAAATTGGCAAAGGCATTGGAAAAGGAAAAGTAGCAATAATTGGAATTTCATTTATGAAAATAAAGGAAAACAAGATAAAAGGGAGATGAAAGGCCACATATTCGCATGAGGAAATTGAAGGAAAAATAGAGGAAAATGACGAAAATAGAGGCCTCAATGATAAAAAGGCTTTTGAGGATAAGTTCACAGCTTTTTTTCAGTCTTGTGTTGGATCTCTATTATATTCTCTCACTCTCTCATACTCTTTCACATTGACATACATTGGATTTGGAGAAAGAAGAAATAGGAAAGATGGAGAGTGAAATGGAACAAGTGGATCTGCATCTACAACTAGATTTCTTTGGAGGTAATAGGTTGCATGTATAATTTCCTTACTGATTTATGGATGCATGGTTTATGCATATGATTTCCTGGTTACTTATTGTCATTGGCATGGATATCTTCCTCGATTGATAGTGGTTTTAGCCTTGCCTTTCCATTTCTTGGATATTCATGGTGTTGTGGGTTTTTCCACTTGATTGTTTTCTAGTTGGTGCTCATATTTCCTTTTGTTTGTGGGTTGGAACAAATGCTCTAGAAGCGTTGTAAGAACTTGGGTTGAGTTACTAATCCTGGATCCTAGGTTAGGACAAACACTTTGTAACCCTTGGTGGGTTGAGCTACTAGTCCTTGAAGCCAGGTTGGATAAATGCTCTAGAAACCTGGAAGGTTGTGGGCTGAGTTACTAGTTCCTGAAGCCCTATAAAAATTGGGTAGATACCGATCTAGTTTATGTTAGTGATGTCAAGTAGTGAGGTGGAATCATTGGTGGAGCTTTGAGGTGGTTTGGCCTCTGGAATCCCTGGTTTGGTTTTGTTTGTTTTATTCCATGAGATACCACGTTCATGCTTCGAATATGGAATAGGGGTTATTGGCTGAAAGAGATATTTGTTTCAACCCAATCTATGGTCGGGTGGTACATGGAATTCCCTTACTTGGTTGGTAATTTCATATGTTAGTAAGAGATATTATTCTATTGTGATTCATGCATATTTTTTCGAAATATTTTGGTGATATTATGGTAGGTTTTCCATGGTTTATATGTTGGTTATATTCTGGCTATATGTTTTTTATATGATGTGTATCTTTTATGGCTCTTTCCATGAAGTGTTTAACTATTGATCAGTTGAAGAATGTATGAACTAATAAGTGATTTTGTAGTTGTGTGGAGAGGGCATAGGTCCTTTTCGGTGATTCTTAGATGAATCTCAAACTTTTTTTATCATATATGTATTCATGACCAGTAACTTACATGTTTTCCATGTGTTTGACGAAATGTATGTTATGTTTTAGGTAGTCTAGGTCAAAGTATGCCTTCAATTTTGTATGTTTATCCTTGTTTTCATGTCATTAATTATTTTGAGAAGTCTTGAGAAGTTTTGGGAAATGTTTTGGAGGCTGACATGGAATTGAGGCTCATACCTCAAGACCACACCCTCTGAACTGGACAATTTGGGTCACAATCATACTCAGACAGGCTTGTGATCATGGTTGGAGGCCTTCAACCATATGCAGGCCTTTTCATGCATGTGGTTGGGGGTTAAGTTGTGTTAAAAGGAACCCTGGCTCAGGTTTTGGTCACCAAGGGTGGTTCTTTGGCCCTTGGGTGCCCCTATGGCCCTAAAAAATCTTGTGAGTTGTCAATCAGTGATCAGTTATAGGCCCCACTTCCTTAACAAGAGCTAGGAGTATGGGTCATTTCATAGTAACTTTCATGTCATGTTTAACCTGGTAGGCCGGTGAAACTAGCTAAATGTGGGAGGGGTGGTTACACGACGTTTGAATACTAGTAAATAGAAAAAAATTATGCAAATATTTAAGAGCACTTACAATTTTCCAAAATCATATAGGCTAATTTTTTTACTATCAATTGTGTCCTGAATGTATGTCCTCTTTAACCAATGTTTTCAAATTAGCCTAAACTAATTCTTTCATTGGTGTCATTTTAATCTCTAGCCTCTCATGTGATCGAATAATTTTTTTTATCTCCATTTCCTCCTCTTGTAACTGAGTGGTTAACAGAGATTGCCTATCATTAATACCAACAAACTAAACTACCCATTTTTCAATTTCTTCTGCAATAAAATTATATATAACATCAAATTGATCTATCATTGATTATTTTCTCTTATCCAATTATAATTTTAACATATCTTTTGTAATCAATTCATAATTTCATATAATGCATGGACCGTCTATATCTTAAACAATTTGCATGGCCTTTAGAAATGGATCACTTCTTTTGTTTTATATCCTCTTACATTCACAAATAATGTTTTCTAGTGTACTGATTCTTTTGGACCATCCAACTTTGATTTTCCTCATTCGATTTACATTTGGTATTTATATTTTTCTTGTCCAAATCAGGTAGAAATTCAAGCTTTTGACCAAAAGAAGGCAAGTCATTGTTAAGAAAATGCTTGTCTTCGGTAATATTATTTACAATAAAAATGACAAATGATTTGATTTGATGTGCTAACCATAGAAGAACATACATTTTCTACCATACATGCTCAATGGTTTCTAATATTTGGCATATATTACCGACTATATGATATTTGACTGCATTAACTAGTTTCAATGCTCCAATAGATCCATGAGATGTGTTAGTAGTCAGAATTGGGGATTGTTGAGTTTGTATTCCAATTGGAGTCATTAACAAAGGACCCAGATTTAAATAATTTTCCAACATCTTTTTGTTGCTTTCAATACTAGGTTCTATGTGTTTCCTTCCTCAATAGACATTATAATTGCATTCCCTTTAGCTTCATGTAATGTCAAAACATTTGTGATTGCAATTATAGACACATGAAGATTCAATTATGTCGTATCAATAACCTTTTTACCATGCATTCTTTTTCAATTTTAAGTATTTTACTCTCTTTGTTATAGTTTTCATCTTGAAAAGAAACAAACTAATCCTCGAGAATAGAAAATTATTTGGAAATTTTCTTCGTTATTTTTTTTCTTTTCATTCAAAGCACTACTGACCCAATCAAGTAATGGAGTTTCAAAATATCCTCGTTGATAGCTTCTTCACTATTTATTGTTTGCAGAGCACTTCTTCATTTTTCCAATTGAGGCTTCTTTTCATCTCTAGTAGTTGATAACTGACCATGAATCAGTTATGAAACCTCACTATATTTTCATTTTCTTTCACTTGAAGACGAATACAAATCAGTTTCAAGTATGCAAACAATAGATTACATAGTTTTTTTGCCTTTTTTTGTATGCTTTGTTTCACTGCTAATACTTTCCTCTTCAATAATTTCTTTAATATTCATTGCTCCTTCTTCATTATTGCTTGTAGTATTGTGACTCGTTTTTCTTTAACTTGCAACTTTTTTAAAAAAACTCTCACATTTGATCACAGCTAGCTATCCCAAAAAAATACCTTCTGGATCAACGTCTCAAAAGCCTTCATCTTCTTTAAAATTAAAAAAATGCAAAGACCTTGCAAACTCTGCAGGCTGAATTCCATTCTTCAAGGTTACTCGATCAATGGTAAATTGAAAAGAAACAAATGGTTTCTTTATTTTTTTTCAAATTTAACCTTCCAATCATAATATTGTCTGCAGACTTCAACAGAAAAATACATGTCGGAAATAATTTTTGGAAGCAATATTCATTTACCTCAAAACCCATAGACTCAAATAACCATATTATTTTCTCTTTCTTCATGTATGCCTTCGCCCAGAGAAGAACTTGTGCTTCACCAAATATTCAACAAGGTTGTCAACCAGTTATCATGAAAATAACCTTTTTTAGAAATATATCTTGAATTAGACAAAAAATTTAAATAGCTTGTTGCTTCCAAATCATGGGATTAAAGAACTGCATTGATTATTTTTGAACATTGTAATTAGGATTATGTGGAAAGTCATCAAAAGTGAGACTCGAAATGAGGGTTGTTATCAGATATTCCATCATGAAAAACCTATTTCTTTTCTGCAAATACCAATTAAAAACACAATACATTTGAAATAAGATTGGCCAAATCAAATAAACAATTTTTTATATGAGTAATGGAGCACATGGAGAATTGAAATTGGCACAATGGAAGTAGTTTCTAGCCCCATTAAAGGCGCATACATCCAACAAAATTCTTTGAGCGGTTCTCTAAATACGGTGATATCTAGAGAGGAAAGATCAAAAGGAACCTCGGAATCTGGCAAAGCGAACTCCTATAAGTTTTTCAATCAATTTGCCTCTAATATTATAAATATATTTGCATTTGACAAATCTAACCGCATATTCAAAACCAGTACCTTCAATATCTGCGTGAATATCTCTACACTCAAAGAAACACCATTACCTTTGGTTGATAGTCTAATTGTTATTGTTTCCAAATAAAACTTATATGCACATAAATAAACTATTTCATTGAGATAAAATACCTTTGGAATACATGCAACATTTTCTATTCTAGTAGACGAAATTTTATCGTTGTTCTTCTCCTACACAAAAAAATTCACATATCACTCATACGTATTCAACCACTAAAATATTTTATCGATAAACGCAAGTGAGTTAATAGTACCAATGAAAATAGCTTCTTTCCTTCCCCTTGAAGCCATTTTTGTAACAAACTTTGAAAATTCCTTGTCAATGAGAAATTCTTTCAATGCACTACATGTATATATCAATGATATGTTAAACAAGCACCACTTGTTACTATTTTTCTATGAGATCCCTTCTACGAGACATTTCCAATGTATAGCAACTCAGTAGAGAAAAATATGTATTTATGACAAATATTATAAATCAATCATATAATCTAAACGCACCACAATTCTACCCATAAAACAATAAAAATTTCAACACAATTTTTAGAAAATCGGGTGCATTTTATTTTGGAAATCGGATTACAGTTTTCAAACTATGGGATTTTTTGCTATTGGAATAATTTCTAATAGTGCTAAATTCTCTGCCTTTTTCCCATTTCTGATACATGTTTCTATTCTACATGTGAAATGTGTTTTATGAAATAAAAATCAATTAAAAAACAACAAAACAAATGTTACACTAAAATAGATCAAATACTTTACAAATCAAATCTTGAAATTCTGAAATTAGTTATTCCATGTACAAAACAAATTAAATGTGAATATTTTCTAATAATGACAGCTAGCTTACAAGTTTTCAATAATCGCATCCACTACTATATTAATATCAGTGCAAAGGTAATAGCATTTATGTTTCTGATTATGTGTCGATCCATCCATTTGGGAAAATGGGTACCGAACCGTTAATGTCATTATATCGTCTACTTAAATGGAAAAACCACACTCCACACAATGAAATAATTTTTTTTTTTTGTGTTTCTTGTTCTTCTCCTTTCTTCCGCTTCTACATAATGCATTTTTTCATTTCCATCTCTTTTCCATATGCAGTATCCACATCCTGCAATAATTACAATTACCACCAAAACTTCAGCTATGACATTATTATTATTATTATTTGCAATTTGTGAAATTTACTATAAAATAAAGTCATTTAATTATTAAATATCACAATGAAACAATTTTCTATATATCGCATGAGTTATATAAATACTTAATTCTGTAAATGCATTTGTTCCTGACGAAGCCTCTGCGTGCGCACAACCACTTTTGCACAGCTAGTTCTGTATCCAGCAACATTTAACAAATACTCATTTACAATTGACTACTGTAAATTTTATGACTTGCAACATAAGTTTTCTATGTTCACTTCCAACAATAAAACAGGTTTCTATGTTCACCAGGTCTAATTGAAAAATGAATTTTCTTTAAGAAAACAAACTGTATGTGTCTATAATAAAGTCACTTATAGAAACCAGTTTACAATTTACCATTGAAAAACAAATATCTCATAGTTAAATGTATAATTATTATTAATTATTATTATGATTATATTTTATTGTGCAGAGCTTTCACACCAAGTTGTTTCCCTTGCATTATCAAAACTCTTATCCTAATTCTGGCATAATGAAAATTGCATAAAATGAAACGTTGATGTGTGTCATTTTAGATTTTATACATACATTCATAAATAAAGACAGTTGCAACATAACAATAACGCTTTCTAGCCCAACAACCGTCAATAGTTATCAACATAGTGCATTGTATTCAGATGCAATTGTTAATGGAAACAAATGTAATAGATACAACTTCACATGTAAAACATAATCTAAGAATTATTAAAATAATCAGTAAAAAGTTGAAGTATTAGAATAGAGTAAATAAAAATAATTTTAATTATTATTCACTAGAGAACACTAGATAATATATAAAAGCACAAAGCAAATATTGGTAAACAGTTGTTCAATTATTGTTTTTTGTATAACAATCGAGGACTCAGGTCCATACAATATTTAATGTCAAACGCAAACTCACAATTGTTTACATAATTAACAAATGATAAAAAAAACATTAATCAGAATTCAAATAAGTTATGATCACAAATCCATCGTCGAGGAAATATGCTTTGTTTCATAAAGCACTTATGAAAATGTCAATAGTTTAATTGCAAAGGTGTCTCGGTGATAATTGTGATTTTCATCCCTTCAGCTACAATCTCCAAAACTCATCTGCAATAGATAGAAAAGAATTGCATTCAAGAATTAGAATATTCCATCATAACGAATACATAAGATTTAAATAGTTAAATGCTTTAACATCAAAAAAAAATTTCCAATGCATTAAAACACTTACAGTATGCAAAAGCAAAGTCTGGTATTCTTCATCTCTCAGCTATATCTCACAATCAAGCTTCCTGCAATGAATTCCTTCACTTTAGCTTCGATGAATTCTTTCATCGGAGCAATGGTAATGTCCTTCTTAACACGTTCATTAAATATCTCCTTAATTTATTTTTATTCTTGTTGCAATTGGAAAACTAAGGAATAATACTCTTTGTTAACAACAATAAAAGTGATCAGAAATTTCCTAATTTCCTCTAAAATAAAATCAGTTATATCATAAAGCTTTATTTCTTGTGATTTTTCAACTTCTCCAAATCAATCATCATCTTTTCCTTTTCAATTAATCTATAATTATATCTCATATATGGATCGTTTAAATTATGAATAATCACTATCTCCTTGACATATGCATCTTCTCTTCGATTTTCTACGTTTCCACACTCAAAAATAATATCTTCCAATATTCTGATTTTCTCGTACCATGCTGCCTTGATCTACCTCATATGATCAACATTGGGCAATCCTTTTTTTATCTCTTTTGAGTTTTTATAGTGAATCAAGCTTCTGCCCAAAATGTAATAGGTCACTTTCCATGAATTCCCTATCTGCCTCCTACTCACTTTTGACCAGCTTGACAAAAGACCTCATTTTCTTCTTTAAATGTCAAATATCAAAAGCAACTTTCCATGCAGATTTAATGATCTATAATCTTTCAGATATATTATTAATGATATATGATTTCACTACACTCAGAATATTGATAGGTTTCTCAAACCTATTAGATCTTCCAGGTATCTCTAATGGAGTCTTCTACAAAGAATCCACACTCAAAACATTTTCTACCTCTATATTTTTTCCTTCAGCTCTTGATTTTCGGCATGTCATCGACCAACAAAATATGCAAGCACTTCACCACAATCTTGATGCAATTTCATCAACCTAGGCATTCCAACTGAAGAAAAGTCAACATTCTATTTTTTTTTATCAAAAAAATTTATGTCAGAAAGTTGTATTCTTTCAATCTTCAATCTCTTATCGCCCCTATCATAATTTGCGTCCTGCAATGTGACAAAAAGCTCATCGAAACTAATGCCCTCTTCAAAAATTTCCTTCAATATTCTCTGATTTTCTTGCAAATAATCACTAACCCAATCAGGTAGTACAACACTATCAACTTCCATGTCCATTGTTTTTTCAATACTCTCTGCTTCAGGCGCACTCTTGTACCTAAATGATTCAACAGTATGCGCTCTTTCTAAATTTATCTACGAGGATTCCCTTCATTAACCCTGCCACCTAATAGCCTATTTGAAACCAATTTTTCACTTTCAGAATTTATCTTTCTTTATTTTCTATTAGATGAAGTCGTGGCCAGTACTGCATGTGAATATTGAGATTTCCCCGCATAGTTTGCACATGTTTGCTTTGGTCTTTCTCCCATCACGATGATATCTTTCTCAAAAACTTGTCCAACACTTACTATCATTATTTGATCAACACTCTAACTTTTCTCTCCCTTCTCTCCACTTCTCAGAAAAAAATTCCCATATCTCATAGACTCAAGGTGTTCCATGAAAATTTTTCCTCTATCAAATACTTTAATAACTTCAACTTCACTTAATTTGAAATCATACAAAGTCTTTGCAACAACAATAGCGTGAGCCGTAATCTTCACATTTACTTTTCCAACAGTAAAAATAAAATAAAAAGAGTACCCGTTCTTTTTTTTTTCAAATATAGATAGCCAATGATGATATTGCCTACAGAATTTAGAAACAAAATATTTATCTAGAACAAATATTGCAAAAATAAATGGCCTATCTTCAAAACCATAAATTGGTACAACTGTATTGCTTTCTATTTCCTCAAGTCCCCCCTTCCGAAGTAAGAAAGCCTCAGCTTCTATAGATATTCGAGGAGGATCTTGTCTATTCACCATGTTATACACTTGTCTCATAAACACATCTTGAATTAAGAAAAAATCTAAATAATTTTCATGCTTCCACAATATAGGATACTAGAACTGCATTAGTTCCTCTGGAAACTTGAATATAAGATTAGAGGGAAACCCATAAAACACATTCCTTGACACAAGAAAGGTTATCATATATGACATCATAAAGAACCCATTGTTCTTGGGTAATATATGTAACTAGTAAGCTAATTCATTCGAAATGGCACAAGCCTAATCAAACATAAAATTATTTGTGTATGTCTCATAAAGCACATATAAAATACATTTGGAACATGTGATGTAATTTTTTGCCTTGCTACACAGGAAAATAGATAACACAAATCCCTAAACAGTTTCCTAAACAAATAAATCTCTACAAGAGATAGACTGGAAGGAACATCAGAAATTATAGAAATGAATTCCTGCACAATGTCAATTTTGCACCCTTTTGCCTCAACGAAACTATCTGCAATAGGAAATTCTAAATGCTTGTTTGATTCTGGTAACTTGAAAAACAATATGAATACATTGCGATTCAGAAAAACCTTTATCTCTCCAAGCTTAATTTCCCTCTTTTTGAAATAAAAATTATGTGCAAATATAAGCAATTTCTCTTAAATTAAAGACTTTTGGAACACACCCAGCATTCGCCAATCTAGTGCTCCAAATATTGTCATATGTTTTTTTGTTTATTGACAGATTCACATATCTCTCATAATTTCTTGACCAGTCAAAGCTATCATTGATCTTAGCAAGGGAGTTAACCGTATCATTGCAAAAAATCTATTTCCCTCGGCTACTGCCCAATATACCTTTGCAGCAGAGAAAAAAAAAAGCAATGTCAATGAATAGCGTATTCAAATCCCGTTCCAGAATATGATTCCCTATTTTCTCCACAAACACTAATTGTTACTACTAATTGTGTGAAAAACCCTTACATTCGATGCTCTAAGTAAATAGTAATTAAAGATATCAAAACCATGTTTTATGGACAGTTTTAGCAAAATTTTTCGAAATTCCAAAAGCATCGTGTGCATTTACTACGCTCTTTGCTCTCACCTCAAAATCATTAATATATGCACCCCAATAAACAGAAATTTGTGATAATCGATAGCTTCGTATACATAGCCAAAAATTACCATTTCACCCGATCATTTTTTGTAGAAGTAGAAATGGATTTAGCACCATCAAAAACCCCATCGACAAATTTTCCAAGATCACTAAAAATCACTACAAACTATTTTTTTTAATGCTTTTTTTAATTTTGTTTTTTTGTGAACATATATAATTGACACCCAACGTGATGAAAATTGATAATTGTAACATCGAATTAAAAAAATTCAACGCCATATTGTTTCAGCAACATGCTTAAACTTCCTTTGTTTTTCCGGTCAATTTTGAAGACTCGAAAAGCTATCGATAACGTCACAATCTAACTGGAAATTTTTTAAAGATGTTGGTAACAACTATCAAGATTTAGAATATAAATAAATAATGATTCAAGCAGTTTCATCATTCAATTTCTTTAATTTTTTTCCCACTTAATCTTGTAGATAATTTTGTTATCTGCATAAAGTAGTCTAAAGAAACCACAAATTCTCCCGGAAAATAGCATAAATTCCACCAAGATTTTTGTTAAAATCCCGCAGAATTTTTGTGAAATCTAGGTTACAACTAATAGGTTTCATGTTTTTTGGCATCAAGGGATTTTTTGATTGTACCAAATCAAATCACCAGATTCTGACAAAAAATAACTCTTCGAACGAATTTGTAACCTATATTCAGTTAACAACTGGTCCCACTACTTTGTAAAACCTAACCAAATATGATTTATGAATAACCTGACACATATATTTTTCACAAAATTTGACACGAATTTACGATGCAATGCAAACCTTATTCCGCACAGACACATTTAATTTTAAACTCTTGGTTTTTTTTAAATTTTAAAATAATATAATAACTGAAATTTAAAACTCATAAAATATCAATAATACCACAAAAATAGGAAAATTACCTAATACAACTAATTGACTTCACAAGTACTCCCCATTACTTTATAAAACCCAACCAAATTTGATTTACGAATAACTTGACACTCTCATTTCTCACACTATCATAAATCAAACCAAAATTTATAGAATACTGCAAAGTATTTTAGAGAAAATCTTGATGAACCAAAAACTCACACCATTGCCAAAAGCGAATGGGAAAATCATTATAAAAACTTGCAGTATTGTACACATTTTGTATCCCACATATAATAGTATATATAAGGAAACAAAAGCACGTATAATACTCCAAGCTCCTAAATGAAATTTGCAAAAATCAAATGCTACACGCCCCATTGTTTTGTATATCATTACAAATAGTGTTTTTCCCCTTACTAGACTAGTTATTTCAAATATTTGCAGTCTCATTTCCATAGAAATTACCACCAACCACTATTTTTCATCTAAAACATGCTACAAATATAAAAATTCCATCCATATTTTTCATCGTCTCGATGTATTTCCTTTGATTAATAGAAAACAGAGCTGCAGATAATTATGATTCATCTCAAACTTCAATTCACCAAGTACACATCTTCTCACACATTCAAAAAACCACATAAGCACCAAAACATCAAATCTAGAAACATGATTGAACATAACACAAATGCATATATGCGAAAAGAGAGCATTTCTTGTGTGAATAGACAATGTTTAGAACATGTGACACGGATGGATGTATGGAAGTAGAAATGTAACAATATGTAACTTCCTAGTAAGAGATCAATAAATCAAATGTGTACTTTGGACAGGTTGTGAAATACCTCCCCAAATAAGAATTAAAAAATAAATTTGTATATTTATTATCTTAGTAAAATTTACACAAAACTTTCGCATAACATCTGCACAACTTCGTCTACACAACTACTTCTCCACTTAATAACGCCCTTAATTGACATTTGAAACTCCACACACGAAATCTCCTAGCAGTGAGATTTGAAACTAATATTCAATAATTATTAAATGTTGTGAAATAAATCCCTAAATAACAATTAAAAAAACAATATTTGTATATTTATTATTTTAGAAAACTTTGAACAAAGAGTTAGCATAGCATTCGCACACACACAACAACCTCCACACAAATTCATTCGCACAACTATTTATGCATTCAATAATGCCCTTAATTTACATTTGAAACTCCACACTCAATACCTCTGAAAAAATAGCTTCGCATAACCACCTTCATACAACTACTTTCGTACTTCCTAAAAACATTGCCAAATAAAATTTAAAAAAAAAAAATACATTTGCATATTCTTTTTACCATGCAATGATTTTTCTTCCTTGGAATTGAAATTACTGTTTTTTAGCACCCCTGTCTATACAAAAGATCTTGAATCCCTCTGCACACGATACCTTTGAATAGCTAGCTTCGCACAACCACCTCCATACAACTACTTTCTTACTTCTGAAAAACATTGCTAAATAATAATTAAGAGTTTGAAGAATGAGATCGGTTACACTTAATGTTGGAAGAGTTCTCTTGGATTCTGATTTTTAAGGAATGACAAGTTTCAGCCACATATTTTTTCTCACAAGAGCATGGGATAATGTAAACACCTTTCATGTTTGAAGGGTCAACGGTATTGTTTACAAATTGTAGGAAGTTTTGAATACTATTGAAAGGCTTAAAGGTAGTAAAAATGTTATTCTTTCTCAAAATAAGGGAAAGTTTGTTGGTGGGAAGTTGAACATTGTTGACATGGATGCTAGAGTTTTTCTTAGTTTTTTGTCCTTTAATGGATTTTTGGAAGGATCGTCTAAAGCCTTGATTCTTCCTGTAACTATTGTTTTCAAACACCTCCAAAAGATGAGTGATTATTATTAGTTATGATTACCTATTAATCATCACTATGTATATTACTTTGTTATTAACCCTTATAATAATTATTGTTATCAATATATTAATGATTATTAAATTCAATGTATCTCCTTAAACTATTGATGATTATGCTTAGTTTATTAGTTTTCTTATTCCCTTCATTATTATTACTTAATATTACTAAATTTAATTCTATGGTACATTAATATTATTGATAATAATACTATCATTGATAACAATTAACTCCATTACTATTTAGGTTATATAATCTTTAATTATTTTTATTTTTAATAATTAATATTTCCATTTCCCTTAAATATTAATAAATTCCACTTCACCCCTTATTAACTTCCATAACTTCTAGTTTTATTATGTGATATTCTAAACCCTAGTAATTTTTACAAAGATAAAATGTCCATATATTTTATATGAGGAATATACATGTTTTTTTCCATTACATCAAACTTCATTATGTAACTTACACGAATTGAACTTGGATTGGGGGATGCCAATCGTTCCTCCCAACCACCCGATATAAATCCAATTAACATAACCCCTAAGAATTTAGTTTATATATATATATATATATATATATATATATATATATAATCTTAATATTATCATTAATCTAAATATTATTATTTTCATATTAACTATGTTTTTTCTGTAACCAGAGGAATTGGCAACTAGGTTAGTCTTTCACTCGCGTGACACAAGGTTGATTTTAGCCAGTAGCACCATAACCTATGGGTCTTGTGACTTGTTCTCCTCTCCATAAACCATTTATGTCTAGGGGAATTGAACCTTTGATCTGTTAGTTTCCATAATACTTCATTTTCACAGTGATCACCAACTGAGCTACCCCCAAGCACTAATTAATATATTATTATCATCATCATGATTACTATTATTATAAGTTTTTTCATTGATTACATTTAGTCCCTCTTTATTAATTTATTATTTATTTTATTAATTATTAATGTTATGGAAAATTATAGGCCGGCACTAGGATCTATTTCTTCGTAGTTTTATGGCCCTAGCAATACTAATAGATCGAGGAGAATATGATGAAAATCAATCAAGAAAATAAACCCTAAACCATATAATCCAACCAATCATTCATGTATATAGTTCCCTATCTAGGGTTTGAGCTAAAACTTGTAATCCTCGCATGTTTGTGACAGATGTTAGATTTGATGAAAATATTGTTTGCTCCAACTAGGATATTTTTTCCTCCACAATAGATCTAGACCCTGCACACAAGCACCACCAAAAAAGGAGAAAAAATGGTCTTCCATATAGGACCATCAGCTTAAACAAGTAAACATAAACATGAACAACTGATCATAAATTCATATTTACAAGAAAGGAAACATTCATTTCTATTGATCACAAAATAAAATGATACAACATGTATACTTTCACAAGTGTATTCTCCTCTCCAAATTATGTCATAGTATCCCCCTCACTGAGCAATATGACCTCAAGGTAAGATGGCTCACAATATCTAAATCAGTATCAAGATAGAAACATAACTCTACAATCCTTTCTCTAGCTCTCTAGCTAGCTTGATTCTCAAGGATGGACCAATATATAAATACTCAAATAGCTCCCAAGGAGGATGAATGTGGATTCTTATGGTGAAGAGAAGTTAGGAAGCTTCTCTAATAATTCACCTAAGCCAACTCAAATAGATGAGATAATCCATAGCTTTGAATGCATCTCCTAGGGAAGGTCGGTCTTTAGAACCAAAGCCAGGGTAGTAGGGACTGATCTGAAAAATTTTGGCTACAATCACTAGGAAGAACAATGCTCCTTTCAGTTTAAGGCCTACAACTTCTCTGTTAGGCACTAGGTCCCAGCGACAATGGCCTAAACTAGGTCAAAAGAAGGGCCAAGGCTTAGAAAATTTTCATCAAATGCAAAGACTCATGAATTTTGTTTGTAAGGAGAAAAATAGGCTGATAACATATGCCCCCTAATGAATGAGGTCAAAATAGTAACTGATGGTCAAAAAAAATTACAATAAAAATCAAAGGTTGAAATAGGAGTAAGGAGGCAAAGTCAAGAAATTGGATTGGAAGAAGCCAAATGTTTAATTCTCAATTGTGTTGATAACATCCACAAGATGGGCATACCCATTCTCAATAAGAAATATATTTTGAACATGGCTGCCAATCATACATTGTGGATCCATGACAAGAAATGCTTAGACATGACTAAGAAAAAATACATAATGGATCCATGTGACCCATCAAAAAAATCATAGCCATAAGAAAATAAAATGTGTATTTTTGTCATAGTATACATTAGTAGTACTATGGACACATAACAGACAAGAGGTGTCCAAAATTAGTAGTCCTCAAAGTACGTAAAGGATACATAACTCCAATGCAACCTGGCGAGGGTGTCATATAAGAGTGATATGTCCCTAACCCAGGGTCTTTGACATAACCCTAATGGTATGAATCTATGTCATGCAAATAAATATTTTGAGGTCGAGCATAGGAAACCCCTTGATTACCGGTCAATGAGGTGTACCGTTAATAGATGCAATGGGACCCACTCATGATGAAAATGGACCCCAAGGTACCTATTACAGTCCACTAAGTGTGAATAGATGATTTTATGTTGAACACTAGTAACTCAACCAATCAGGAGTCAGTGATGTAACCCCACTATCAATCGCAAGGAATCCTACCACTGAGTACTGCAAGCTCCAAGCTACTATTGGTTCCTAGATAAAGATCTTGGATAATGTGTTGAATTTTAAAAGAGAAGATTCATTGAAGGAGGGCCTTAGTGTATCCCCCATCAGTCGAAATGGAACAGATCAAGATGATGTAGTGAATGGATGAAGTCATGAAGAAATGGAGTAGACAAGGATAGTTGACTCAAATGGTAAATAGGAAACTACAGATGGTCGACATAGGCTAATACTTCCCTTGAACATATAACAACACGAAACAAACATGACTTTGCAGCATGACAAAATGAGCACCACATGATATCGTGTAACAACGCAATAGGAATGGAAGCATGCTCCATAATGTCTGGAATAGTAACCAAACGTAGGAGTAGAAAGTCTCATATGTATGGTACTATTCCTAGGCAAGCTAAAACCCAACTGTGACATAATGATGCAGACAATTTCCATATTCAAGCTCAATGTGACTGATGTTGCCATTTTGATGACTAGTAGAAATAAATGTTCCCTTCCCATTTTCTATTTTTAGTCTCCTTCATGGTTTAATGAGCACAAAAGAGAAGAATATTATGCTCAATAAGTTCTTTTTTCGTAATTTAGTCCCTTGAGCTCGAAAAGGAGATAAAATAATACAAGATAGAACTCTTCTATCCATAACACAGTAGAGTACTCCTTTCCCTTATCTATTCTACTCAGTTTGGAAAAGGGTTAAACTTATACTGAATAGAAGTCCCTTCAAATACTTTAACGAGTGTGAAGGAGACAAGTTCACTTGGAAATATTTTATAAGGAGTCTGAAAAGAGCTTAAAGGAAACTCCTTCTGGAGGAACGAGTGGTATAAAGGGGTAGCAACTAGTTCTAGTCATGGTGGAACTATTCAAAACATGTAAAGGTCAAGAGTTCTGTTAATAATACAGCTCATCATAGTGTTTCCCCAAATAAAGGATAAAACACGAAGTGAAAGAAGATGATGGCGATGGAATGAGAAACCAAGTCTCATCATGAAAAAATAGTCTAATAAAATGCAGCAATCACAAAGGATAAAGTGTGGAATCCTCCCGAGGTAAGGCCATAAATAATACATAGAAGATGACATGAGGCTCAAATTCCAAGTCATGATGGGTTAGAAGGAGGGATTCTGAAAGAAAATAAATGAAACACTGTATGGACACCAATACAACAAATAGTATCTAAACTAATGCATCCATGTATAAGTAGGCTCCACAACCAAGTTATGACGTGCGTAGAAAAGAGTGGCTAATGTCGCAACGTGACAGGGTCAGACCTAAGGCACAATGGTGGCACTAACAACCATAAATGCATCTATATGATGATATATGACTTACCCCTATATGCCAAGTTCAGAGAAACACACCTAAGGTCCAATGGATGTAGTAATAAAAACGCAAACCTATCTTGTAAAACCATCTAAAAATACTATAACCAGGTTTAAATCATATAATGAAAGAAATAAAACATGGATGAGGTAAAAACATGACCATATTTTTTTATTTTTTGAGTTTTATAATTTTTTTGGATTTTTGGCATATGTGGAAACAAGAAAAGTGATCACATCACACACCAAACCAAAAAGGGATAAAAATATCACACACACTCCTATATACAAATTGAAAAATGTAATTCAGTCTAATAGGTCATGTCAAAGTGTACCCATTGTTGGGCACAATCCAAGGATTCCCATACGTGAACTCATGGAGGAGTGGAGGTACCATATGGAACACCATCATGGGGACATGCCATATAAAATTGAACTGCATTATTCCTAAAGTTTGATGATGTTAGGGAACACCTAGATTCATAGTGATATGAGGAATGACCCGAGGCCATACAAGGTGGGTAATCTTGTGAGTTAGTGGAGCTCCTTGACAAGGAATATCAAGACATGAATGGGATACAAGGCACTCATCGGTAAGCAGAGAGGAGTTATATATTTCATTGGAAATTTCAGCATTCATAACCCAAGACTTGACTCGGTCAAAGTGTGGCACTTCAAAGGAGGGTCGAGGAGATTCCCCCCTAGATCGATTCAAGATTTTGGTTGCCAATCTCTACCTTTTCCAATTTAGGAATACTATAGGCATGAGAAGGCATAATCTCCCTAGGATGATCAATAGGTGAATCCATGACCTCAAAAATGACTTGTCGATAAAAATACTTGTCGTCGAGGGAGTCACGTGGAATAAGCGGAGTGATGCCCTTGTTGGAAAAGGATCATGTCCATATTCCTAATTGGGGTGTAGTTTCTTACCAATGTGAGGAGGTACTAACGAGACTACAGGAGAGGAAATATATTCCACAAATGATGACACATGCTCACCGTGTTGATCTACATCTATAGGAGAAGGCACCTCCCAAGGTTCAATATACATATGGTTTCTAGTGGTGACAGAAGATACCATGTGCATAAGAGCAGTGGTAGAAGAAGAAGGAATGTCAGGTGGGAGTAAAGGAAAGAAACCCCTGAGAGAGGAATGTTTAATCAATATTTACCCAACACTTTGATAATTACCAGGTTTATCTCCTATAAATGGTACATTATTACCCATATTTGTAAGTTTCATCGATGGTATACAACAATTGAGTTGATATTTCATGACAATATTTCCTCCGTGGGGAAAGCGAAGCACACAAAAAAACTGAAGACACAAAAATATACATGGCATAAAACCAGCTACAACCAAGGAGAAAATTATAACCTAAGTTAGAATCTACAACTTCAACATAAACATAAGTAGTCTTTCCCCTTAACTCGATGAAAAACTTAGGAAGAACCCTTGAGGTACAAAATTGTGTCCTTCAAAGGCTTGTAAAGTGGTACTAAACTTCATGAGTGTTGGAGACCCAAGAGATTTATAGCTTTATGATGATATGACACAAATGGAAGACCCTTCATCCACCAAAGTGAAATATATGTCACGATTAAAGACGCTTGTGATCTGAAAGGAAACTTGATGGGAAAGTCTACCATGATGTGCATCAACATCAAAGGTAATCAAACTAGACTCTGAGGGGTCCACCTCTTCGATGGTAGTCAACAAAGCTTTGCGTTGTTGAGGGAAGCTCTACAAAACCTTCAAAGTAGACATGGAACAAGGTGCGTGGGAAAGATCCTCAACAATATTGTAGTGTTGGGCAGCCTGGACATTAATTTTGTGTGTTGAATTTCATACTACACCCTTGGGTGGGCGATATATTAGTTCTACAAGCTTATCTAACGTGAGAGGTCTAGGAGAAGAAGTAGGGGTGTTTGAGTCCTTGGGAGAAGAACTAAACTCAGGATGGTCTTAGTATTTTTCTTGTGTTGTCATGTTAACCTCTTCTTGACACATGAGGATTGATGTAATGGTAGCAACATGATGAAATTGTGTCCCCCCATTGCCCCCTAACAGATATTGAGGAGCATGTGCAACCATTTGTTGTTGTTGTTAGGCTAGGAATGGATGATTCAATACAGCTAGCTTATGAGAAGTGATTGGTGATGCAAGGAAATGGTGGACTTCATCCATATACGAGAAATCGTGAGTTAAAAGCACACCTTGAGAAATATTTCAAGGGAACTTAATCTGACGATGTTTTTCACTTATGCCCCCACCCTAGGTTGGTTGGTTTTGATGATTCTCTTAAGAAATTTTGTTCTTTTGTGTATTCTTCTTGTTCTTTTTTCTGCTAGGTTGTTAAGAATTCTTAGGTAACATGGACTTCATAGTAAGAACATAGGCGGACTACTCAGAAGAAGTGTGTGGTTGTTGAGAGCCAAGGGCACTTGCTAGGAATGTAGAACTAACCATCATTTTCCCTAGTTGAGTAGCTATCTGGCTCTTTGTATCAAAGTAAAGAACCAATCAATCCATCAAAGTGTGGTCCAGGTTTGGGTCATTGTGGTTTCATTGAAGGGAGAGGAGAATTGGGAAAAATTTATATAATGTGCCCGCTTGAGAATTGTAACAACCTTGGTCACTAAATCCATGTAAAAATTTAATAAAGGGAAAATAATAACCATGGTTATGGGAAACTTATTCCAAGTTGAATGATGGGAAAAAATACTAGTGTGGGTGTTAATTTTGTTTATTTTGGCTAAGTAAATGGAAAGGGCTTTGGAAAGGAAAAGTGGCATTTATTGGCATTTATTTATGAAAATAATGTTAATTAGGAGAAAATGAAGGTGAAAGGTCACAGGTTGCATGTGAGGAGAAAAATGAAAGAAAATAATGGAAAATTAATAAATTAATAACTCATTAATAAAAAGGCTCCCGAGGATCAGTTCATAGCTTTTTTAGTTCAGTTTTGGAGCTCTCTCTCACACACTCTTGGACACTTAGATTTTTCTTGGGGCACTTCAGCATTGTATCAAGAAAATCAAAGAAGGCAAAGAGGAATCAAAAGATCAAGCAAGGAAGAGCAAGATCTAGCAGCTACAACAAGATTATTTGCATGTATCGATTTTCATGTATGATTTCCTTGCTATATTTGGCATGCATGGTTATGCATGTGTGTTCTTAGTTCTCTTGTTGTCATTGGCATGGGTTTTCCTAGGTGTAACATTGTTCTTCAGCCTTTCCTTGTCATTTTTGGATAGCCATGGTGTGATGGGGTTCTCATTTTTTTGTTCATCTAGATTTTCAGATGGACTCGAAGCTAAGTGGGGTGGTCTTAGGATTATTCATAATGCCTAGGAATATAGGGATGGGATACATGGTAAAGTGTGGACGTGAACACCTAGATTTAGCCTAGGAATCCTTTGACCAACGAATGGTGGGATACACAGTAAAGCTCAGTGGTGAGTCTTGATTGGGCCTAGGAATCTTGGGTTCGAATACACAATAAAGTCTAGAGGTTGGATACATTGTAGGCCTAGGAATCCCTTGACGAGTAATGGTGAGATACATGGTAAAGCTGAGAGATTGAGATGAAAAAATTATGCATGGTGTAGGTGGAGAGATCTGGAGACATCCATGTTTGTTTATGGCCTATTGATCTGATGAGGATTGTGTTAAATCTTGGTTCTATTGATGAGGGTGAGGTGGTTTAGCCTCGGGAATCCCTCTTTGGTTCTTTTGGTTATAAGTCCCACATTCATGCTTTGAATATGACATGGGGATGATTGGATGAAGAGAGATCTGGCTCATTCAATCTATGGTCGGGTGGAACGTGGTATTCCCATACCGGTTTGGATTTTGCATTCATCAATAAGAGTTCTTTTACCTGGTATTTTATGTGCAAGTGTATTGGTTCATGTGTGGCATTTATGGTTGTTGTATCCTTGATATTTATGTTGGTTATATTTTGGTTATGAGCATGTTTTATGGTAGTGATAATGTATGGATCTCATCATGTTTTGATCTATAAATGAATGAACAATGAATCTATGACCTAATATATGATAATTCAACTATTCTAATAAGGCATCAATCCTTTTTATCCATTATTAGATAAGTATGAGACCCCTATGCTCATATATGTTGTTTAAACATGTTGAATGCATTTGTGTGACATGTTTGATGAAACGTCTATCATGGCTAGTAGGGTTCCAATCAAACCCTTATTCAAGTATTTTCATATGTATCTTTGTTTCAATGTTACTTTTATTTTTTGGAAGTTTCATGGACTTCTAGGTAGTGGCCTAAGTCTTGGCCCTAAAAAAGTAGCACAGAATCTAGAGTCGTTGACACAGAACTACCTAGAAAATTCCTTAATGACAGGCATGCCTTATTGTGGGAGAGAATATAGGGTCCCAGTCACTTGCATTCCTATGTCAAGGGAGTGACTGAGGATTTAATACATAAAAATGTTAGGGTGTCTCAGGGGTTGATGACCTGGAAGGGATGGATGGCTCCTAAGGGTTATGTAGCATGTGTAAAATTTCATATTGGTTGTGTTGTGTCGATTACACTTCTTTAATTGTACATGGGGAGTTGAATCATATCATAGTATCCTCTCGTCACATGTTTACCCCAGTGGACCGGTTAACTTGGGTAAATGTGGGAGGAGGGTATTACAAAGTGGTATCAGAGCATGGTTCACCCCTTGGACTGAATGGGTGGTCTGTTGGTTATGAATTCATGTCGATTACATATGGTTTCCTTATACTTATGGTCCATGTTCTTGTTGCATATGCATTGTGGTGGTCATGGCTGTAGTGGTGTCTCCATGTGAAATTTTATGGGGTTTGTTGTGGAATATGTTATCATGAGTGTATCATTGGTTATGCATTTTTTATGCATGACGGTGTTTATATCTTTCGTGCATACATTGATATGGTTGTAGTTGTAATTCCTTAGGTCATGATGTGTGTTTGGTATGGTCATGCATTAATTATTGGACTATGGTTAGGATGATATATATATATATGTTGTTATTATTATGTTTATGTGTGTGTGTGTCTGTGTTTTTCTAATCTGGTCAGCCTTGTAGATGACATATCCTCCCTGAATTATACTGTGGTACGTTGGTTTGTTTATGATTTGGTTTCGCTGACATAGTATTCCTTATAGGAAGGGATCAAAGATGACTATCAAGGTGGTAGACTACAAATATTCTCCCAATGAATCGAATGAGCAGTGTGGCTTTTGGAACTCTTCTGACTTACCAGAGACACTGAGGATTTTGAAGGAAAAAATAAGGATTTTCAAAGAAGATAATGACAAAATCATGCAGGCACAGGAGAAACAAGCAGAAGTCAATGCAGTAATTTTTTAGAGTTTGTCTAAATTGCAGAGACAAGGGAAACTCTGGATCAGCTATGGACAGGAGGATGGGACTTATGGGGCATATGGAAGTAGGTCTCATGGTGGTCATAGGTCAGATAGACATGACACAATTAGAGGTGGTATATTATTGGATACTCCGGGTAGGAGAGGTGATGGATGTGGGTATTATTCTAGTTCTAGTTCAGTGAAATGCACTTGATAGTCATTGTTACCACCCTTACAAGACATGATAGGGGATACTTTCTAGATGAGTTTAAGAAATATTAGCCACCTAACTTTGATGGAGATTTAAAGAAGATGGAAGGTGCAGAGGCTTGGTTACTTGGATGAAGAAAATATTTGAGTTGCATAATTACACAAATAATATGAAGGACACAGTAGTTATCTTTGTTGGGAAAAATACTGAGAGGGGGGGTGAATCAGTATTTAGGGCTGAACGATTATTCTTTTCTTTCTCTCAAAACCATATGTAACATTATTTCATCCAACATGTATGTCCAGATATCTTATTATGTTTTTACTTAGAGCACTGCATCATTCATTCTTCAGATGAGCAGTAAGAATGAACATAAATAATAGAATAGACCATCAAACATAAAAAACACATATGAACACCAAGATTTAAGGTGGAAACCCAATTCGGGAGAAAACCACCACTGTTGCAATCTCAGTCTTCAATATTTATTATAGAGAAAACTTCTTACAATATGTGCTGGTGCAGACTTATACCAGCACGCAGCCACCCACCTGCAGAACGCTACAACCTTCTCTCATTTACCAGCCTCTCCTGGAAGGGAGCTTCTACCCCCTGCTCTCATTTACCATCCTTTCCTGGAAGGGAGCTACTACCCCCTGCTCTCGTTTACTAGCTACCACTCCTGGAAGGGAGCTACTACCCCCTGCTGAAGTCTTCGGCCCTCAGATCTACTGCAGACCACGTTTCATTAATTTTCACACTGGATCAAGCAGCTTCAATGCAACCCTTTAATCAATCAACAATCATATTTTTCCCAAAGATTCAACATCTCGTGTATGCTTCTATGTATATTAATCTTCAGAAAACCCAAACTGTCATATGCACTTTCAATGTAGATGACCCGCATATACACGTGCTTTTCCTGTATAGATATGTAATTAGATATTTTGTAGAGCAGGCCAGATCTATATAAACTTACTCGGATTTATATGTGTTCTTCAGCAGACATGCGCCAACTCTTCATCATTTCTTCTGTTGAATAACCTCAAGACTCATCACCTTGAGATCAATATATCTTGATGGGTGCATCATAGACTCAGAATCATCAAATAAGCACGTCGTCTATTCATGCAGATATTCTTTCGAGGAATTCTTCTTTTCAACCCTCGCACACTTTCTTCATAATTCTCATCATCTTATATAGTTTTCGCCTTCATTAAAACCTTGGGTCAAAACCATTTAATTGCTAATGGTATTCATGGAAGGTATTCCTTTAAGATTATACCAAGGGGCTCTTTTATTTCTTTTTAATTTATTTATCAATTTTCAAAGAAATTGATAAATAAATATATTTACAACTGTTGAATTCCCAAGCCTTCTAACTAATGTTTAACCCTTCGGGCTTTATAAAATATTCAACGCTTTTAAACAAATTAACCTTTGACCCCTGGCCCACATATGCGCCCCCACCGTACCAAAATAAACTTTACGCAAGTCCATTGCCCGCTCACCGTTAGATCGGGAGCCTCCAAGATCAACGATACATATGCATATCGCTGGCCATCCTGGGTCGATCGTTAACGTGCGATGGAAGATCGTTATCGTGCAATGGCGCGTAGTGACGGCGGTTTTGCAGGGACGCGTGTCAACACCTCTATGGAATCGCTCCCCATCCAGGAATACCGCTTATCCCACAAAAGCGGTGCGATATGGGCAATCCGCTTTCACAAATCCACTCGCGGTTTTTAAACAGTGATCTTCCGTCCAATCGCTCCGTACCCCAAGTTCCGTAAAACTTTGATTTAATTTATTCTTTCCCCGTGATTATGTTAATAAAACTCGGGTTATATATAATTTATATAATGTTCCCTGTACACACAGCACTCGCTCGAAGCTCACTATACCGTGGCCTTAGCACCCCGAAATCTTATACAGAAACACGAGTCTATACAGAGTTGCAGGGAATTTCGTATGAGAAAGTGACCAATCAATATCCCAATTTCTCTGGGTAATTTTCCTCCTAATAGAGTATCACCGAAACTCAACCATACACAGATTTTCTTTCTCCTCCATCATTATATGAATTAACTTCCGCAAAGATTCTAATATCCATCAATTCAAATCAACCCTGTGTTTGGAAAACTCTCCTTCAATTCACTGCTTGTCTCTGTAAATGCATGCTTCCTCTGTTCTTTGCTCTCGATCCTGCTAATCGTTGTTCTCTGCACCTTCTCTACACCTTTTCTGTTCTTCTTCATTGCCCATGCTTTTTCCTACTACTCTTGTAAATGCATTTTTCCTCTGCGACATCCTTTGCCATCAATGACAATATTTCCAACAATCTCCCCCTTTGGCATTGATGGCAATACTCGTCCCCTAAAAATCTTATAGCAACCCTTTGTTGCTTTGATTTTCCTCCCCCTTTGACATCTATGGCAAAGAGTTGACAATACCATGCTCCCCCTGAGATCATGCTACATCTTCATGAAATAACAAGATGACTTATAAAAGCCAACGATGCTTCCCTTTCATATGACCAATGCTCCCCCTTAGCCTGTACATTCAGATATGCCCAACAGCCCTTCACAACCAATTTAATATTCTTGTATTTAAGTAGACCTATTCCTCTGCATGGTAGAGACTACTCCCAGTTTCTGTCTGAGATATTCGAACGCTTCCCTGGGTAGAGGTTCGGTAAATATATCAGCAACTTGTTCTTTGGAGGAAACATACTCCAATTTCACCTTTTGTTCAAGCACTTGTTCACGTGAGAAGTGATACTTGATGGGAATGTGCTTGGTCTTGGAATACATAACAGGATTCTTTGAGATACTGATGGCACTTGTATTATCACACATAATGGAGATAGGGGGAACATTTGATTTGAAAGTCTTGTAGGGTTTGCATCATCCAAAGAAGTTGAGTGCAACATGATGATGCTGCCACATATTCTTCTTCTGCTGTTGATAAGGCAATGGAGCTTTTCTTCTTGCTGAACCAAGATACTAACCGGGGCCCCATATAGAATGCACCACCACTAGTGCTTTTCCGATCATCAACACTTCCAGCCCAATCTGCATCAGTGTATGCATGAAGAGTAAGATCAACATTCTTTGGATACCATAGTCCAAAATCTTGTGTTCCTTGTAGATATTTGAATATTCTTTTCACAATCTGAAGGTGAGACTCTTCTGGATTGGCTTGAAATTGTCCAACAATCCCAACTACATGCATAATGTCTGGTCTTGTCCCAGTGAGATAAAGTAGACTTCCTATCATAGATCTATATTCTAGTTGATTCACCGTGGGGGAATCATCACTAGAACTGAGATTACATTCGGTTATCATTGGTGTACTTACAGGTTTGCAATCTTCCATGCCATACTTCTTTAGGATTTTCTTGAGGTATTTTCCTTGTGATAAGAAAATGCCATCTGTTACTTGTTGCACTTGCAATCCAAGAAAGAATGTTAGCTCCCCAAGTAAAGACATTTCAAATTCCTGCTGCATATCAGAAGAAAATTTTTGACTCATAGACTCTTCATTACTTCCAAAAATGATATCATCAACGTATACTACCACAATCAATAGTCTATCATTCTCAATTTTTGTGTATAAGTTGCTATCAGCAGACCCTTTTGAAAATCCTTGTTGATGAAGATATTTTTCAAGACAATAGTACCATGCCCTTAGAGCTTGTTTGAGACCATATAGAGCCTTTTTAAGTCTACAAACAATTTTTTCATCATTTCCCAAAATGAATCCTTCTGGTTGTTCTATATAGACTTCTTCTTCTAGATCACCATTGAGAAAAGCAGATTTAACATCCATTTGATACACTTTGATTTGTTGGAAGCTTGAAAAAGCAAGAAACATTCTTATGGCTTCAAGTCTGGCTACAAGAGAAAAAGTTTCTTCAAATTTTATACCTTCTTGTTGAGCATACCCTTTGCAAACAAGTCTAGGATTATTTCTTATAACATCCCCATTCTCATTTAACTTGTTTTTGAATATCCATTTAGTTCCAATGACATTTTTGTCATGAGGTCTTGGTACTAATTCCAAAGTGTGATTCTTCTCAATTTGATCAAGCTCTTCATTCATGGCTTGAATCCAACAATCATCTTTGCATGCTTGACTGACATTGTGTGGTTCAATAGTGGACAGAAATTCCAAATTGCTAGAAGATTCCACAAGAGTCCTTCTTGTTTGTACACTTGATCCCTTTTCTCCCAAAATTTGAGATTCTGGATGATTCTTTTGAACATATCTAGATGGAGCTTTTTCAGATAAATCATCTTCAGTTTCTTCATTGGGTTCACTATCTATATCATTCTTATTTGATGTAGAAGGATATGTGTCGTCATCATCTTCATCTGTTGTTTTCTTTTCTTCTTTTGGAACTGCAGGAGACTCATCAATAACAACATCGATACATTCAACAATCTTCCGAAGTTTTTTATTGTAACATTTATATGCCCTACTCCTAGAGGAGTAACCAAGAAATATTCCTTCATCTGCTTTGGGTTCAAACTTGCCAATTTTTTCATCATTATTCTTGATAAAGCATTTGCTTCCAAAAATTCTAAAATGCTTTACAGTGGGAGGTTTACCATACCAGAGTTCATATGGAGTTTTATCACTATTTACATGAACATGTGCCTTGTTGAGAATGTTTACTGTTGTATGTGCTGCTTCTCCCCAAAATGTGTCAGGTGTTCTAGAATCATCAAGCATAGCTCTAGCCATTTGTTGAACTGTTATGTTCATTCTTTCTACAACGCCATTCTGTTGTGGAGTGCTAGCTATAGAGAACTGTCTTTTTATGCCATGTTGTTCACAGAATTCAAGAAATTCATTGGAGGTATATTCTCCTCCTCGATCAAATCTGAGACACTTGATTTTTAGATCTAATTCATTCTCAACTAGTGCTTTGAAGATCTGAAATTTCTCAAATGCTTCATCTTTGTGTTTAAGCAGCCCAATCCAACACATTCTAGAGAAATCATCAATGAATAAGATATAGTATTCTTCACCATGTGGTGAATTTTTCCTCATAGGTCCACATATGTCAGTCTGAATGATTTCAAGAGGCTTACTTGATGATCCTTCCTTGGCATTAAATTGTACTCTGGTTTGCTTACCGAATTGGAAATATTTGCATATGATATTTTTAGGTGGAGTGATATTGGGAAGATCACGAACAGCTTTAAGTCTGCTTGATTTGTTGATTTGAGAAAAGCTCAGATGCCCCAACCTTCTATGCCATAGCCAATTTTCTGAAGATTTACTCAAATAAAATTGTTCTTTGCAGTTCTTCAATATATACAGGTTTTTTGGAGTTCTCTTTCCTTTTATAATTGCTTTACCTTTATCAAGATCACGTACCACACATTCTTTTGAACTAAAGACAACTTCAGTTCCTTGATCACACATTTGACTTACACTTAACAAGTTATGCTTTAATCCATCCACATACATGACTTCATTAGCTTTCACCTTATCTTTTAGGAAAACAGACCCTTTTCCTTTAATGACCGCAGGAGTATAATTTCCAAATGTAACATTCTTCTTCTTTTCTAGAGCACTATATGCAAGAAGTTTGTCTTTATCACCTGTCATGTGTCTTGAGCATCCACTATCAATGTACCATTGGTTTTCTTCATCTTCTGCAAATAATTCTATGCCACAATTTTCAACCTGTAATTCCTTCTTTTTCCATACTTTGGAGCTTGAAGGAACATGTTCTTTTGGCTGAACTTTTCTCCTGCATTCAGATTCTTCATGGCCAAAGTTATTGCAATAAGTGCATTCAACTTCATTTTGAAGAGGAGAAAAGTTGTTATAAGTATTCTTCTTTGCTTCAATATCAATCCTTTTCTTTCTTGCTTCTCTTGTCATGATAGTCTTATATGCTACACATTGAACAGCTTTATGACCAAAATTGTGACATGAGAAACATTGTCCATTAAAGAAGAAATTTCTGCGATCATAAGATCTTCTATATGAGTTTATCTGTTGATTGGTGTTTCTTTGAAAGACATTCCTGTTAGTTTTCCTTGAATTGAGATGATCATGCTTTACCTGTAAAGATTCTTTATTCCCTTGATGAGTGGCAGCATGTTGTAAACTAGCTGTAACTGCTTTTAGATAATTTGGTGCTGAAGCCTGAGAAGATTCTCTGATATATCCAAGACCTTTCTTTATAAGAGGAGAACGTTGTACCTTGATAATCTCATCCAAGGTTTCAGACCCTTTAGCAAATCTAAGATTCAGAGTCTTTACTTTCTCAAGTTCCTTTCTTAGATATACTACTTCACACTCTAATTTCTCATTGTGTTTCTCTTTATCTTCAAGCTGATTTTTCAGAGTTCCATGGTTATTTGGCTCTCTTCTAAGCAAATTTTGAGTTTATTGTTTTCATCAAGAAAATCACTGTCTTCTGGAGCATCCACAAAAGTATCCTTTTCTTCTCTATATTCTTTTTCAAATGCCATGAGAAGTCTAAGATCTTGTTCACATTCTTCCTCACTATCAGATAACCCATCACTATCTTCATGAGTATAGTAACACTTTCTAGTGCTAAAACGATTCTTATTCCTTTTTTCTACTTCCTTCCCCTTTTTATGTGTTTCTTTATAAGGAAAATTAGCAGCATAATGACCAACTCTTCCACAATCAAAACATTTGAAAGGAAGCTTACCTCTAAACTGTCCTGTGCCAAGTTGAAGTTTCTTCACAAAGTTTATCTCGTCTTCTTCTGAGATATATCCTGATCCTTCTATTTTTTGTACTTCCTTCCCTTTTGTAGAAGTTCTAAAGATTGCTTCTTTGACTTCAAATGGTCCTCCTCTTCTCATTTCATATGCAGTTCGTATGCCATGAAGTTGCACCACAGTAAGGTTTTGAAGATCTTGCTTTTCTTCAAGAGCAGAAACTTTTGACTCAAATTTTGTTGTTAGTGACCTTAAGACTTTCTCAACCAAAGCAGATTCGGTTATTGTTTCTCCCAGATTTCTCATACGATTTAAAATATCATCAAGACGTAAAAATAAATTGGCAATGCTCTCCTCATTATCCATTTTTAGATTCTCATATTGAATTATGAGAGTTTGGAGTTTAGCACTTTTTACCTTTGCATCACCTTCATAACTTAGAATGATTTTGTCCCATATTGTCTTTGCTGTATTCAGCTGCATGACTTTGACAAATTCTGATTCAGTTAGACTTCCCAATAGAGCATTGACCGCCTTTGCATTTGTTTCATAATTCTTTCTTTCCGTTGGATCTGTTGGTACTGCAACTAGATATTGATAACCTTGTTCAAAAATTTCCCATACCTTCGCTCCCATATACTAAAGATAGGATCTCATCCTTGTTTTCCAGAAGATTAACTTGTTTCCATTAAAGAGCGGAGGCCTGATAGATGTTGTTCCATCTTGATTACTCACCTTGCTTGATCTTCCTTCTAGCGGCTAAGATTTTTAGAAGGACCTGCTCTGATACCAATTCTTGGGAAAAATACTGAGAGGGGGGGATGAATCAGTATTTAGGTCTGAACAATTATTCTTTTCTTTCTCTCAAAACCATATGTAACATTATTGCATCCAACATGTATGTCCAGATATCTTATTATGTTTTTACTTAGAGCACTGCATCATTCATTCTTCATATGAGCAGTAAGCGTGAACATAAATAACAGAACAGACCATAAAACATAAAAAACACATATTAACACCAAGATTTAAGGTGGAAACCCAATTCGGGAGAAAACCACCACTGCTGCAATCTCAGTCTTCAATATTTATTATAAAGAAAACTTCTTACAATATGTGCTGGTGCAGACTTATACCAGGACGTAGGCACCCACCTGCAGAAGGCTACAACCTTCTCTCGTTTACCAGCCTCTCCTGGAAGGGAGCTTCTACCCCATGATCTCGTTTACTAGCCTTTCCTGGAAGGGAGCTACTACCCCCTGCTCTCGTTTACCAGCTACCGCTCCTGGAAGGGAGCTACTACCCCCTGCTGAAGGCTTCGGCCCTCAGATCTATTGCAGACCACGTTTCATTAATTTTCACACTGGATCAAGTAGCTTCAACGCAACCCTTTAATCAATCAACAATCATATTTTGCCCAAAACTTCAACATCCCGTGTATCCTTCTGTGTATATTAATCTTCAGAAAACCCAAACTGTCATATGCACTTTCAATGTAGATGACCTGCATATATACGTGCTTTTCTTGTATAGATATGTAATTAGATATTTTGCAGAGCAGGCTAGATCTATATAAAATTACCCGGATTTATATGTGTTCTTCAGCAGACATGCGCCAGCTCTTCATCGTTTCTTCTGTTGAATAAACTCAAGACTAATCACCTTGAGATCAATATATCTTGATGGGTGCATCATAGACTCAGAATCATCAAATAAGCACGTCGTCTGTTCATGCAGATATTCTTTCGAGGAATTCTTCTTTTCAACCCTCACACACTTCCTTCATAATTCTCATCACCTTATATAGTTTTCGCCTTCATTAAAGCCTTGGGTCAAAACCATTTAATTGCTAATGGTATTCATGGAAGGTATTCCTTTAAGATTATCCCAAGGGGCTCTTTTATTTCTTTTTAATTTATTTATCAATTTTCAAAGAAATTGATAAATAAATATATTTACAACTGTTGAATTCCCAAGCCTTCTAACTAATGTTTAACCCTTCGGACTTTATAAAATATTCAACGCTTTTAAACAAATTAACCTTTGACCCCTGGCCCACATATGCGCCCCCACCGTATCAAAATAAACTTTATGCAAGTCCATTTCCCGATCACCCTTAGATCGTGAGCCTCCAAGATCAACGGTACATATGCATATCGTTGGTCGTCCTAGGTCGATCGTTAACGTGCGATGGATGATCGTTATCATGTGATGGCGTGCAGTGACGACGATTTTGCAGGGATGCGTGTCAACACCTCTATGGAATCGTTCCCCATCCAGGAATACCGCTTATCCCGCAAAAGCGATGCGATATGGGCAATCCGCTTTCGCAAATCCACTCACGGTTTTTAAATAGTGATCTTCAGTCCAATCGCTCTGTACCCTAAGTTCCGTAAAAATTTGATTTAATTTGTTCTTTCCCCGTGATTATGTTAATAAAACTCGGTTTATATATAATTTACATAATGTGCCCTGTACACACAGCACTCGTTCGAAGCTCACTATAACGTGGCCTTAGCACCCTGAAATCTTATACAGAAACATGAGTCTATACAGAGTTGCAGGGAATTTCGTATGAGAAAGTGACCAATCAATATCCCAATTGCTCTGGGTATTTTTCCTCCTAACAGAGTATCACCAAAACTCAACCATACACAGATTTTCTTTCTCCTCCATCATTATATGAATTAACTTCCGCAGATATTCTAATATTCATCAATTCAAATCAACCCTGTGTTTGGACAACTCTCCTTCAATTCACTGCTTGTCTCTGTAAATGCATGCTTCCTCTGTTCTTTGCTGCTGATCCTGCTAATCGTTGTTCTCTGCACCTTCTTTGCACCTCTGTTGTTCTTCTTCGTTGCCCATGCCTTTGCATACTGCTCTTGTAAATGCATTTTTCCTCTACGACATCCTTTGCCATCAATGACAATATTTCCAACAATCTTCAGCCTGAAAGGTAAAGTAGATATATGGTGGGAAGATGTGAAGCGGTTTAGAGACATCACTACATTAGACTTGAGTTGGCATGAATTCAAGAGGCTTTTTAGAAAGAAGTACTTGTGAGAAAGGTACTATGACAACAAAGTCAAGGAATTCTATGAGCTTAATATGGGATCAATGAGAGATGAATAGTATATGACTAAGTTCCTGGAGCTTTTGAGGTATGTACCATATCTTAAAGATTAAAATACTAAATTTCAGAGGTTTTTCGGTGGAATTCCATTAGCATTTAGAGATCAGATTGAGTATGATCAACCTTATTCACTTGAGGAACTTATTGGGAAATTAAAGTATTGCTATGAACAGTCAAAGTGTAAGGCAAAATTTCAGCAAGGATGGAAAGGTAAAGATAAAGGTAAGGGTAAATGGAAGTTGAAAAGAACAAGGCCTCAAAATGGAGAAGAGAAAGAAAATGTTGCATCTTGAAAGAAGTTCAATGTAGATAGACAAGGACATGGGACACAACTTGGAGGGCAACAGAATAAGGGTGATGGTACTGGACGGTTGGACTGTTGGATATGTGGTAAAGAGAATTTCAAGAGATATTGTTCACAGTATTAGGGTGGTAGGCCTCAGATCTATGGTGCACAGAACAGCATACTATTGGGTATGTTGGGAAGAGCATTCCTCGTATCTATGCAGCACTAGATAATATGTAGGAATATCATCAGGTATATATGTTAGGTCCCTATATTACGAGTATAGTCCCTTATTGTTGTTAGTGTAACCCCCTTATTATTATTATTGAACCCCTGTAACCCCCATATTGTTATTATTATGCCCTTAAATTATTATTGTTAGGTTGGCTAGGATTACATTGTGGCCCCATGAACTCCTATATATAGAAAGGAGGTTTTGTAATTTGTATAATCCAAGAATTGTTCATTCATGTAATGCATTGGAGGTTGCCCCCTCGAAATGGCTTATTTCTAAGGCGTTGACATCTCTTTTCTTCTATTTTTTTATCTGGTTTCGCAACATTTGGTATTGGAGCTTTGGATTCTAGGGTTTTGCTGCTCCAAATAGGTCATTGTGGAATTTTCATTATAACTTTTTTTCTACGAAGGTTCAGAAGCTAAAATTTTCAGAGTACGACGCCGAAATCCCGAGGAACATCGTCACAAAATTTCAGAGCTTGTTTCGCAATATTTTCGTAGATATGATTTGTGGAAGTTAGGGCTTTTGCGGGCTCCTAAATTTCACTTAAAAAGTTCATCGCAGACTTTTCGCTATAAATTTGTTTCTACGAAGGTTCAGAAGTTGAAATTTTTAGAGCGCGAAGCCGAAATCTTGAGGAACATCATCGCAAAATTTCAGAGCTTGGTTCACAATATTTTTGGAGATATGATCTGTGGAAGTTAGGTCTTGTTCAGGCTCCTGAATTTCATTGCAAAGAGGTGATCATGGGAAAAGCTTCATAACTCTCTCTCTGAGCATCGGATTGGAATTTTTGTAAAAAGTGACTAGAATTACACGAACTGTAGTCTCCTGTCTATAAATTTCAGAGAAAAAGGAGCAAACAGTGACACGGGGCAATTCGTACAAGTTTGATCTACTGAACTAGTCCATAATTAGGTCATTGTGGGAGGTTGGACATAACTTTGCCTTGAAGAATCCAAATCAAGTTAGACCTGTGGAATTTGAAAGAAGCTTCAGAGGACTACTACAGGGTGAAATTTCAGATATTTAGGATCTGCAAGTATATAGATAAGTCAATTTCAACATCGAGCTCCTCAAAAGCAAGTAAAAGGTGTATATTTTTTTTCCGAATTGCATAATTCTTGTTTGAAGAATCAAGTTGAATTGATTCCAAGGGCATATTGTAGAATAGATAACAGTATTGGATTCTCAAATGGCCCCTAAAAATAATTCAACACACATTAACCCTTTAGAAGGCTTTACTATGACTCATAAAGACGAAGAATGGAAACATGACATATCAAAATTACAAGAACAAGTGCAACAAATTTCACTCTCGCAAAAAGAAACAAAAAATGACATGGAAGTTTTGAAGAAAGGCGTGGAATCTAAGATGGATGGCTTGAAGAATGGCATGGAAGCTAAGATGGATGGCATGGAAACAAGCATGGAATCTAAGATGGATGACATGGAAGCTAAGATGGAAAACATGAAGAATGATCTAAAAGTAGACATCGAAGGTTTGATAAAGTTGATACAACAAATGTTTCCTAATGGTGAAAAGATAGTAGAGGAAATTCATGATGAGAACAAAATAAATGTTAATCGTGATTTCATAAACTCTAATGTTGGCGGGAAGAACCACCATATTCCAAAAATGGATATGAGGAAGTTTGATGGAAAGGATTCTGTAACATGGATACTACAGATGGAGCAATATTTTGATCTCCATAATGTGCAAAACACACAAAAGGTACGCATTGCAACTTTACATTTAGAACAAAATACATTTGTATGGCATCGATGGCTTTGCTCCAGTAAAAAAATTGTCACTTGGTCAATTTTTACGGAGGAAATGATAGCACAATATGAGGATACAAAGAGAAACACCTTCTTTAGCCAATTGATAAATCTCAAGAAAAAGGGTTTAGTGGGGCAGCACATTGAGGACTTCCAAAAATTGAATATAAGGGTAACTGATATTCCAGAGGAATACAGGATTGATCTCTTCATAGGCACTTTAAAGGATAACATTCAACATGAAGTTCACGTTCTGGAACCTGATTCATTGGAGAAGGCATTCAGGTTGGCAAGAAAAGTTGAATGTAAAATTATGGCGACAAGGCAGCCTACCACTCAATTCTATAAAGAAGGAAGTGTTGCTACGCCTAGATTTCCACAACCTACAAGGTTGACACCACAACAATTGGAAGAAAAAAGAGCAAAAGGGCTTTGCTATAGTTGTGATAGTAAATACACTAAAGGTCATAAGTGTGCTGAGAAGAAATTATTTTACATAGATTGTGAAGAGGAAGAAGAAAATGAACAAGAAGAGGATATACACCAGGAACCAACCCCAGAAGAGGAAGAAATGAATCCAACCATATTGTGTAATGCACTGGCAGGAATTACCACTCCTCAAACTCTCAAGATAAAAGGACAAATCAAGAAGAGAAAGGTAATAGTGTTGATTGATTCAGGTAGCACCCATAATTTTATTCATTGTAAGGTAGCCAAGGAATTAAATTGTTTCCTATACCCAGCACCAGAATGTCAAGTGATGGTTGGAAATGGAGGAACTATAAATTGCTCTGGAAAATGCCATAATATCAAGCTAACCATGGGGGAATATGTATTGACTAGTCCAATGCTTGCCATTCCTATGGGAGGTGTTGATATTGTACTAGGAGTACAATGGTTACAATCTTTGGGGACGGTAGCTTTTAATTTTCAAGAACTTTTCTTGAAATTTTTTTCAGAAGGAAAGGAAGTCGAATTACGGGGTATTGCAGGGAAGCCAGGAAGGATAATAAGCTCTAATGTCATGACAAAGCTTCTAAAAAAAGAACAACGAGGCGTAATTGCACAATTATGCTCACTAGAAGTTCCAACATCAAAATCATCTATTTCTGCAGATCTCCAACAAGACTTGGACAATCATTCCAAGGTGTTTGAAACTCCCAAAGGACTCCCACCTATTCGTGATCATGATCATGCTATTCATTTGATTTCAGGAAGTGTTCCTCCAAACATCAGGCCTTATAGATATCCTTATGTCCAAAAGAGCGAAATTGAACGTATGATTGCAGAAATGTTAGAGGCGGGTATAATTCAACCTAGTCAAAGTTCTTTCTCTGCTCCTGTAGTATTGGTACACAAGAAGGATGGATCATGGCGAATGTGTCCAGATTATAGGAAGCTCAATAAGCTCACCATTAAAGATAAATTTCCCATTCCTGTGATTGATGAATTATTGGATGAATTACATGGAGCAATTTATTTTACCAAGTTGGATCTTCATTCAGGATATCATCAAATTAGAATGAAGACTGAAGATATTCCAAAAACATCATTTCGAACTCATGAAGGTCATTATGAATTTTTGGTCATGCCTTTTGGCCTTACCAATGCACCTTCTACATTTCAAGGGTTGATGAATTCCATTTTCAAACCCTTCCTTAGAAAATTTGTGCTAGTATTTTTTGATGATATACTAATCTACAGCAGGTCTTGGAAGGATCCTGTTCAACATGTTGACAGGGTGCTCAAACTATTGCAAGAGAAAAAATTATATGAAAAAAAATCCAAATGTTTATTTGGAGTACAAGAGGTGGAATATCTGGGTCATATTGTCTCTCACGAGGGTGTTAAGGTAGACCCTAACAAAATTAAAGCCATTAAGGAATGGAAAGTCCCCACAACCGTAAAGAAGTTGCAAGGATTTCTCCAGTCAACAAGGTATTATCACAAGTTGTTAAGAATTATGGGAGAATAGCAGCACCTCTAACAACATTATTGAAGAAAGATGCATTTTAATGGAATCCTGAAGCAACTAAGGCCTTTGAACATCTTAAAGAGGCAATGTGCCTAGCACTGGTCTTAGCTACACAAGACTTCACAAAAACCTTTATTGTGGAATATGATGCCTCAGGAAATCGAATTGGTGTTGTTTTAATGCAAGAAGGAAGACCCATTGCTTTTGAAAGTCGTCCAATCAAAGGAAAGTATTTTCAGAAATCTATTTATGAGAAGGAAATGTTAGCAATACTACATGCATTAAAGAAATGGCGAACTTACCTAATGGGAAGACACTTCAAGGTAAAAACTGATCATGATAGTCTTAAACACTTTTTGGAACAAAGACTATCTTTAGAAGAGTAGCAAAAATGGGTCACAAATATGTTGGGTTATGACTTTGAAATAATCTACAAAAAAGGGAAGCTAAATGTTGTTGGAGATGCACACTCAAGAAAGAATGAAGAGGTGGAAGAATTGCTCTGTGCCATTTCTATTATCCAACCATATTGGATAACCGAAGCAAGAGATGAATGGAAGAAGGATGAAGAAGTGTGGACACTCATTCAAAAGTTGCAGCAAGATCCTAGTACATTTGATACATTTAGTTGGAAAATTTATTCCTTATGGTACAAAGATCACTTATATATTTGTAATAATTCCCAACTAAAACAAAAGATTCTTTTGGAATTTCATACTTCTCCTTTAGGAGGACACTCGAGATTTTTAAAAACTTACCACAGGGTGAAGAAATAATTTTTTTTGGGATGGCCTTAAATCTGATATTAAAAAGTTTGTGGCGAAATGTTTGATTTTCCAGCAGAATAAAGTTGAGACAATTAAGACCTTGGGTCTTCTACAACCTAAGAGATTTCAATGGATTTTATCACAGGTTTACCTAAGTCCAAAGGAAAGAGTGTCATCATGGTGGTAGTTGATAGATTTACCAAGTATGCACACTTTTGTGCATTATCTCATCCATTTAAAGCAAGTACAGTTGCTACTACATTTATGGACAGAATTCAAAAGCTACATGGAAGCCCAAGGGTTATTGTGAGCGACAGAGATCCCATTTTTACTGGAAATTTTTGGACGGAGTTATTTTCTTGTTTGGGTACTCAATTAGCTCATAGCTCATCTTATCATCCTCCATCTGATGGTCAAACTGAGATAGTAAATAAATGTTTGGAAGGATATCTTCGTTGTTTTGTATCTGATAAACAAACACAATGGGTGAAGTGGTTACCTCTCACTGAATGGTGGTATAACACTTCCTTCCATACTGCAGCAAAAATGACCCCATTTATGGCACTTTATGGATATCATCCACCATCGATCACATCATCTTTAAGGGAAAATTTGAAGGTTCAAGCGGTGGAAGATCACGTCGAGCATCAGCAAGAAGTTCTCCAACTCTTAAAGGATAACCTGAATTTGGCACAAAATCGAATGAAACAACAGGCAGATCAACATCGCAACAAGAGAAGTTTTGATGTAGGAGATTGGGTATTTTTACGGCTACAACCATACAAACAAATGTCCCTCAAGCAAGCTAAGAAGGATAATAAATTATCGCCAAAGTACTATGGTCCTTACAAGGTGTTGCAAAAGATTGGTACTATGGCATACAAATTGGAGCTTCCTGCTTCTTCATGAGTGCATCTAGTTTTCCATGTTTCATGCTTAAAGAAGGTTATAGGTGAAAATCTTCCAGTTCAAACAATATTGCCAGAACTTGATGAGGAAGGAAAAATCATATTGGAACCTGAAGCGGTCATGGAAACAAGAACTCGACAGCTACGGAATCGATCAATTTCAGAGTATCTCATCAAGTGGAAGAACTTGCCCACTGAAGATTCTACATGGGAGGATGAGAATTTTATACAGAAGCACCCAGAGCTACTCAAGCGTTGAGGACAACACTTTTTTGAAGGAGATGGGCATGTTAGGTCCCTATATTACTAGTATAGTCCCTTATTGTTGTTAGTGTAACCCCCTTATTGTTATTATTGTACCCCTGTAACCCCCATATTGTTATTATTGTGCCCTTAAATTATTATTGTTAGGTCGGCTAGGATTACATTGTGGCCCCATGGACTCCTATATATAGAAAATAGGTTTTGTAATTTGTATCATCCAAGATTTTTTCATTCATGTAATGTATTAGAGGTTGCCCCCTCGAAGTGGATTATTTATAAGGCATTGATATCTCTTTTCTTCTATGTTGCATCTTGAAAGAAGTTCAACGTAGATAGATAAGGACATGGGTCACAGTCTGGAGGGCAATGGAATAGAGGTGATGGTACTCGACGGTTGGAATGTTGGATATGTGGTAAAGAGAATTTCAAGAGATATTTTTCATAGTATTAGGGTGGTAGGCCTCAGATCTATGGTGCATAGGAAGTGCATACTATTGGGTATGTTGGGAAGAGCATTCCTTGTATCTATGCAACACTAGATAATATGCAGGAATATCATCAGGTATCTATCATTGAGATGGACCGTAAGTTTTATGATCAAGTTATCTCTATTTTGATTGACCCTAGATCTAATTATAGTTATGTTAACCTTGACCTGGTGGATAAGTGTGGTTTGAATAAACAAGTGCATACATAATCTTGGTTAGTGCAATTTTATACAAGTACAAATAAGAGAGTTTATCATTGGGTAAATTTTTCTACATTTGAGTTGAATGGTATGCCTACATCAACACATTTGAATGTATTTTCATTGGGACCATATAGTATGATTTTGGGTATGGAATGATTATATCTTCATAGGACCAAAGTGGAGTGTTATGACAAAGATATTGAGTGCTTGGATGGCAATGGAGTACAAAGAATATTACACGGTAAGAAAAAAGAAACATCAGTTAGGATGGTGATCGCTATGCAGGAAAAGCATGGTCACAGAAAAGGGTGTGTTTTATAGCAGTGCACATTTCTAATGATAAAGGTGAAGAGGATGAGGATGTGTAGATATTGAGTAGGTACCCGATATTACAAAAGTTTCAAAATGTGTTTCTAACAGAGATCTCGGAGTTTCCGCTTCATAGAGAAGTGGACTTTTTTATTGAGTTGGTACCAGGGGCAACACCACCATCAAAGGTATCATACAGGATGAGCACTCTAGAGTTAGTAGAGTTGAAGTTTTTGTTGAAATAAATGCTTGAAAAGGGATACATTAGGCCAAGTGTATCACTGTGGGGTGCACTAGTATTGTTTGTGAAGAAGAAGGATGGTACTCTCAGGTTATGCGTTGATTACATGTAGTTGAAAAAGATGACCATCAAGGACAAGTATCTGTTATCGAGGATTGATGACTTATTTGATCAGTTAAAAAGAGTAAGAGTGTTCTCAAAGATTGATTTTTTATCTGGATTTATTTAGATACACATCAAGGAAGAGGACATCCACAAGACAACTTTCTGAACCAAGTATGGGAATTATGAGTTTGTTGTAATTCCATTTGGTTTGATTAATTCTCCAACTACCTTTATGTGCTTGATGAATATTGTGTTGAGTCTATATCTAGACAAGTTTTTTATTGTCTTCATTGATGACATCTTAATATATTATAAAAATGAGGAAGATCATGTCGAGCATTTAGCATCAATGTTGATATTGTTGAGGGAGAATAAGTTGTATGCTAAGCTTAGTAAATGCTTATTCTTTTAGATGGATGTACATTACTTGGGGCATGTGGTCTCCAAGGATGGCATAATAGTGGATCCAGAGAAGATAAGATTTATCATGGAGTGGGTATCTCATAGAAATGTGGATGAGGTAAGATCATTCATGGGGCAAGTAGGTTACTATAGAAGGTTCATCACGAACCTCTCTCACCTTGCATATCCTATTACGCCACTGTATAGGAAAGGTAAGAAATTTTAATGGACAGAGGAATGTGCAACAATTTTTGAACAGTTTTTGACAAATGCTCTAGTGTTAAAGATTGCAGATTCGGAAAAAAAAAATTGTAGTGTGTACAGATGCTTGCAAGGGATGCCTTGGTAGAGTTCTTATGTAAGAGGGACAGGTAGTATTCTATGAGTAAAAAAAATTGAATGAGAATGAACAAAATTATATGACATGTGATATTGAGTTAGCAGCGATCATCCATACATTGAAGATGTGGAGGCATTATCTTCTTGGCAGGAGATTTGTACTGATGAGTGATCACAGTGGGTGTAGATATTTGTTTGAATAGCTGAATCTAAATGTCAGGAAAGCTATATGGTTAGCCACGATCAGTGAGTTTGACTTCGAGATCAGGTACATTAAGGGAAAAGAGAACTATTTTGTGGATTTTATTAGTAGGAGGGTACATGTGAATCATATATCAATTATGAGCTCTTATGGGACAGACTTGAAGGATCATATTTCACAGGAAAGTCCGTTGGATCACAGGTATATAGATATTATGCACAGATTACAGCACAGTACATGTAGTAGTATAGGTGAAGGTATAGGTTCACATGATGTGGATTATCATCTCTCAGCAGATGGCTTGATCAAATATAGGGACAAGATATATGTGTCAGACAGTAGTGATATCAAGAAAACTATCTTGAGGGAGTTTATTCAATTCATACAAGATACCATAAGACATTGACATAAATAAAGAAATTTTATTATTGGTTGAATCTGAAGAAATATGTCGCGGAGTTTGTGGCTCAATGTCTAGACTTTCAATAGATAAAGGTAGAGTGTAAATATCCAGGTGGATTTCTACAGTCGATTGTGATTCCAAAGTGGAAATGGGAGGTCATTTCCATTGATTTCATTACATTTTTATTGAGGACATCTATACAACATAATTCCATTATGGTTGTGGTGGACAGGTTGACTAAGGTAGCACACTTCATTCCGGTGAAGACTATGTATTCAGCTAGTGATGTGGCATGAGTGTTCATCAGAGATGTGATCATATTGCATGGTGTTACAAAGAAGATTGTGTTAGATAGTCATGTGAAATTCACTTCCAAGTTTTGGAAGGAGTTGTTTGTAGGTTTAGGTACAGATTTTGCCTTCAGTAAAATTTATCATCTATAGACAAATGGAGAGACAGAGAGAGTCAATAGGATATTGTAGGACATGTTGAGGATGTATCTGATGCATCAACAGAGTATATGAGAGGAGTACTTTCCATTGGTTGAGTTTTCTTAGAAAAATGGTTACCAAGAGTCACTGAGGATGATTCCATTTGAGGCATTATATGGGTGGAGTTTCAATACTCCCATCAGTTGGAGTGATCCAGTGAATAGGGTATTAATTGGACCATACATGTTTGAAGAATGGAACAGGAAAAATAGGTAATAAAGAAGAATATAAAGGTAGCACATGATAGGCATAAAATTGATGCATATCGGAACAGGTTGTTTAAAGAGTTTTAGGTTGGGTAACAGGTGTACATGCACATCAAGCCAAAGAAGAGTTCCTTGTAGATTGGATCATGTGCCAAGATGGCACCTCAGTTTTGTGGACCTCTGGGATTCTTGAAAGAATTGGGCTAGTAGCCTATCAACTTGCACTGCCTCCGATAGTGAAATTATGTGATGTTTTACATGTATCATTGCTTAAAAATCATGTTAAATATTATAATCATGTGATTTTCTGGTTTTTATTGTAGGTGGAGCCATAATGATAATTCTAGCTGAAACGACAGTGTATTTTGCAGAGAAAGATGCTCGTGATCTGGAACCGAGCAATCAGGCAGGTTAAAGTGCAGTGGAAGCACTTTGGGCTCGATGAAGCTACATGGGAGATGGCCGATCAGATGTGGCCTATATATCCTTCTATAATCGCTGGCTAAGCAAATGTCCTTGGTATATGTTTTTGGTATATGTGTACATATGTATATGGATGTAAATATCGCCATGAGTTGTGTTATAAAGCTCCAACAAGAGATATTTTCTCATGTCATTTTGGGTTTTATGTTGTTTATTTCTTTTGAGCAAGTTGTTCAATGTAAATACTGCATCGAGCTAAGTTAAAAAGCTCCGTGGGTAGTATGTTTTGATTTCGACAGTCTTGTTAGTTTTAGGTTTCATTGAACATCAAAGATGGTGTTCCCCCAAGGGGGAGGATTCTATAACATCCCTGGTCAAAAATCCATGTAAAAAGTTAATAAAGGAAAAATAATAACCACGGATATGGGACACTTATTCCAAGTTTAATCGTGGGAAAAACATCCTAGTGTGGGTGTTCATTTGGTTTATTATGGCTAAGGAAATTGGCAAAGGAAATGGAAAAGTCTTTGGAAATGAAAAGTGGCATTTATTGGCATTTATTTATGAAAATAAAGGAAATTAAGAGAAAAGGAAGGTGGAAGGTCACAAGTTGCATGTGAGGAGTGTTATGGTCATAAATTTTATAGGATCTCAAGGTGATTGAGTATGTCATATTTGTAATTTTACATTGTAAATTATTTTCAATTTGCAATTGATTTCGAATATATATATATATATATATATATATATATATATATATATATATATATATATATATTAAAGAAAATCAAAAGAGGGTATGTCAAAATAAAAAAAAATGTGAAGAAAAATACAAAAATACAGAAAATTGAAAAAAAATTAAAAAGAGAATAAAACCCCAAAAAGTAAAATAGAAATAATATTGAAAGTGCTACAAATTTAATTTTCACTACTGTTAAATTAGTTTCATTTATGTTAAAATCCAATAAAATTGTGTGTTGCTTGTCTTAAAATGCCACAATGAATAGATTCTTGTTCCAATCATACAACTTAATCATGATGGAACAATTGTGAATTTCATGTTAATTAGGTTAGTGAATAATTATTTGTCAAACAGTCACTAATTTTGACAAATCGGTATTCAGGTAGAAAATGAGAATCATTCAACAGTCTAACATGAATCAATAGGAGAAATAAGTGATAGAGTAGAGTAGATTGTTATAAATAAATAAAAAAGGATATGTGGGTTTTCTAGCTCAAATGCACCCTAAAGAGATCAAATGAAAAAATGTTAGCTTAGAAAAAGAATTGAAAATGAAAGGGTAGGTAGAAATTGCATTATGGCTTTGAAAATTATGAAAAATGTTTTATCCTAAGTTTTTAACTTACAAAGTTTTTCCATGCACATACGTAAGAAAAGGAATAAAAGTTTTGTCCTGAGTCTAAAAGGTTCGGCATATGAAAATGAAGATTTGGCACCTTATCCCCTTATCCTAAGTTTTTCCTTTTATAAAACCCTTCGCTACCCAAAAAAATATCTCATCAAATTCCACCATTTCCCGATTAACTCACCTCCATCTTTCCCATCATCCAATCCCTAGCTCATCTATCTAATGGCTCTTATCATTTTTTGGCCCCCCCTCTCCATCTGAACTTTACTATCGAGGGTGGGGTCCGAAATAAATGGTTTTTTGTTTCGGGCCCACGCTAACATGGCGCCCTCTCATCATTTCACACCCCCCTTGACGAAACCATTTACCACTTTGGACCCCCTCCGAAAAGAAATTTTCCCTCTATATTAAAAATCAACAATCTACCCCATTGACAGCCAATCATGTCACACCACTTAGACCATACTGTTGCGAATTAAATGTCTTCTTGTGGTAATACAACCGTTGATGAATTTATTTCATCTCTAACCATTAAATCCAACAAATCTGGGCCACTTTCAACGGGAAAACAACCCAACTGAGTATAAATTGATGGATTATCAATGTTTGACCCTTTACCTTGCCATTTTCTCTGCTCTGTACATGTTTTCTATAGGTTGACATAGCACCGAAAAATCCAGAAGCTGAAGCCTAGAGAGCACAGAAGTTAATAGAAAGATTGTAGAAGTCTAAGAGGGAGTCATCTATTTGAAATACCTCGGGCCAAGTCAAAGAGATAATTTGGAAAAATATTCTTAAGTCCATCAATGAAATTTGGCCTTTCATACAGATCATATTTGATCAGAAGGAGCTGATAGAGAAAGCCAATGATGTCATTACAAAAATCAAGGAAGAACTTGGAGATAAGCCAACCACTACTAACAACATTATTAAGTTCTTAAATTCCAAGAACAAGTATGAGCTAGAGGAGTTAGGAGTGGATGATAGGACTGAGACAATATTGGAAGTCAAGAAGGTTCTTACAAAGAGAAACCTTATTGTACAGCTGGAGGAAAAATGTCACAGCCTACAGATAGTTGTAAACAGATTTTTCAATAGGCTAGAAACTTTAACTTAGAAAGTTTTTCCTTCCCTGTTTGTAATCAATGACAAACTAATGCACAGACAAGATTATACAAAGAAGTTGGAGCATATTTCTAAAGACACAACTTAGTTTTCAAACATCAAACGCACTATGATAGAGAAATCATTCTTGGAGGTATTAACTCATGACCTTTTCATCAAGCGTGAGATAAACCACGTTTTTGTGTTAAAACCAATTTTTTCTAAGTATACCGAAGTGGATGAAATCTACAGGAGGGTCATAAAGTTAACTATCCTAGATGAAGATCAATGGGATAAGTTAACTGAATTCCAGTAGTAAAAGGTAACAAAGAACAATCATCTACAACCATCTCACAAGATAGCACATCAGATAGCATTACAGCCAGTGCAGCCTACCAATAGGCTTACTCATCAACTGATTCCTTGAAAATAGTGCCAGAAAGCCAGATCACCCACATTAACCTATTTTTTGTAACAGTTAGATTTTATTGTTAGATATAGGATAATAATACACTATCTATTGATACAACATTTATTGTAATCAATTTTGTAAATTTTAGTATGAATACTTTGTTGTTTGAAGTATTAGAGGTTGTTTTTTGAACATATTTTTCCTACTGCACAATTGTAAATTCCAAGTTCTTGTTGGAGCATCAATAATACAAAGAGTTCTTTCAGGATTCATGTGGTGTAATTACTTGTGAAGTGTTTCTATTGTTTCTCTGTTTTCCACGGTTATTTCCTTATTCTATTTATCAGAATTCTTAATTGTAAAATAGAAAGTGTGATGAATAGGACATGTTATTTAAAATGCCTTATCTTGGTTGCTTTTACAATTAATTTTTTTCTACTTGAGGTCAGATTGAAAAATAATTGAATGCTTTTTAGTCTCAACTGAAATTCACTTTTATCCCATATCCATTATCCATTTAAAATCTTAAAGAATCTAGTAAATGCAACCTAGCATTCCTTGTTAAAGCTCTTTTAAAATATTGATAAAAAATCCAGTTTTATGTTTTAACTTCATTGCCCAATGGGAAAATAAATATTTAATCAACCAAATCAATCAAAATCAAACAATCACTAAGTACAGTGATAACTATCCTAACACCTATTCAAAACAAAGTTTAACCTTAAAGAGAGATCCCTCTCTAAAACGAGCAGGGCTAGATCCTGACTTCCAAAGTGGTTTTGATGCTATCCTCTATGATTTATTCTCCCAATATTAAAATTTACAGAAAAATAACATAGTGGCGACCATACTGGGGACAATTGAAAAAAGTGTAATTCCTTTCGAATTCATAACCCTGGTTAAAACATTGTACTATAGGAAATAATCTAAGATTGGTTTTCCTTTCAATAGTGTAAATAATAAGTGTGTGTGCATTTAGATCATAACTCTGGCTCCTAAAATAGCCTATACTAGAGCTCATCGTGATCCAAAGCCTACAGAAATTGTAGATGACCCTGAGAAAATACAGAAAAGAAAGAGCTTAGCAGAAAGCCAAGGAAGTTCTAGTCCTCCTCAAAGAGGAGATTCACTCCCAAAAGACTTTGTAACCCTACAAGAAATTGATTTTGATTTACCCTTTGAACAAAGCCTATTTAGAACTAAATTAGCCAATTGGGAAAACTAGATAGTAGTAGATCAAGCTACATTACAAAGAAATTCATCTGAAGCCCAATCTACTCCTACTAATATAGACCTTCAAATCCTCCAATACTTTGACAAATTGCATGGTTTAGTCTCAGGATTAGACATTTCTATTCATGAAGCTTATGTGCAGCAATATGTAGAACTTTATGTTTTGACTTCTTACGTTGAATCACTCACCTCATCACAATATGTGCATCCTAGATCAGCAAGTCCTACCCCTTTTGTAGTCTCCACAACTACTCCGGTACTTTCCCATAAATCAGTAAGCCCTACTCCTTTTGTAGTTTCCACAACCACTCCAGTACTTTCTCACCAAGCGAATCAAACGCCTTTTTCTCCCCAATCCTCATCTACAATCCAACCTTCATCTCCACCAAAACCTCAAGTTTCAGCTCAGCCTCCACCTTTCATTCAACAACCACATCATATTGTTCATCCTCATATCCTTATAATGGAAGCCATATATGCTCCCCTTGTCCTTCAAGCCCCTTTGGAAAAAATTCCACAATATTATCAAAAAATAATCCCTCAATTTGATGGAAATGGACCTATCACTGCCCAACAACATGTAGACAGGATGAATGACAGTTTTGACCTTTAGGAGGTAGATGAAGAGAGTGTAAAACGTAGGTTGTTTTCACAACGGCTCACAGGAGAGGTGATAAAATGGTTTAAAGTGTTACTTGCTGCTATTATTAATGATTTTCTTGGATTTCATCAAACATTCCTTACTAGGTGGGAAATTAAAAAAAACCTCTTCAGATTTTATCTGAATATGAAAGTATTAGAAGGGGACCAGTGGAAAGTTTTCAAGACTATTGCACTACATTCAAAAGTGCATAGAACGCAATCCCTGCTAATATTAAACCACCACAAGGCTTATCCCTAATTAAATTCCCATATGGTTTTGAGGCAAACATGGCTTACTAGCTTATGGAAATAAATTCATCCACACTAGAAGAAATGAAAAGGGATGTAGTAAGTGTAGAAGCAAATCTGTTAGCCAAGAGATCTAGAATTAGCAATGAAAGGAGAGTAACCCAAAAGAGGAATCCTCTACTTCTTCTACTAATGCTAAAATTGATTCCTTAGTTAGAATAATAGAAAGGATGATGGAGAGGATTAATTTGAATGAGAGGGTTTCACCTATGGAAAATCAACCTGCACCTCAAATTCAAAATCAAAATCTTAGGATAAATCCTCCCCAAATCAAATAAAGAGAGAAGAGGGGTCCTGATCAGAAAATTAGACCTCATTTTCAGGAAAGATATGCTGATGAAGATGGAGAAGTAGTGGAAGAAGTAGAAGACAACCAGGTAAATTTAATGGGCAACAATGATGATGAAACTGTGTTTCTTACTCAGGAAGAACAAGAGCTTTTTCAATTATCCCAAACTAAACTTGATTCTTAGGAATCAGATGACTATAAGCAAGGATTTGAAAATGCTATCATGGAATTCCATAGACAGTACAATCTTAGGAGTAAGAAAACATTAGATGATCCAAACAAAAAGACTAATTAAATCCCTATCAAGAAAAATTCTAACACCACTTCAAAGAAAACTCTAGAAAATGTTGCTAAGAAAACTGTTGATAGTTCTAGCAAAAAGACAATTGAAATTCTTTCTAAAAGGATTGTTGAGAGTACCTCCAAAACTAATCAAATAGACATTCCCACCACCAGTCACCAAAAATAACATGGGTCAAAAGGAACTGCTGATAAATCTGACTTTCTGAACTTACATAAATTTCAAACATCATTCAATATTGAAAATGAACTAGCAAAGCTGAAAATTCCTATCCCTTTGACTAAGTTAATGAATAAAAAGTTGTACAAAACTCAAGGTATGAAAGCTTTGAACAGAGGATAAAATAATGATATTGTCAATTTGAATGATGATCAGCGTGAATTATTATTCGGTCCAGAGGTAGATGGTAAACCACAAGAAGCAGGATTCCCTCCATTTTATGTCAGTCTTAATGTTCATGATAAGATTCTCCATAATGCTATGTTGGATTCAGGTGCTTCCCACAATATGATGCCAAAATTTGTTATGGAGAAACTTGGCCTTGACATTACTAGGGCTTACAAAGACTTGTATTCATTTGATTCAAGAAAAGTAAGATGTTTAGGTCTCATTAAGGATTTATGTGTCACTTTAGCCCAAATACCAGCTAAGAGTCTAGTAATGGACATAGTGGTGGCTGACATTCCCCCAAATTATGGCATGATGTTTTCACGCTCTTAGGGAGAAAAACTACAAGGTACCCTACAAATGGATATGAATTATGCAACCATACCAGTGTTTGGTCCAAACAGAAGATTGTATAGGGAAAACTTAATGAAATATATAGTGAGTAGTCAGGAAAAGCCACATAACTACCCCCTTTACTCTGTTCACTTTGATTTAGACTCCTTCATTCTGTATAATGATGGGGATATTGATGCTCAGATCACGAGTTCTGAAAATGAAATTTGTGAAACACATGAAAATCAAACAAAAATTGTACAACAAAACAATGAAACTGGACCTTTTTGGAATATGAGTTTTGATGGTTCTTGTAGTAGAGCGAGGTCAGGAGCAGGTGTGTGGGTCTCAAATTTAGGAAATAATCATGCAGAAGGTCATTCATATAAACTTAATTTTCAATGTACTAACAACATAGCAGAATATGAAGCACTTCTTTTAGGCTTGCAATTATTGAATAAATTGGGTGCTAAGAGAATTTTTGTTCATGGTGATTTTGAATTGATAATTAAACATATTAAAGGAGAGAATGTTGCAAAACATCCTAGATTGAGAGCATACAGAAATGTTGTGTTTGATTTCTTACACACTTTTGTAGAATATAATCTTGTTGTTATACCTAGAAATCAGAATGTCCTTGCTAATGGTTTGGCTTTTTCAACCAACACATACAAAATACCTCATCCCAACAAACAATATACACTAGAGGTCAAACACCATCCAGCTATACTAGACAACATGAGGTATTTGCAGGTATTTGGAAATGATAGGAAAATAGAAAATTTTATGCAATCCAAAGATGAGTATGAAAAAATAACATTGATTTAGATGGTCAAGTAGAAAATCGGGTAGTTGTGCATAATAACGTAGAAGATCAGTTTGATGAATTAGATGTAAATATTTTTGTAGGTGAAGTTGTACATAAATTAGAATTGCATGAAATTGATCCATAAAAATAATAATTTGAAGTACTTCAACTTAAAGATAATATTTTTCCTAGAGGTCTAGTTCCATTAGAAGAAATTTTTGATTTCAATGATGTAGCTAAAAAGCCAAAAATAAAGCCCACAGGGGCAGATGTAGAAGAATGTAATATAAGTAGTGAACATAATCCTAAAATGATAAAACTCTCAAAATCACTACCTAATGTCATAAAACAAGAATACATAGCTTTATTCAAAGATTTGTTTGATGTCTTTTCTTGGAGCTATGAGGATCCTAAAGCATATTATACTACTATCATACAACACAAAATCCCTGTCAAAGAAGATCAGAAACCATTCAAAAAAAAACTTCGTAAAATAAATCCTACTCTGATGCCTTTAATTGAGAAGGAGGTTAAAAATATGTACGATGCTAAAATTATTATCCCTCTCATATACTCTAAATGGGTGTCTAATATAGTGCCTACTAGGAATTAAACTGGAGAAATCCGGTTATGTATTGATTTTAGAAATCTTAACAAGGTCTCCCTAAAAGGAAACTACCCTTTGACCAAAATGGACCATATATTACAGAAGGTAGTAGGGTCTAGTAGGATGTCATTGTTAGATGGTTTATCAGGTTATAACCAGGTCCTAGTACATCCTAATGATTAGGATAAAACAACTTTCGCTACTCCATGGGGGACCTTCATGTATGTGAAGATGCCCTTTGGATTAATGAATGTTGGGGCCACATTTCAAAGAGAAATGGATATTGTCTTTGCTAATGATATTGGCCATTTTATTGTGATTTATCTTGATGACATTACTGTATATTCTAAGATTGACGAGGAACATTTGAGGCATCTAAGAAGAGTGTTTGAAAAGTATAGAAGGTTTGGTATCTCATTAAATCCTAAAAAAAATTGTTTGGCCTTGAGGAACGTAAGCTTCTTGGTCATATTATTTCAAAGGATGGAATTAGGATTGATCCTAGTAGGATTGAAGCAATATTGAAAATCAGTCACCCTAGAAGCATCAAAGAGCTTCAGTCTTTCATTGGAAAAATTGATTTCCTAAGGAGATTCATTCCTAATCTTGCAGAGCTTCTTAGAAATATAATGAACATGCTTAAAAGGGATTCAGAAATTAGATGGAGTATTGAGGCTAGACAGTCCTTTGATTTAGTTAAGTAGGAATTAACAAAAGCACCTGAGTTGATTAGTCCAGATTTTACCAAACATTTTATTATCTTTTCTTTTTCTTCTGAACACATTGTTGTAGTGGCTTTATTGCAGAAAAATGAAGAAGGATTTGAACAGCCTATTGCATTTTTTAGTAAGGCTTTAAGAGATGCATATTTGAAATATAATATCATGGAAAAACCGGCCTTTGTATTGGTTAAAGCAATAAAATATTTTAGGGTATATACTTTGCATTCACATATTATTGAATATGTACCTAAATCAGTTGTCAAAGATATTTTGACATGGAATGGACTAGATGGAAAACGAGGAAAATGGATTGTTGTCATTCTTGAGTATGAATTAGAAATAAAACCAACCAAGTTGATCAAAGGACAAGGACTGGCCAAACTAATGGCAGAGTCAAATTTCCATGCATTATACATCAACTTTTTGGTTGCACTGGATGATCAAGAGGAACAGGCGACTCCACAGATCGATGAAGAATTTATGAACTCACCCTGGTATGCAGATTTGTTGTATGTTTTATTTAATTTAAATTCTCCTCCTCATCTAACAAAAACAAAGGCAAGATTTCTAAAATTAAAGGCAGTTAAGTTTTGCATCATTGAAAATGTTTTATATTTGAAAGATGTTGGTGGCATTTTACTTAAGTTATTGTTGAAGGATGATGATTAGAAAATCATGCAGGAGTTCCATGAAGGTGACTGTGGTGGCCACCTCTATTGGAAAACCACTACCAATAAAATCCACAGGGTTGGTTTTTACTGGCCTACCCTATTCCTTGACATTCATAAGAAGGTAACTTCATGCCATAAATGCCAGATTTTTTAAGGAAAAATAAATATCTTACCCCTGCCATTAAAACCTATTTCGGTTGAGAGCCCTTTTCAATAGTGGGGATTGGATTTCATTGGTGAAATTCATCCTCCTACCTCTGGCCAACATAAGTGGATTCTCATAGCCACATATTACTTTACTAAATGGATAGAGGCCAACCCTTCCAGATCTGCTACTGATGCTATCATTATTAAATTTCCTGAGACCAATATCCTTTCTAGATTTGGTTGTCCTAGAACACTTATTACTGACAATGCAACAGCTTTTAAATCTAAGAAAATCATTGAATTTTTTAATAAATACCACATTACTTTGGGACATTCAACAGCTTACTACCCTCAGGGTAATGGGTTGGTTGAATCCTCAAATAAGAGTCGAGTAAAGATCATTAAGAATTTCTTGGAAGACAACAATAAATCTTGGCACAACAAGTTGGTTAATGCACTTTGGGCTGATAGACTTGCTTCAAAGAAGTCAATTGGTATGTCACCATACCAATTGGTCTATGGAATGGATGCTCTATTTCCATCATCTTTAGGAGTACCAAGCATGAAGATAATACAAGAATTACAGGTTGAGCCAAATCATATATAGAGAAGAATCAATCAAACCATTTAGTTGCAGCAGTCAAGGGATAAGGTCTATAACAAAACTCTGGTAATTGAGGAAATTTTCAACAATTTTTTTGACAGAAGGACTAAATCAGGTGACTTAAACATTGGATATAAAGTTCTACGGTGGGATTCCAGGAGAGAATACAAAGGTAAACATGGTAAATTTGATAACCTTTGGAAAGGGCCATACATTATTTATGCTTTGAGGGGAAACAATTCATTCTTCCTCAAGGATCTGGATGGAGCAGAACTACTTTGTGGTCCTATCAATGGTGGGATGCTAAAGCACTACTTTTCTTAACATAAAGAATTTTTCTTACATCATTGTAAATATCACAGTCTATATTGATTTGATTGGATAACTTTCTTATTAGATTTGAAGCCCGCAGAGAAGGCCCTAAGCCCTAATTGACAAGATATCATAAGTGCCTTAACAACAAAAGAAATCAGATGCATCCATTCCATACATTGGATAATCAAGGCTACTGATCATATGTTCTTGACACTTCACATGAATAAGTGCCATCCCTAGCTAAAGCCACTGTTAGGGTCCTATATTTTATAGGATCTCAAGGTGATTGAATATGTCATATTTGTAATTTTACATTGTAAATTATTTTCAATTTGCAAATGATTTCCAAAAAACAGTATATATAAAAGAAAATCAAAAGAGGGTATGTCAAAAGAAAAATAATGTGAAGAAAAAGACAAAAAGACAGAAAATTGAAAAAAGAATAAAAAGAGAATAAAACCCCACAAAAGAAAAATAGAAATAATCCTGAAAGTGCTGTAAATTTAAATGCCACTATTGTTAAATTAGTTTCCTTTATGTTAAAATCCAATAAAATTGTGTGCATCTTGTCTCAAAATGCCACAATGAATAGATTCTTGTTCCAATCATACACCTTAATCATGATGGAACAATTGTGAATTTCATGTTAATTAGGTTAGTGAATAAAGATTTTTCAAACAGTTTAATCTTGACAAATCAGTAGTTAGGTAGAAAATGAGATTGATTCAACAGTCTAATCTGAATCAATAGGAGAAATAAGTGATAGAGTAGGTTAGATTGTTATAAAAAAGAGATACATGGGTTTGCTAGCTCAAATGCACCCTAAAGAGATAAGATGAAAAAATGTTAGCTTAGAAAAAGAATTGAAAATGAAAGGGTCGGTAGAAATTGCATTATGGCTTTGAAAAGTATGAAAAATGTTTTATCCTAAGTTTTTAAACTTACAAAAAAATTTCATACACATACAAAGGCAAAGGAATAAAAGTTTTATCCTAAGTCTAAAAGGTTTGGCATATGAAAATGAAGATTTGGCGCATTATCCCCTTATCCTAAGTTTTCACCTTTTATCAAACCCCCCGCTACCCGATAAAATGTCTCATAAAATTCCATTGGTGCCCAATTAACTCACCTCCATATGTCCCATCATCCAATCCCCTGCTCATATATCTAATGGCTCTTATCATTTTGCGGCCCCCCCTCTCCATCCGAAATTTACCGTCAGGGGGGGGGGGAGGAGGTTCGAAATAAATGGTTTTGTGTTTCGGGTCCACGCTAATGTGGTGCCCACTTGTCATGTCACACCCCCCCTGCTGAAACCATTTACCACTTCAGACCCCCTCTGAAAAGCAGGTTTCCTGCTACATCAAAAACCGTCAATCTGCTCGTTGAAAGGCACTCATGTCACACCACCTGGACCATAGCGTTTCTAATTAAATGTCTTCCTACGGTAATACAACCGTTGATGAATTTAATTAATCTATAATTGTTAAATCCAGCGGATCTGCGCCACTTTCAATGGGAAAACAACCCAACTGAGTATAAATTCATGCCTGATCAATGTTTAACCCTTTACCTTACCATTTTTTCTTCTCTGTACATGTTTGCTGCAAGTTGACATAGCGCTGGAAAATCCAATCCAATGATTGTCAAAATACTTTCTGCAACTGTCGCCTCTTCTTCCTAATTGTAGAGTTTTTACTCAGTCCTGGCCTCCATTTGTCTATTAGAAACCCTCATCCACCTTCAAACTTGTTCCAGTCATGCCTCCTAAGAAGAAGGGACAGGAAGAAACTGTAAATACACTACTCCATCCCTCAGTTGACCTTGATCATATACCTTTGGCAAACAGGTATTATAAAATGCATGAAACCATGTGTGAGTTAGAGTTATTTGAAATGTATTGCTGGCTTGAAGACAAATTCATTAACAAGTCTGATGACATTGGGTTGTGGGAATCCAATTTGCCCCACTACATCTTTCCCCACACCCATAGTGCCGTTGAATTCATCAGGAAATGTCAAGAGTGTTATGTACCTAGCCAAAGAGATATTATTGCCCCTATATGAGATATTTTAATCACCATAACTGCCCAATCCATTAACCAAATGATACAGGCCCTATTACAGAGAATTCCACTCATTTTTCTTAACAAGCACTCATTGAATTATATTAGAAGCTATACTTTGAAAAACGAGCTAAAACCCTTGATCTTTTTTAGGCTGAAGATGCCCAACTACCCAAGAAGAATCCTCCCTATCCTCCATTTTCCCTGAGAGAACTAAGCATATAATTACAGTTATCTCCTACCTCCTTGGTTATTACTCATATTAGTGGATAGATGAGGCCATTATAGGATTCCTTTCTATTTTCTACATAGATTCCAAGCATTCCATCTTATTCAACTTCAGCCAATTCCTTACAGATTTCATCCATGAACAATTTATCAAATTCAAAACTAAGGAGGTATTTAAATATGCCTCTATTTAGTATATTTGTTTTTATATTTTCAGGGATAAAATTTCAAGTTTTCATTGCAGAAGTTGGATAATGATGGAAATCAACAATCTTTCATCTTCTGTACTACAATGGTAATGAAGGAAAAGAAATATTACTCATACAAAAATTTCAAGAACTGTTTATACATCCAGCACTCAGCCTTCTAAGCAGCAATTCAGAGCCGAGAATCATGGAAGAAATCAGAAAATTTTTGCAGTTGTCAGACCAAACTAAAACAGGAGACTAGTACCTTTACCAGAATTACGCAGTACTAAGGATCTATGGATGTGAGCTTGCCCCATATAAGCTCCCAAAATTCCTCCCAATGAGGATTTTTTCTCTAGAATACATCAGGAAAATGCTTAATTCCAATGAGTTCCATTTTGTGTCTACCAAAAAAGAAATATCAGTTTAGGATCAAAACACAGATAGGACCCTTCATTTGTAACAACAGAATAGCAGGGGAGGAAGTAGACAGGTTGCTGAAATAAATGCAATTCAGCCTCAGTTTTACATGTTCATATGATACATTGGGTATCATTTCTAAGCTAAGGGTAGAGAACAAATCTACACCTTATATTCATACCCATAGACCAGAGATTGGGAAATACATGAACCAGTTAGAGTGGAATGAGAACACTCTATAGAAGGCTCAAAAACAATTGGTTTCAACTTCAACATCACTAACTCCTGTCCCATAGGAGAAAGCAGGAAAAATAATCAGAGAAGAAGAGTCATCTTCAGTGACTGATACTTCCAGCAAAGAGTTCAAAATCATATACAGGAAGAGAACTAAGCTCAATCCCAAGGTAAATCGAAGCAAGGATTCAGATCAAGAAGTTATTATCATCACCAAAGAGACACCAACTTACTCACAAGTAAGGGGTACAACCACACTCTCTCCTACCACCTCTACTGCTTCACAGGATCAGCAACAAGCTATTCAAACCATCATAGTTGTTATAGGGGAGAAAGAGACGACCATATTTAATACATTAAGAGAGATTAAATTGAAGAATGAAGTTTTGAGGACCAGTACATATAATGAGTTCTGGAAACAGACTTCCAGCTTTTAGAGTAGATTGTTTTTATCCTTTGACTCTGAGAAAGGAAAAATGTAGATGGCTTTCCTCCAAGCACAAATTCCTCAGCCCAAGATAGCAGCTGAATATAAAAAGACTGCATTTGAGTTTGATATTAAAGACATACATCCCCTTGATCAAATGGATATGCATAAGTAGACAAGTGAAATGATTTCATCTACACTCAATAACATTGCTATGAGTTTTTCCAAATTGCAGGTTTCTTTAGCTAATATCCACTCACGGCTCAAGATGGAAAAAATATCTTCTTTGGCCAAAGATTCAACGATTAAGTCTTTGGAAGAATTAGTAATCAGAATTGGTTATGATCCCTCCAATATCAGAGTTGTAGAAGAGGTGATTAAAAAGAAAAATGCTAACATAGAAGAATTAAGGAAACAACTAAAACTACCACCTACAGAGGACCCTTTGGCCAAAGAAATTGAAGAGACAAAGTCCCAGTAATCAGACATGATGAAGCTCACCATGGAGAAAAATTCTTAGCTGAGGCAGATGGAAGCAGAGATGGAAAAGATGATAAAGGAAAAAGAGCAAGCTGCCAAACTATCATTAGTCCATTTTGAGGTTATACCCCTTACAACTATTCCCACAGCCACACCTTCTACAGCAAGTACAGCAGATGGAGTTGAGCATCTCACCAAAGCAGTGCAAAATTTGTCAATTTAAACAGAAGAGATAAAGAAGCTTCAGGACCAAGTGAGATTATTACAGGATCAAAAGTCAAGGAGTGATATTTCACATGCAGCTGAAGCCTAGAGAGCACATAAGTTAATAGAAAGATTGCAAAATTCTGAGAGGGAGTCATATATTGGAAATACCTCGGGCCAAGTCAAAGAGATAATTTGGATAGATATTATTGAGTCCATCAATGAAATTTCGCCTTTCATACAGATCATATTTGAGCAGAAGGAGGTGATAGAGAAAGCCAATGATGCCATTACAAAAATCAAGGAAGAACTTGGAGGTAAGCCAACCACTGCTAACAACATTATTAAGAAGAGTGTACATTTTATTAATGTCCTTTTAAAAATAATCGTTGATCCTACCCTTTTTCCCTTTCTTTTTAACCTCATGTCACCCCTTGAAGAAGAGTGAACAATGTCCAACTATATTAGAATGCCAAAGATCAAGCTTCATAGACTAGCCCAATTCCTTATTGAAATCAAAGGTTTTAGTTTTATGAAGTCCCTTCATTCTCCTTATACTAGATTCATTTACAATGACCACCCTTGAGGGTGAAATCCCAATACTCGTGATTTCTTCTATATCCTCAAAGGGAATATAGGACCTCTCATCCAACACTTTGAACAAACAATATTCTCCTTCTCCAAATTAATATTTTGTTGATTGGTAGTGGTTTATGCATTATCATTCTTTAGATATAGTTTTTCACATACTACCCATCTTTTTGGTTTAAATTTTATGCCATTTATTCTTGTTTAGGTAGCCACATGCTTGATGACAAGAATTCTAGAGATGCCTTATTTGTTGGTAGATATGACCCTAAAAAGTAGTGTTCACGTGACCCAAAACTTGAAACCATCTAAAATTATTCCATTCTAAGAGCTTGTTGTCCAAGGGACCTTTGCTAAATTCCTTTCCAACACATATAATATCATATGTATACAAACCCAACTGAACCTACTCTAGATCTAAATTATTTATCTACACAAAGCATTGTCAATATCATTAAACATTGATAAATTACAAAAATGATGGGGATAGTTTTGGAACTAAACCCAAATTGGTATTTTTTATTTACATATTGGTAAGATCAAAAGAGGGAAACCATGGGGGTTACAAAAAGACTAGCTCTCCTCAAAACCGAGGGCCCTCCACTAATACTTTTTGATAATCGACATGATTGGAAAATTAAATAATAAAGAAACTTAGTGTAGAGATACAAATAAAAATCCTTTGTTTAGGTCAAATAAATCCATTGGTACAAATCCGAAGTAGAATGCCATAAACCATTGAATCTACATATTTCTGAAGAGGATTTGTAAAACAAAAGTAATTCTTTGACACACAACTCAAAGACCTCCAACTTTTGCATAGTTCTCTAAATATATGCACTAGACAAAGGATAATTCAAAGTAGTAGAATTAGAATTGTTTTTCACCACATGCTTGAGGCAATTAAATTTGAACCTAAAGACACCCCAAGGCTTACAGCGCATCCAATTACACATAGTAGCAAGTTGATGATTGAATCTTCACACAAGAAATAGTTTAATAATGTAGATTTCTCTTCCATTTGTTTACCTTAAAAAAAGGTGTTATTGGTCCACATGGATTCCCTATAGAAACTCTATTTTTTTCTTTAAATCATCCACATAATCAATGGAATTCACCCACAAGAATATGGTATTCCCAAGGAAAGGCTTTATCATATTCTAAAACTTGGCCCTTTTAATAGAAGTTTCAACAAACACTTGTCAACATACATTAAACACTGGGAATGCATGCATTTCATCAAATAGTAGGCCTACATCCTCTAATACATTGGGATCCAATTCCACTGACCTATATTTCCTGATTTTTCCTATGCCGAACAAAGCAATTAGAACTCAGTCCTAGAGGCTCGATTTCGCTTAGTAAGGAAACCTAGCTTCTTTCATCACATCTAACGTCTTCTTAGGGAAAAAAATTGGAAATGTCATGATTTCTAAATGAAAAAAGATCATATTCACTACAAAAGCACTTTAAAGTAGACATAAGTGCCTCAACATAATTGTCCCTCTCATCTAAGGATTTGCTCCAGTACAAATCACCTTAGTGTTTTTGTTCAAGCTTCCAATACTCTAACACTCATAGTATAAAGAGGAAAATAAATAATGATGAAGAAGACCCCTCTAGTATATTGATTGTCTGTTGGACCCATAATCACACCCTATCATGAAAGATATAATTTCCCACTAGTCTAGCATTGCATGATATGGGAAGATCGCTTTGTTAGGCTTAAAACTAATTCATTAAATACATTTGACCACCATTGTTGTTGGGTTCATATTCCTTGGACACCTACTTCTTAAAATGGTATTCTTACCATACTCATTGTATCACATTAAAAGACAAATACTAATTAATATTTACACAAAACAAAGGTTGATGCTCCAAGAATAGTTGGTCACTTATACTTGTGATGGAAAAGAACTTCATATTTTTTAAATTGTGTATGTGGTGATGTTAATTAAATAAAATGAGTAAAGTTGATGTCATATAATTAATATCCTATCCAAAAGCTTACATAACTAACTCAAACTCTAAAGCTTACATTAATTAATCTGACGAAAAGTCCACCCTATCCAAAACCATTATAGCCCTTCTGAAACCTTCATTCTATTTTGTGTAGAAAAATAACCCAGAAAGAATAAAGGGCTATGTGGCCTTAATCAATCAAGGTCAGCATTTGGTAAGCTGTGCTAGTGACATTTATATCTCCCTTGCAAATGTAACACTGCATTATCTTGAGGTCTCTCCACCTCCACCATGAAGTAGAGAAGGAATTTTTCTGGACTGTGTGCAGACGAGGGGGGCCCTCTTATTGCGTGGGACTCCCCGATGAAGTCGCATCTCTAAGTACATTGTTGAATCTTATGTTGCAGGCGAAAAGTAGTCCCCACTGAATTCTCTTCTTAAGCTGCAGCTTTTACTTCAGAAAAGCCACAGAATATGTGGATTTCACCAGTCTGTGCAGGTATTTGACGAACAGTTTGCAGACACGACCACCACTGGACAGTTGCAACCTATTTAGCTTTCTGTTTTGCGCTTTACAGACATAAAGCATCCATGTACCTTTTCGCATCTCTTTTAAATGTGAAGTATTAGTTTTAGACTTAGTCTAAAAAAAATCTACAGAATAATTTAGAAATTTTGGTAAGATTATTAAAAAAAATCTGTAAATTTTTTTGAAATTTTGGATTACAATAGTTAATTTCATTATTTTGGGTGTTCTAAGAGTTTTTGATGGAGCTAAATCTATTTCCACTATCAAAAATGCAATTCAAACTCTCCAACTACTTCTTTAATTTTTTTACCAAATTCCAACAAAAAAAACTGCCATCCAAACTATTCTGTTAGATCCTTAAACAGCTTATTGATTTTCCGATGTTCATAAAAACAACTTATTAACGACAAAACAAGGTCATACAACAACCGAAACAGCTCCTGGCTACATCGTTCAACTCCATGGGTATTAAAGAAGCACTCACAACAGGACTAGTTAAGGTCACAACAAAACACATGAGTATCGAGGCGACGCCACAGTTTTTAACCAAAAAACCACATATTGCTTAGACAAACCAGTGGTGGGAGAAATCATAACTATCCAAAGTCATAACTGGTTGTTCTTCATGATGGCAGGTTAACTTATTATTATTTAAGGAAAGCTATGCAGGCTTTCACTTTTGCCAGCCAAAAAAATATATATATTTTATTTTTTACATTTGGATATAATTTAATTTTCAAACTAGCAGACAGTCACTACAGAAAGTTAGTAGTCTTTAGTGTGACTTTTTGAAGGCTTTATGGTAGATTTTTCCTGTCTAATTTCTCTAAAATCCTGCAGGAATTCATTGAAAACATAAGTTTGATGGTAACCTTGCACAATCGATTCTGCAGGAATTCATTGAAAACATAAGTTTGATGGTAACCTTGCACAATCGAAGTGCCTAAGGATTTTTTAGGGTCTTGAATCTAGAGTCAAAAAACCAGTTCAAATAACAGAGATCAAGATTTTACCTCATTTTTTTTCACTGGACCCCTGAAACTTCAAAAAGTCACACTAAAGACAACTCCCTACAGAAAGTTACCCACCTAACCTAGCTAGTCAGTTAACCTGTTTCCTTAAATTCGATAAATACAAACTCGGTTAACATGTTTCCTTAAATTTGAGAAATACGAACTCTATCAAAATGTAAAAAAAAATCTTATATTATAATTTGACAACTCCCATTTATATGGAAAAGTGGAATTCTTCCATGTTATTTAATTCCGTCGTTTTATAGCGGTTATTGACTACATGGAATGGCGTTCATTACTGCAACAATTCAAATGTTACACGTATAAACTTTGTATGGTAAATATTTGTGTAAACTTTTTATATGTGTAACAGTATAAAATCCAGGGCAAAAGAAATAACATAGGTGTGACCATTACACAATGGTCACAGCTAAATTGTAAGATTTGAATTTACAGTGAAATTGTAGGATTTGAGTGGTCAGCAGCGATCGATAAAATTGTGGAAGTGAAATTCGAAGTTGTAAGACCTGAATAGTCACAGGTATCATAAGATTTGAATTTAGAGTGAAACGGTAGGATTTGAGTGGTCAGCAGCGATCGATAAAATTGTGAAAGTGAAATTCGAAGATGTAAGACATGAATGGTAACAGCTGAATTGTAGGATTTGACTGGTCACCAGTTGTACGATTTGACTAATGAGCAGCGATAAAGAAGATTGTTGGAATGGAAATAAAATATTACAAGGTACAAACCTTTTTTATATTAATTTATTTTAATCATAGTTATTATTTTTTTATTTTCAAATAGTTAGCAAGGATCGATAAAGTCGTAGCTCTGAGAAAAAATCGAACATTGAATGGTATTATCGTTATTTTTATGCAAATTATTTTATTATTTATTGAATTGAAATTTAATTAGTTTGATGGTGAAATATAATATAAATTTTTATTTTTGATAAATGGAAATTGTAATTGTTATAGTATTTAGTATATGTATATGTATAAGGGTTTAGATGTTTTATAAGTGTTTTTTTACAGTTAAGAGTTTCTTTTTCTTGGATCTAAGGAAACAGGTTAAAGGCCCAATACCCAGAAGCATCTGACAAAATTCGAGGTGGAGTCAACTTGCATTCGGGAATAGGAACTAGAGATAGTTGTCTTCACTGTTGGTTTAAGTGAGTTATGATAGGTTTTCTCACTCTGTAAAAAATATATATAAGGGATTAGATGTAAATGTTCGTAAAACCCATATGCTTTTATATGCTTTCTAATAATAGTTAGATTGATATTTTTTTGAGTTAAAATTTAAAAGTGTATTTTATTTATTTTTAGAAGAAAGAAAACAAATTATTAAGAAAAAAAAAAACAAAATTGTAATATAAATCTAGGGTAGTTATATAAATTAAATTATTTAATAAACACCTATATAGAGAGAGAGAATTAAAATATGAATTAAACATATAGCAATTACAAAGGGTTATTTGAATGGTTGGGAGAAAGGAATGGAAACCTCCCCACCTAATTCAATTGATGCAAGTGACATGGAGCATGTTGACAATAATGATAGTATAAGTATATTCCTCATATGGAATATACAATATTGTACCTTTCCAAAAAACAGAGTAAATCAATACTAATAATAATCAAATTAAAATTTTGAAATACAACTATCCCTTTAATTAGATTTCACCATTTTTAAAGGAAAAAGAAAAGAGTATGACTAAATTTGTGTATATCTTGCTGATTTATCTTCCTTAAATAAAAAGAAATAGGTTGATGGTAAATTAATTATTAAAAAAAGAATATGTTTTTAAGCAACAACATGAAATCCATTCATAAATTAGTTGTCAAGCCACCAATTAGTACAATCATCACTAGTTGCATTCAAGGATAGCAACTAGACTCACTCCAGTTGGAATTGTATGTTGGTGGTTCTTAAAGAGGTAGGCTTTCACTCCTTTAAGACTTGGGAAAATAGATCTTGGGCAGTTAACATATTTCCTTATGTTAGAAGAAGTCCAACTCTTAATGAAGCAAAAACACTTTTAAGACATACTTCAAGCCTAATTAAAAAATAATAATAATATTAATTAATTATTGTAAATTTCAAGATTTTATCTTTAAAATATATTTTTTTCTATTTCTTTTTGTTATTGAAATTTATAAAACTTAAAACAAAAACTCCATGTTAAATTTTATATAAAGAAAATATAAATTCAATCAGAAAAACATAAACAGTATATTACATCCAAACTCTTTTAAAATGCTAACAAACTCTTTTAAAATGAATTTTATAAAATGTATTCCATTACATAATTGTAGCCCTTATTTATAATAAAGGAATATTTTTTTACAAGTTGAGAATGGCACCTATATTCATGGTACAACTAACATTCATTAGAAAACCACATACAAAATGATACATTTTTCCTATTAATTCTAATACTTCTTTTTATAGAAAATTAATTATCTACAACACCTAATTTGTTTCAATAGACTACCACTTTATGTCTTCACAAATATGCCATTTTCTTTATCACATGTTCAAAAAAAACTTCCTGATAAACAAAACTTAAACTATCACTTTATGTCTTCACAAATAAGTCATTTTCTATATCACATGTTCTTAAAAAAAACTTCCTTATAAACAAAACTTAAATCATTGATTATGACATTTTTTTAAATTGAAAAAAAAAATTAATATCTTATCAATTTTAATCTTTTGTATATTATAAATTTAAAGTTAAAATAAATTTACATTAATATATAACACATTTTCAAAAGTAAATAATTAATTAAATTAATTGGAGAGAAATTAATATAATAATGGATTTTGAAAATTAATGGTTTAAATAGAATTTAAAATCTAAATAATATTTCAAACTTAATAGTTGAAACAATATATAGTTTTATTAAAGAAAAATGATGGTTAAAAAAATAATCATATTTAATATACAAATAATCCTATAACCAACAATTTATCCATCAAATTCACTCATCAGATTTACTCTTTGTAGACTCTAATATAAAGTTAAGAGTCAATCTCTATAAACCTTAGTATAAATTTAATTAGTTATGACAGATAAAATGACCTGATAACTTTTTGTGGAATTGGACTTTGGTGTAATACCCCTTAGTGAATTGTAAATATACTAATTTACTTTTTCTAAAGTTACTTAGAAAACTAATAAGTGATAAACATAAATGTTTATTTTTTTAAATATCATTAATAAATATTGTTTATGGCCAACCATGAAAATTATAGTGGGAAAAAATGTTGAAAGATAGTTTCACATTCCATAGTATTTAAAAGGAAATTATGGGCAAAGGTGGTTACCTGCCCAGATTCTTCTCCCTAGAGATAAATTATCTCAGTTAGGGAAAAGGGAGCCAAGAGGGTGAGAGGGGAAAACCCTAATGCAACATTGTGAACTTGAAGCCTAGTTGGAAGGGGCCCAAGAGAGGAAAAACAAAGTTGTTAAGCTTTATGCCCTTAAAAAGGACGTTGATGATGGAGCAGGACACTGCCAAACAAGAATTCTCGAGTTGTTTGGCCAGTGGAATTCAAAACTGAATCTGTGTGGTCAGTGAAACCCTAGGTTGGACTTGGTGTGATCATAGAAGTTCCAAGTGGACCTGGTAAGGTCTCTGTCAAAGGAAATTGTTCTAGAAGTGAAACTTGCTAGGGGTGAGTTCTTGTAGAGGGTACTGGTTCTCATTGGTTGGGTGTAACATTCATTTCCCCCTATAATTGGTGTGGTTGGCTCAGACATTGGAAAATAGATAAGTATTATGAATGTGATCTATGGCATGTAATGTTTCATTTCTAGATATGAAATTGTTTCATATATATATTGTGTTATAAGTCTCTTTCAGAAGGATGGATTTTGATACATGAATGAAAAATATAATGTTAGAGTATTGAATTTGAACTAGGTTAGTCTCTAGGCCATGTTAGGCAAGCTAGCATCCCAGAGACAATATTGAGTTCAAAAAGGGAAGTCTGGAACAATATGAGAAGATCTTGAAACTAGGTCTCACTTAGGAGTTCTAGACAAAGAAAAAGGATTTGAAGGGTTAATTCAAACCCTGGATATAAACACACATATGCCTTGAAATATTAAAAGTAACACGAATAATTTATTTTCACAATATCTTTGTATAAAGGAAATTTTTGTAACCAAATATGACAGTATGTAGCAATGGCACATAGACTGAAACTAAGAATACATACGTATTGTCTAAGCATGTTAAAGAATTAAACCTTTGTACAAAACAATCTCGCGATATAATTTAACTAAAAATCTTCCAAGAACACACATGCATAAAATTTTATGCATTGAAATAAGAATTGAAGTGAAGAAGTCATGTGAGGGCTAAGAAACTGTATAGATGCAATATTAAAATAAAAACAGGCTGAGTTAGGGTGTAAAGTCGTAAGGCTGACCATAAATTCTATCAAAAATATTAAAAGGTTCATATACATTTAGGCTCAAACATTGATGATGATATTATATTGAAACACTTGGCAAGGCATCAAAGTCGTAGTAACCTTTGTCACACACAGAGGAAGTGTTGGCAAAACACACAATGTATCATTGTAGGAAGTTAAAAGCTCCACAAAACTTCACGGTCAAACCTTTTCTTTATCAGCATAATTACAAAACGAATAGAGTGTTAATGTGGATATATGATAATAAAAAGACCAATTAATAACATAATAATTAAAGAGTGGGAAGAATTATGGCAACTCAATACAACCAATGAATATGGAGTTAAACAAAAGACTCGTGAATAAAAGAGAGGAGAGTTCATGCATCATTGGCTATTGGTTGCAAAGGGATTAATAAATTCCTCTACATAAGAAAACATATAAAACATAATTCATATCCAGAGGGGAAAATAATGTATCTCTCCATAAATAAACCACAGTTAACATAAACACAATGAATATTCAAATTGGTTGAATGTCGCAGGTAGCCTCTTGGGCAAGTCTAGGTCAAGAAACCATAACCAAAATTAATTGTCTAAATTCTTAGATAACTAAGACAAGTGGCATATAGTATTTAACCACAGAAACCCTAGACCACATGTCAAGTTACAACTCTACAAGTACCTGGAGCAACATATACAATGAAAATGGTTTCATTAGAACTCGGAAGGTTGCAGATTGCAATGGAAAGTGACCTGTTGAAGCCAAACTTAGTTTTCCATAATGAGAAGCTCACCTATAAAGTTAATAATCTGAATCCCTGTTAGAAGACCTAAGTTATCATCGAAAATGATTTAAGAATGACAAAGAAAAAATATTTAGGGTTACCTGAGAATTTTGCCACAAAGGCGGTCTTAATCCTCATATCCTAATATAACATAAATAAAAAAACTCAGAACTCAACATAGAATACATACAATTACTTGAAGGAAGTATTAATCAATAGATAAAATGATTCATACTTAGCAAGTACCTTTAAATTGGGATTTGATTGTCAACTGCAGAGAGGAGTTGGTCTCGACAAGCTCTTCAAAGTAAAATGTACCAATGACCATGTCGCGACTTCCATTGCAGAATGTTGTATACCTATTACATATAAAAAACAGAAGTGAGAGCCAGGTACAAAGGTTAGGGAATATATATACAACCCTATCTTAAAACAAGCACAATTTTCTAACTCTATGAAGCATGAGAGTACTTGGAAAATTGGTGCAGATATGTCTGCAGAAGCAAAGACTAGAATAAAGAATTACCGTGAACATAAGAGGGGTGGTTGCAGAGCTTTTTATTGAAAATGGGAGCATGCAAATGAGTATAGAGTGACATCGGAGCAGGGAGGTGGTTACACTTTAACTACATCTCTATATCCTCGTCATGGATTCCAACCCTGGCCTCAAGGACTGTCGATCGAGTCTGTATTTCCAATCTCAAGGCATAAACAATTCCAATGAAATGACCTTATAGTTGGCAAGTCTTGAAAGTTCGTGAGTGAATTAATAGTTAAGCGGGACATCGAAATTCCTATGTATATTATGGGAGCGACATTATTACCATATAAATATCAACTAATATCCACATACAAAATGTACAAGAATGTAAACATGATCGACCTCCATCCTAATTATGTCAAGTATGTGGGCTAACCCATAACCAAAATCAATATAATGATATAACGTCATGAGGTTATACAAAACAATGGTTAATAAAAATGACCATACATAATATGTTTATGGGAACAAATACAACCAATAAATAAATAATTAACCCTTGTCATGGTAAAATTGCAAGTTCATAGGTTAACATTTTTTTCTAAGAGGTGTTTTACAAGTGGTATGAGAGCCACAAGTTTCAATATTGTGGCCTCTAATCCCGACTATAGCTAAAAATAACTTACCAGATGAGGAGCCAAATAATTTTCTATGTTATAGAGCCAAGGCAAAGAGAAGAGAAATAACCTTTCCATGAATGAGTTGATTGAAATAAAATTCATTACGTAAGTTAAGTTATAAAAATACTAATTGAATTATTTTTTGGGTACCCTTACCTTCAAGAACTAATATGTTGGGTGCCTAGGAGAACAAACAATTATTTGGAAGACTTATTTAATAACACATGTTAATTAGTAAATCATATCTCGTCACTATTGGATAATGAGTAGAGAGAGAATTTTATGATTTGTAATGATGAGGAAGTATATGTGTAGACAAATGAGGAGACATATACATGTGTAAATGAAGTAAAGTAACATTTCTTATATTGTTAAACTATTATAAAACATCATATAGGTATGTTTAAGAGAGTAGGTGGGGTGCTGCATGTGAAATCACTCTGAAAATTTTAGGATTATCTACATGGTTATTACTAGTTTATAGTTGTGAGAACCTTTTGTTAATTTGCACAAAAAATATATTTTGATACATAATATATAAGATCGATATTCATAAATATGTCTTAAATTAAACATCTAGTATAGATTGTCAAGGAAGGAGACGGGTCTAAAAGGGAGTGAAAGGCATTATTGGTGCCAAAGTAAATAATATTTAATTGTAACAATAGATACATTCCGAAAGTAATTACTTGATTGGTATAAACTACCTCCTTGCACATATATTGGATGTTGACCAAGGACCCTGCTGAGAGAGTGAATGAAGGAAACACTTGATCGTAAAAATAAATTTATGAATCCTAACAAAAGAGTAATCTTGATGATTTGGTGTCACAAATTGCTCCATAGTATACATTTTTATTGTCGACATTTTGAATCTAAACCAAGACCCATTGTCACGACAAAAGTCGAGAAAAAGAGAATGGATAACGAGTTATATACATAGGGAAGAGAGAGTTCAATGAAGAAAGGGACGACAATATGAGATCAAAATCCAATTAATATATAGGATGGTTGATATTATATGATATTATATATTATAAATATTACTTAATTAACTAAAGGTATGTACGTGTTGTTAGAGACTATATTAGAAAAAAAATTTAAATTATCAAGATATTTAATTGTTAAAAATATAATTAAGGAATATTTTTTAATGATAAAATACTATACAATTATTATTAATTAACTCAAATTATGTTAATGATAGAAGTTATGATTATTATTATTGTTATTATTAATAGTTATATTAAAATTTCCGTTATTAAATGTTAATGATATTAATTAAGGAGGGGAAGCGGGAAGGGGAGGGGCAAAGTATGATAAGATTAAGGAGGTGGATTAGTTGTGGTTTTTTAGGAGTGCGACCTTGTGTGAGCAGGGGGATCCAAATACTACTAACTTATATCCCTCTGTCTCTGTTGTGATTGTTGGGATGCTTCATGAATCTTCCTTTTATAATAATGGTTTTCCTCAGAGATTATTTCCATCTCTTCCAGACAAACATGGTGACTAGTCTTCGAAGAATGTTTGGAAATTGTTGAGGATTTTATCCTTCCCTTCTTGATATTTTCTCCATGCTCCTTAGTCTGATCTTAAATGATATTCTTATCTCTCCAATGTAACATTTATCACACGAACACTTGACTTTGTAAATTCCTTTATGTTGTAAGTGATTCAAGTCATCTTTTACATATCTCATCTTTTGTTGGATAGTATTCAAGGGTTTAAGCAAGGTTGGTATGCCTTTCTTCCTTATCACTCTGCCTAATTGATCAATAATGCCCTGGATGTATGGGAGATATGCATTACCACTTAGGGATTGAGAGTTAGATGTGGGGCTTTTAGTTGTGGCTATAGATTTGACTTTCGTGATGGCTTTATTGATTTCTTTGTTCTTATAGAATGTGTTTAAGAAAAATAATTGAGATACTCTATTTCATCATCAACATGTTCTTTGTATGATATCCTTAATGCTCTGGTGAAGAGTGTGTTAATCACTCCTATATTTTGGGCCGAATGGTGATGTGAATCAGATACAGGTAGTTACCTGTGTGAGCCTTCTTTTTGTATACTTTGTTCCATAATGATCCATCACTTTTTCTTAGAAGAAAAATGTCAAGGAATAGAATGGAGTTGTTTTCCTTAGTCTCCATTGTAAATTTAATGTCATATGAAATGTTGTTAAGATGGTTTAGGAAGTTCCTCACCTCAGTTTCTCCATGTGTCCAGTTCACACTTTTGTCGTGAATGAACCTTATCCAATGTTTGGGTTTAAGAGGATAGGTTTCCAAGGATTTATTCTCAAATTTATCCATGAAAAGGTTTACAAATATGGGGGATAATAGAGACCATATAGCCACCCCAATGGCATGATAAAAGTACTCACCCTAGAATGTAAAGAATGTAGAATGAAGGCACCCTCAACAAGTTTAGTGGTTTCTATGTCTCTAAACTCATACACTATCTAGATAGTAATATTATATGTGTATGGGGAAGCAAGCCAAAAAGTGACGAAGGCTAACACAACATTTTGAAACACTCAAAAAAATAAGTGCATCGTATATTTTAAAAAAATAAATGAGATTCATAATTGAATTGAAAAAAAAAAATCAATATATATATATATATATAGAGAGAGAGAGAGAGAGAGAGTATATAAAAATCAGAAAAAGGGAATAAAAGGGATCGAGAACCAAATAATACATAAAGCAAAATATATGGTGTATTGATATACCGAAGGATAACATTTGGGCATACTTAATGATAACTTTTGTTAAATTTGAATGGAGATATAGAACACTTATGATTAAAAAATATATGTATAAATATGTGTCATACCTTGGGTGATTGGAAGGAATAGTTGGAATCATTTTCACCAAATTAAGCACTAGCAAGTGATATGATATATATATCGACAATGATGAAAATATATAATGAATAGAGTATAAAACATTGTACCTATAAGATAAAAATGAAAGATAAAAACCTATATTTCAATAGTACAACTCAGGTATAAATAATGCCAATGCAATAATAACCATCTGGTACGAGTAAGCTTGGATTTCATGGCTGATTAAAAAAAAAAAATGGTAAAGGAATTTAATGAACTTTCTCATTCGGAAGTCTCTTCATGAAGGGAGCCACTGAAAGACTGGTTACAACAGTAGAATAATTGGCACAAACCATCAACATGGAGGATTGTTAGAAATTAAATAACAGAGAAATGGAACACATAAAATATTGCAAAAAATAAACACAGAAAAGCATAAAATAAGAGAGGCATAGATATACGTGGCTCACCCAATTTAGGCTACTTCCAATGAGAAAAAGCCAATCCTTAATTTTATATTATCCAGCAAAATGAAGGGATACAACCTACAACAAATCTATTGTAACTTCCTCTCTGCTATCACATAGTCTTCTCTCTCTTTATTGCACAAAATAGTAATACATAATCGCAATACAATTCCCTAATATAAAATGAGGGTTACCTTCTAGGGAAAAAATCCCTAAATTAACATAACTTCTACCACCAAATATTCTGCCTAATGCACCATCCAGATGGACTATGAAATTATAATATTTTACAAGGAAACTTTTCATCCAATTTTTTCTACGAGCACGTTGCCCCTGAACCCCCAATAGGGGGGCTCCAAATAATCACTATCACCCCCCCCCCCCTCCCCCCAGTGGAACTCCTAGTGGGTGGGGGGATCACCCCCCTTCCCCCGTCGAGGACTGGGATTCAAATGTGACTGAAACAAGGCCTATGGATCAAGAAGATAATCATACTCCAAACCCAACAAGGATTGTATATAGGTTAATACCACTTGATAACATTTTAAAATTGTAAGGGTTTTTTTTTTTTTTTTACGTGGTTCACGGACACTGAGTGGCCGCTACATCCACAAGAAAACCCAAGTAGATCAACCCGAAGATCTACCCATCATCCAAACTAATAGGGCCTAACCCCAAGAGTGTCAAGGATATTTGACCCCATGACCTCCCACTTGGCGAGGTACTTAACAACAAGAACTTGACCAACTAAGCTATAACTTGGGGTTGTTAAAATTGTAAGGTTTCTTGTGTGTAGTGAGATATTTTGGTATATTATAGTTGTTATACTTTCAAATAGAATTTTTTTTTACCTCCATAAGTAAAAGAAAATAAGAATAAATCTTTCCATAACTATATTGTATGTGAATTGTGTTAGCACTAGTATTTGCATCCCACCCATCCCACCTTATTTTACTCATACTTAACCTCATATCCGTCATTATCATTGACCTCACTTCATTTTTTAAACATTTTTCCCAAGAGTCCCATAATCATCGTGGTCATCATTCAGCTCATTCTTCCATGTTGTGCCATCATTAGGTCATAGGGTCAAAATCATGAAAATTGGTCATTTCACCATCAAATTCATCTTTTGAAGGAGTAGTAATATTAAAAGGTCTTAAAAAATTTCAGGTTCTAAGACTATCATTTCCAAATAAGTGGCTTTTTGTTTACCGTATTTATCTCTCAATTGTGCTTGGAAGCCCATTTCCCTCTCCTAGGGTTTAGAGGGCATTTTTCTTGGTTTCATGACTTCCATGGTTAAATAATCAACAAGACTTGTATCCTAATGCCCTTACACCTTCCCCTATCCTTAATATACCTTCCTAAACACTTCACATCACTCCTATCCCTCAAAATCATCATTTTTCTACAATCCCTAGCCTATTGCTACAATTTGACACTTTTCGAGACTAGGCCTATGTTTTTCCCTTTTGGACCCCTTCCCCTCATGCAATCCCTGAAATTCCACTTTCCCCTACTCTAAGATCTATCCATATCCCCCAAAATTTCCCCAAAATTTTAGACAGCCCCTAAACCCTTCATTCCCCTCCCTCTACAAGGCAATCCTAAATCCCATGTTTTACCCACACCAAACCCTAATTTCCTCTCCCACTGAGCTAGGGTTTTCTCTGGAATCGAAGACATATGAGTATAGGAGGGATAAAGGAGGTCATTTCAGCAAGTATGAGGTCATTTTAGTACCTAAACCTAATGTATCCATCATTTTTTGGGAAATCATACCAAGAGTCAAATCATTTGCCACTCATAGGGCTGGTTTTTATTCAAACTGTGTTTCTGACCAAAAATAAATGAATTTAGAAAATTGAGAGAGGTTTTTGTCCATAATAATTCAAGGAAGAAAAAATTCCTTCCAGTTTACATAGGTGTCATGATTTTATAGAAATGTCAAAAATATAGGTGCCATAAGAGAGTTGCTACATTTCTGGAGTGACCTTGGGAAAATCAAGTTTTCTCATAGCTGGAATGCCAAAATTACTTTCTTGATAAGTCAAATTATAACTAGATAGAGAGATATTTACAATGAGCTATCTTGAGCTCAATTTGGAGTTGAGGAAGCCTTCCAAAATTTTCCTGCAACAGCACTCTGCTTTTTTGCACCCTCATTCTGCACTTTTTGACCGATCTTGGGAGAAGTGCCTTTTGACATGGAAAACGACCTTCATTATGAAAAATTAAGGTATTTTTAGAAATTAGACTTGAAGGTATTTCCAACAAGATACCTTGGAGCCAATTTTGACACCTGAAACCCAGTAAAAAACAGCCTACAAGTTGGGGTAAAATGGCGTTGCGCATTTAACAATTGACTGATTTTTTCTGAGTTTTTTTACAAATTTGAATTTTACCTTGGGGAATCATGTTTTTACCTCATGTAATTGATGATTAAATTTAATTATAATTTTTTTAATATTACTATGGTAAATATATTAGGTAAATCAATCAAATTAGGTGTAATGAATTAGTTCACAAAACTTAGGGATGAGTCACTTTGACCACCCTACACTCTAGGTTTCAGTTCAGACTTTGGTGGATCAGCTCCTCCTCTTAAGGATTAGAGCCCTGAGGTTGGAAGAGATTGTTTTAGGCCTATATATTGTACTTTTTGACTTATTTTCAAAGGTGGTAAGTTGGAATCAGTTTTATTTTGCTTAGTTGATCAAGGAGACTTTGTATTTAATTTTGGCCACTAATACCAGAAGAGTTGCAGCTACATTTATGGGACACCTGTGATATTAAATGTCTTTCATTGTTTTTTCTTCAGTGACATTTGTGTGAATGTATTTTTCATTTCCTTTTCTTGTCTATGATTATGATCTTTTACAAGTGTGAAATTCAGAATACATGCTAGCCATGCTCTGTTATTTTGTTTCATATCTTTTGTCTGAGAGAAATACATCTGTTATGCTTCCCTCAGCCTCCTTACATTTTCTAAACCATTCCATAATCATTATCATCAAGTGATTGGAATTATAACTACCATGCCCCATTCATCCCTGCAACCCTAACTCTATAGCCCTGACCTAGTTTTCCTTGACCTAATTTCATTATCCGCTGATTTACCCAACCAAATCCAAATCAAAACAACCCCTTGCACTCATTACCTAGCCTAAAACACTTATTTCTATAGCCCTCCTGGCTGTGACCCTTTTGGAGAGAGCCCTCTCCAACTTGATAGGGCAAGTTATCAATTCAAAATCTTGGTTTTTAGTTACCTCTGTTGGGATTCCTTCCTCAGCCTTGGGAATATGGTGGAGTGATAACATACTGGCGTCGTTGTCAGGGAGGAGAAAAGACAAATCTTCCCTGGGAGAGAATGACAAAGTTTAGATCTAATTGTTGATGGTGAACAACAGTTGGACACATATGAAGGCTTAATCATCCACCAGGCGACTCCACACAGTTCAGATTGATCCAAAGACTCCACTGGCAAAAGAATCTAGAATCAAGACATTCATGGTGACTCCAACTATCAAATTAGCTTAGAGCTTAATAGCAGATTCAGTGGCCTAATTGATCGAAGATGACAGGGTATGTGGTAGAACCTATCTCGATTGCAAGTTTTAAAGAATACTGGGATAATTTTGATGATTATCAAATTGATGAGGCTTTCTCAAATTTTCTATCTATTTATCTGAAGTCATGCAAATATAGATCTGGAGATAAAATTCACTTTTTACAGAATTTTGCTGACAAAATTGGGAAAGATATTTGGGTGTTAGATGCTCATTTAATTCAGTATTACAATTTTCAAGATCAAATTCAGTTTTCTGAGCACTTTTTCCAGCTGCCTTTAGTTTCTAAGATTTAAGGATGCTATGTTCTTGAACATGAAATTGATATCACACAGTTCCAACAAAGGTCTGATTTAAACAGCCCATATGAGCAGCCTAGCCTCCTCATGACAACCAAATTATTGAATTGTTTGATAGTCAACAAACAAAATTTGTTTTCTATGATCCTGTAGCTGAGTATATGGAAGGATTTTTCAACATGATTCTCCAACTTTGTTTCTACTATGAAGTCAAAATGTATGATGAGTTTCCATTACATTGCACAGCTTGGGTTTCCTAGTTAAAAGGTCAAGTTGTATCTGTAATGTTTTTAATAAACAGTCAAAAATTGAATGTATATAAGAAGTTGCTTGATTGGTTGCACTAGCATTATTGTATTATTTAGAGCAAAACAATTATCAGTATATTAGTGTATGAAAAGTGTGCAATGAGCTTGCTGGACAAGCATCTCTTTCAACATCTAGTTTACAGTTTGCAATATGTGCGTTTTCAGTTTGTATAAGTGGTTTGGTTTCAGAAATAAAGATCATTTTGTAGTTGCTTATGACTCCATGCCCAAAATAAGAAGGCATCGATCAATGATTTCCCAGAGGTATGCAGTTCTAGACACCTCCTTCGTAGCCATCTTCCCCAGTTGGAGCCGATGTTAGCACTGGTATTTGCATCCCACCCATCCCACCTTATTTTACTCTGCTTTCACCTCATCTCCGTCATTACCATTGACCTCACTTGGCATTTTAATTTTTTTTCCCAAGAGTCTCATAGTCATCATGGTCATCATTCAGCTCATTCTTCCATGTTGTGCCATCATTATGTAATGCTCCTTTTTCAGGAATTTCTGCTATATGGTCCTCAAGGACACTGTATAAGAGAGGCAGTGTGAAAATAAGCTAAAAGGGGGCTTGGATCCCCTTGTTAACTCACTAAACACTTCTCTTCCAAAATTTGAGCCCAAAGAAATGACTCTAGTTGGGTTATTCAAATCTCGCAAAACTAGATCCCGTAAAGAATGCTCAAAGAGGGAGCTTACAGCAATACATGAACACAATCATGAAACTCTGCAAATATGTACACATCAATAAATGGAATATAATATAGCCATCATGTTATTTAATGAATCAGATACAATATACAGAAATATCTTGAGGGACAAGCCATTCAAGCTATGAGAACCAATCTCCAATGATCAAGCAATGAAATACATGAGTTGCTGCAACTGCACGAAATGCCGGAGAGCAGTGACAGTGCTGCCTATATTAGAGTAGTTGCTGCAATAGATGCATATACATGAAATATGGCTGAACTTTCTAGGAGAGATTGCTAGAAATGTTGGAAAATGTACAATGTGACAAATAAGTTGTCACTGCAACTGAATCAAAATATGAATGAGGCTATGGTAGATCTGAAATACTCATGCCCTCCTCTGATAATGTTCTCAAGAAAAGGGTTGATCCCTTTCACTCAAAAACACTCCTCCTGCTAAGCACAAATGGCTCTCCCAGTAACTGCCTCAGGAAATAACGCAGTTTCTGCCCTAGACTGCACTGTGAGAGATGGTGAGTGTTTGGCCTAGTGCCAAATATCTAAAATGAAGCTCGGGAGTCTCCTATGCTGCTCCTCCGAAGAATATGCAATACCTCCACTGGAGAACAGACCAAAGAATGACTCTATGAGTTCCTCTGTTGCTGCACCCAGCAACACAACGTTTTCTGCTGCAGAAATAACATTGTAGCTGAAGGGATAAGCTTGGCCAAATGCCGGAATGAGGAAATGAAGCTCAAACCCTCTCCTTCCTTGAGGATGAGGTAGGGATTCCCGACTAGGAACACCCTTGGGTGAAGAACACTATAGCCCTGCTAAACAGCCCGGGGATGCAAGTCTTTGCAGACCCAACAAAAATAATAATCCAATGCATAATGAAAAAGGGCTGCCATATCCTCCTTATAAAGCAAATGAACTCTTCTCACCATGGGTCCCATTCACACTTGCCTCTAGCTCATGCAAGTCGAGCCTCCACTAAAACTGCATTGTCCAAGTAGGTTCAATGTATCTAGACAGTTTTAGTTGACTTGGTCAAAATGACTAAATCAAGCATGATCCAATCTTGTTCACACCATGTGGTGCTCAATTCAGCTGCTTTATTATTCCTCCTTTTACACAAGGAGTGTTATTTCTCCATCAAAAGGGGTTAAGGTGTCTCCTTACCCATTTTATTAAACAAAATGAAAATATGCAAACTATAATGTTCCTTTTAGATTGAGGTTAAAAATTGGGAACATTACAGTCCTCCCCTCCCACATGTTGCTTGTCCTCAAGAAACTACATAGAGAGACAAAATTTCTCCCCCTTCTTCTCTTGTGCCCCCCTCATCAACAATCTCCACCACTGCTCAGGATATGCTGCAATAAATTTGTCCTCCAATGCTTCCTCCCAAGTATGCAAACCAGAATGGTGCTCAACATGGAAAGATAGAAGGTGTAGATGGAAACCTTCTTGTTGTGCTATGGCCTCCTCAAGGTAGGAGTGATGATATGCATGGGAAAAATTTATCCCCAATGATGATCCTCTCATCCATGCTATCATCCAAATAAAAATTTCAACCCCTGGTATATGCAATGTGTTGGGGTTGAATGGAGAGTTGGGCTTGTGATTCCCAAGGTGTTTCTCCCTCCGTTTGTGGTACATATGGGGCTGCCTCTATCCTTGGGCTGAAATGGTATGGCCTCCAAGAATGGCCCAAGCTTCCCCATCAAGAAAATCAGCCATGAAATGCCCCCTCAAGTCCTCCAAGTGGTTTTTTCCACAAGAAGAGAAATGTAGCAATGTGGCAATCATGGTTTTCCCATGGTGTCTCCTGCAATATAAAGCATGTACAATGGGGAGAGTCATGCTCCCAATGGGTTGTCCCAAAATATACAAAACTCTCACAATAGTGCTCCTTGTGAATGTATAAACATCAGCAATACAAGGAGGCAAAATACAATGAAAACAAGCTGCCACATGGCAACCGGAGAGTGAATCATAGTTCCACATGAGGAACCAGCGTAGTGCACCTTTGGCCTTCATCAAAACAGAAATCAACAAGTGCTTTTCCAGCCACTTTTTTGCTGCCACAAACATCTCATAAGATGAAAATATGAAATTACAAATTGGTGCCAATGGTGCACACCAAGAAGCATGTGGCTTCCCCCACAAACCATCATGAAAATAGCCACTCCCATTGCTGTAATGGACCACAAGTACATCATAATAAGGAGCATAAGGAGATGTGATCATCCTTATCTCATCAAGCTGCTCATATAAATTAAAGAAAGGTAAATCAAAATGAGAGTATATACCTCCTTTACCATGTACTCCAGTCCTTGAGCTGAAATGGCTCATCTAAATGCTCTCCCTCACCTCCAATGAGTAGGGAAATGGTTGTGCCAACCTCTCCAAAGTCATCCAGGCTATGCATCTATCCATATTCTGATATAAATCATACTGAATTCCCTCCCAAATGAACTCCTCTAGCAAAGCAAATTGTGCATCAAAGTGCATAGCTAGGAAGTCCTCATGTGCAGCATGTAATAGTTTCTTCTTGAGACTAGAGGTCCTAGTCAAGAAGACTCTGTCATAATAATAGATGACCATATCATCCACCATGTACCGGTCATCTCCATCTGGGTCATCCAAAATCATGCATGCACCTAGATCCTGGGAGTACTCTACCAAGATTTGAGACCTCTAACCCAGATCTATCCTCCTCATAGACAGCGCTGGTAATTTGCAATGTGATGCTCCCCTCACGTTGTTGCCTACTAATTTGACATCCCCCATGCCAAATTCATCCTCCAAAATTATACCATGCCCATCATGCAGCTGCTCATGCTCAAATAGTGATGGTGTCCTTTGGAAGTTGGCCTCCCATGAGAAGCTGTCATCCAAAAGGAATCTCCCAAGCTGGGTCAAAGTGAGCATGAGTGGCCTCCATCCATTCCTATGTATGAAAGAGTCCTCCCTCAAAGGAAGTATCCTCTTCCCCTCCAAATCTGAGGAGCAGTCATCCTGCATCATGAATATGCCATCCTCCATCCCTACAACAAACTCTGTCAGTGCAGTATAACTAATGAGAGTGGGTGATACTGAAAATGAGAGAATGTATCCATCCTCCTTGGGTATACCCCAAACTCTTTAGGCTGTGTTGGACTCCTCCAATGTCTCCACCTCTCCGAAATCCAAGAGTGGTGAAAAAAATGACAAGATGCCTCTCATCAACTCTAGATCAGGTGGCCTCCCAGGTGGAATGCCTCCATACAGTGAGACATCAAGTTCAGAAGTGGACTGTATGTTTAAGAGGACTGATTTGTCCCTCTCTTCACTGCGTTGTACAGTCTCCTTCTCTTGTGAAAATATTCTTTGGAATAGATAGGGGTGTATCAACCCTTGATGTTGATCCTTCTCTTCCTCCTCCCTTTCACAATCCCCAATAGCTACTACATATGACTCTGAAATTTCGCTATGGTTTCCACATGTAAAAATACTTGGAACTCCTTGCAAAGACACAAGGGCTCCTCTATTAGGAACAATGGTTCCTCTTTCACCTCCATGTGGTGATGGATCTTCTCCCAATGGGACAACGCTGTTAGATCTCATATGCTCATCCTCCCCATCAATAATTGAGATTAGCTCATCATCAAGGAGTGACCCTAGATCTTGGTTATCTCTTGAAGGAAGTACCTCCATGACTTCACAAATGGAAGAGGGCCCTTCACACAATAGGGATATTTCCTTTAGCAAGCCATCATACATGTTTTCATCCCCTTCAGAAATATGGAATGGAGTTTGTTTCATGGTTTCCTTCAGTAAAAATGTTTGATGTTTTGATACATAGAGATTCACGGTGATTTTCATCAAATTTCCTCATCAACCCTCTAGTGAATTCATCATATGATTCTACATTTGCATGATAACATGAAATAGAATTTTTAGACCACAAACCATGAGCCATACCTTTGAGTTGCAGCGTTGTTGCTCTAATGGCCTCATCTTCTTCCTCCATCCTTCCGGAAGTGAAAGTGGGCAATGAACTGCGCTGTGGATCTACATGTGTGGATGAATGCTCACACCCATCATAATAATAGCTAGGGCTTGCATCATCCACAAACCCTCTCAGAAAACCTTTCTAGATTTCCCTTTCTTTCTCTTCGAGGTCTTCAATGATACCCTCCAGGGTCTACAAAAGAAGAAGGGAAACCTCCTCTTCCATCATTCCTCTTTTTTTTTTTTCTCTATACATCTCCTCTTATAAATGAGGAGCTTCTCCTTCTAATGGAATATTAGCTTGGGTTGTACAGTTGTAGATTTCCCTTTCCAATAATATCAAAATTCTATTCCAAAGATTGACTGCAGGGGCATTTACTCGATATGTCACCTTTGAAAAAGGGATGAGATCAAGAGGCTACCTGGCCATATGCAGACTCTGTCTATAGATCTTGAAATATTCCCCTTCATGGATTCATTACTTTGGCTTGAAGCCACAGGCTGAGCCAAATATCGTGCTCTAATACCACTGTAATGTTCCTTTTTCAGGAATTTCTGCTATATGGTCCTCAAGGATGCTGTATAAGAGAGGCGGTGTGAAAATAAGTTGAAAGGGGGCTTGGATCCCCTTGTTAACTCACTAGAAACTTCTCTTCCAGAATTTGAGCCCAAATAAATTACTTTAGTTAGGTTATTCAGATCTCCCCAAACAAGATCCTGTAAAGAATGCTCAAAGAGGGAGCTTACAGAAATACATGAACACAATCATGAAACTCTGCAAATATGTACACATAAATAAATGGAATATAATAAAACCATCATGTTATTTAATGAATCATCTACAATGTACAGAAATATCTTGAGGGACAAGCCAGTCAAGCTATGAGAACCAATCTCCAATGATCAAGCAATGAAATACATGAGTTGCTGCAACTGCACAAAATGCCGAAGAGTAGTGACAGCACTGCCTATATTAGAGTACTACTGAAATAGATGCATATACATGAAATATGGCTTAAATATACAAATAAATGCCCCAAAATAGAAGAATGGGCTCCAATACAATATTTCTAGCCAATCTAGGAGAGATTGCTAGAAATGCCAGAAAATGTACAATGTGACAAATAAGTTGTCACTGCAACTGAATCAAAATAAGAATGAGGCTATGGCAGATCTGAAATACTCATGCCCTCCTCTGATAATGTTCTCAAGCAAAGGGTTGATCCCTTTCACTCAAAAACACTCCTCCTGCTAAGCACAAATGGCTCTCCCAGCAACTGCCTCAGGAAATAACGCAGTTTCTACCCTAGACTACATTGTGAGAGATGTTGAGTGTTTGGCCTAGTGCCAAAGATCTAAAATGAAGCTTGGGAGTCTCCTATGCTGCTCCTCCAAAGAATATGCAAGATCTCCACTGGAGAACAGGCCAAAGAGTGACTCTATGAGTTCCTATGTTGCTACACCCAGCAACACAACATTTTCTGCTGCAGAAATAATGCTGTAGCTGAAGGGATAAGCTTGGCCAAATGCCAGAATGAGGAAATGAAGCTCAAACCCTCTCCTTCCTTGAGGATGAGGTAGGGATTCCCGACCGAGAACACCCTTGGGTGAATAACACTACAACCTTGCTAAACAGCCCAAGGATGCAAGTCTTTGCAGACCCAACGAAAATAACAATCCAATGCATAATGAAAATGGGTTGTCATCTCCTCCTTATAAATAAAATGAAATCTTCTCACCATGGGTCCCATTCACACTTGCCTCTAGCTCATGCAAGTGGAGCCTCCACTAAAACTGCGTTGTCCAAGTAGGTTCAATGTATCTAGACAGTTTTAGTTGACTTGGTCAAAATGACTAGATCAAGCATGATCCAATCCTGTTCACACCATGTGGTGCTCAATTTAGTTGCTTTATTATTCCTCCTTTTACACAAGGAGTGTTATTTCTCCATAAAAAGGGGTTAAGGTGTCTCCTTACCCATTTTACTAAACAAAATGAAAATATGCAAACTATAATGTTCCTTTTAGCTTGAGGCTAAAAATTGGGAACATTACACATTAGATCATAGGGTCAAAATCATGAAAATTGGTCATTTCACCATCAATTTCATCTTTTGAAGGAGTAGTAATAGTCAAAGGTCTTCAACAATTTTAGGTTCTAAAACTATCATTTCCAAATAAGTGGCTTTTTGTTTACCATATTTATCTCTCAGCTGTGCTTGGAAAGCCAATTTCTTTCTCCTAGGGTTTTGAGAGAATTTTTCTTGGTTTCATGACTTCCATGGTTAAATCATCAACACAACTTGTATCCTAATGCTGTTACACCTTCCCCTATCCTTAATATACCTTCCTAAATACTTCCCATCACTCCTATCCCTCAAAATCATCATTTTTCCACAAGCCCTAACCTATTGCTACAATTTGACACTTTTCGAGACTAGGCCTCTATTTTTCCCTTTCGGACCCCTTCCCCTCACTCAATCCTTGAAATTCCACTTTCCCTTACTCTCCAACATCTATCCCTATCACCCAAAATTTCCCCAAAAATTTAGATAGCCCCTAACCCCTTCATTCTCTTCCCTCTACAAGGCAGTCCTAAATCCCCTGTTTTTCCAACACCAAACCCTAGTTTCCTCTTCCACTGAGCTAGGTTTTTCTATGGAATCGGAGACATCTAAGAAGAGGAGGAATAAGGGATGTAATTTCAGCAAGTATGAGGCCATTTCAATACCTAAACCTCATGTCTCCATCATTTTTTGAGAAATCATACCAAGAGTCAAATCGTTTGCCACTCATAGGGGCGGTTTTAGTTTGATGGAGTATCTTCATTCTCCTTATACTAGATTCATTTACAATGATCACCCTTAAGGTTGAAATCCAAATCTTCGTGATTTCTTCTATATCCTTATATCTTGGATTCACCCGATCTAACAATATACTAAAGTTAAATACTGAATCGCTTCTACAAATCTTTTGCGGAATTAAAAATACAATTGTTAATCACATGAACATGAAGAAGAATCAAATCACACACAACACAGATAATTTCCCAGGAAAAGCTTATAGCTAAAAACTCCACTATCTTCTATTATATATTCAGCATGGATCATGAAACAATTTCATACAAAAATCTTCTCACAAGAGCCCTCCAGTACTCAGCTAATTGTATCACACTATCATATGTAAAATTGACCAACACATAGCCAATTCTCAACCTCCAGATAACCTACCTTGCTTGTGCAATCCCTAAAAGATAGGAATTATTGCCTTCCTTGACTGCACAAGTATCATGGGCACTCCAAAGGGTGTTTGGTTGCATGTGTGCAACCCAATAATCCTACAACTGATATTAAACTTCCCTTTTACCTAGAACTCAACTGGGTCTCCACTAGATCTGACATGCATGCAGCTAATAATAGTAAATCCTCAGTTGCATGTGAGATCATTGATTGTGAATTAATTAATTTTTAATTCACTTGATCTCTCACTAGTGTATCTTCTGTTACAACTAGCACAATTGAGTTTAACACACTTAATTGAGTTAAACTGATTACAACCTGCATTAACTAATGCACCACTGCACTTCGAACTCTGTTACAACTAGAATTACTCGGCATGCCTCACCAACTACCTCTAACTCGAAATCCACTAGCTAACTAAGTTTATCACTCTTAGTTAACTATTTCAATTCATCATTGAGAATAGATTACAATTTAATGTCCATCTTAATTAAGCGATAACCAAAATAGGCATGCACCCAAAAATAGCACCATGGGCCCCACCCTAGTTTCGGTGCTTAATGCAACTAGGCGTGGGTGCTGAAATTTCTTGTTGAATCTCAACACTCCCTCTCAACAAGAAATGGATTGTACTTCACCCCAATCATGTTTCTATGGTATTCAAATTTTCTCTTGGTGAGCGCCTTCGTCAAAATATCTACATCCTGATCTTCCGTGGGAATGTACTGAAGCAACATGATCCTTCTCTGCACAAAATCTCTGGGATGATGGCACCGGATATGTATATTCTTGGACCTATCATGAAACACAGGATTAATCAACAATTTAATGCAACTCTAATTATCACAATGAATCATTATTGGATCCATCTGAGAACCAAACAAACCAACCAAGATCTTTCTCATCCAGATAGCCTCACATTCATATTGACTTTCTGCCATGTATTCCGCTTCCACTGAACTGAGTTCCACAAATCGTTGTTTCCTGTTGTACCAGGAAACTGTTTTTGATCCTATGCTAAATATCCCTCCTAATGTGCTATTTCTTTCTAATGGACTCCCCGCCCAATCTACATCCATGAAGCCTTGAAGCTTCACTCCCTCTGTCTGTCTGTACCATAGACCACACTCTGATGTGCCCCTTAGGTATCTCGGGACATGCTTCCCCGCCTTCCAAAATATCTTTGTAGGCTTAACCATAGCTTGACTCAGCTGGTTAAATGCGTAGAAAATGTCTGGTCTCGTGTTCACCAAATACATTAGCAAACCCACTAACTGCCTGTAGAGATTAGCATCCACTACCTCTCCAGTAATAGCATCCTCTTTCCTCCAATTTCCTAGAAGAGGATTATCCATGGGTTTGAACCTCTCCATGTTAAACTTACCCAGTATCTCCTTTACATACTTGCTTTGAGACACAAAAAGCTCACCATCCCGTTGCCATATTTCCAATCCAAGGAAATAATGAAGGATTCTCATGTCCTTCATTTCGAACTCCCTTGCAAGATCCTCCTTGCATGAGTGTATTAGTTGCTCATCACCAGTCAAAATTAGATCATCAACATAAATAAAAATGATCAATAGCTTACCCTCAACCACCATCTAGTACAAGTCTGCATCTGTTTCACTTTTGGTGAAGCCCAGTCTAGTGAAATAGCTGTCTTTCCGAGTGTACCAAGCACGGGGTGTTTTCTTCATCCCATACAGTGCTCTTTTGAGTCAGCACACATGCGACTCACTGTTGAATATCTTAAAACCTTCAGGCTTCTCTATGTACACCTCTTCCTCAATGATCCGATTGAGAAATTTTGTTTTCACATCCATCTGATGAATGTGTCGACCCATCTGTGCTGAGAGTCAAAGGATGGATCTTATGGAAGAGTATATTGCAATAGATGCAGAAGTCTCATCATAATCTATCCCCTCGATCTGTGAGAATCCTTGGGCTAAAAATATGGCCTTGTATTTCTCCACACTCCCATCAGCATCTTTCTTTACCTTGTAGATCCATCTTAATCCAACCACTAATTTGTCGACCAGCCTTGGGACTATCTCCCATGCACTATTCTTGACAATGGAATCATACTCCACCATTGCATCAACCCAAGTTGGTTGTTGCACTGCTTCCTGAAAGGAAGATGGTTCAATCACAATACATTTTCTCATAAGAGCCATGTATCCAGTAAATTGATCAGGAGACTGTCTCTGTCTGCACTATGAAGTATGGGCTCCTATATTCTCTGCAACATCAAGTCTCAATTTGTCATCTTTCGTGGTGCGCCTTCTACCATTTCTGATGGATGGCTCTGGATGAGTGGTTGATCCACATCTTGAGACTCATCCTTGGGAACCAACTGTGCCTCCTCTGCATGCAAGTCCAGCTCCCTCTCAAGGGACAACCGCATGGATTTCTCCTCATCAAATTTTATATCCTGTCGCACAACAATCATTTTTTTGTTTGGAAAATACACACGATAATTATGGGGTGTTTCAGTGTACCCCACAAAAATACCAACCTTAGTTGTTGGTTCCAACTTCTTCCTGGCGTCCTTGGTCACATGCACATAAACAGATGAGCCAAAAATCAAAAATATGAAACATCCGGTTTCTTACCAGTGAAAGCCTCTTCAGGTGTACTCATGCCAAGTATCCTATGAGGACAACGATTTTGCACATGTACCACTGTGTTGCATGCTTTTTCCCATAGATTCATCGGTAGGCCTTGATCATGCAACATCGCTCGTGCTGCACCCACAATAGTTATGTTCTTCCTCTTCGCGACCCCATTCTGTTGTGGGTTATGAGGCGCTATGAGTTCTATTTGAATTCCTTATTTTCTACAGAAGTTATTGAATTCATTAGAGATGTATTCTCAATCATTATCGCTCCTAAGAGCCTTCACTTGCTTCCCCGAATCTTTCTCCACCAGTACCTTAAACTCACAGAACTTAGAGAATGTCTGATCTTTCTTCTGCATGAAGAAGATCCAACACTCACGAGAAAATTCATCAACAAATATTACATAGTACTTATGTTTTTTTGTCAAAGCAATAGAGAAAGGACCACACACATCTGTGTGAACTCTCTCAAGGATCCTCGAAGCTTGGTTCTCCTTCTCATGAAAGGTGGCCTTCACATATTTTTCCATATTACATCCCTTGCATGTGTCTGACTGCGTAAGTGTACCCCTGGGAAGACCAGCAGAAATATGTTGCATGACTTTCAAGGCTCCATGGTGAAGATGGCCCAATCTCCTATGTCATAATTCACCCTCATCCCGACTCACCACTTGATCTTCCTTGCCCATCATTTTTGTGCAGCCATCTACCTCTAGCTTGTAGAGATTCTTAACTCGAATCCCCATCCTCTTGGCTTGTCCTATTGTTTAATGTCGCAGGAAATATTTTCCTTCAGTAAAAACAACATCATAGCCTCTATCCTCCAACATTGCGACTGAGACCAAATTTTTCTTTAGACCTAGTACATGCATTAAATATTTTAATTGAAAGGGTTTACCTTACTGCCTCTGAAAGGTAATGGTACCAATCCCAGCAGCACTGTACTGCCCGTCATCGCCCATTCAATATGCATCTGTAGGTCTTTCTCCTCCAAGTCACTGAAAATTTCCTTGTCTCCCGTCATGTGAAAGGAAGCGCCATTATCCAAATACCACACAGATCCCAATGCACTGGACACCATGCAAAAAATCAATGAGAAGTCAAGCTCAAATTGCGAGGCAAGGGCCTCACCAGCTGCAGACCCTCCAACCTTCTTGTTCTTCTTCTTTTGTGGACAATTAGTAGCAAAATTCCCATGCTCGTGACAGTGAAAACACTTCACCTTGGACATGTCCTACTTCTTTCCATTCTTGGACTCGGATTTAGAATGGAATTTATTCCCTTTCCCCTTCCTCGCCTTGGCAACCATAGCACAATCCTCTTCATCCTCATTCTTAGATGAAGATCCATCTCTGGTGTTCCTTCTGAACTCCTCTTGCACCAAATATGACCACAATCGTTCCCAATCTGGAAATTTTTCCCTTCCATTGACAGAGTCTTGATAACTGTGCCAAATCTTGGGAAGTCCTAGGAAAGCCAAGCTCACCAAATCATCATCAGCGACTGTTATTCCAACGCTCCCCGGTTCATCCCTACAATGGAAAAACTTTGTTATATATTTTGGAATGGTTTCGCCCTTTTCCATCTTGATCTTCCTGAGTTTATCTTTGGGCACCAATTTCCTATGGTCGTTATTGCTTTGGAATAGATCTATCAAAGCCTTCCACATTGCATATAGTGCGACTTTCCCATGGAGGCTTGAGACAATGTGGTCTTATACTCTCTCCAATAGGATCCTCCTTGCCTTTGCCACTTTCTTTGCATCAAGATTTGCAGCATCTGCCACAGCGGGTTTAAGAACATCATTTTCAATGAATTCCTTCAAGCTACTTTCTTCAAGTACTACCTCCATCCTGTCCTTTCAAGAAATATAGTTTGATCTTCCCTCAAGGGCATACTCCAACCTCAAGTCATTGAAAGCCATTTAGATCTTCAATCAGCTGTAGCACCAAGAAATTCTTTCTATAAATTCGAATTCTATCTAGTCACAAACTCAGCTCCTGCTTCACTTCTGCAATTTCCTATGCTTTGATACCATGTATAAATTATAAAACATTCATGTATATCTTGGATTCACCCGATCTAACAATATACTAAATTTAAATACCGAATCGCTTCTACAAATATTTTGCAGAATTAAAAACACAATCGCTAATCACATGAATATGAAGAAGAATCAAATCACACATAACACAGATAATTTCCTGGGAAAATCTTATAGCTAAAAACCCCACTATCTTTTATTTTATATTCAGCATGGATCATGAAACAATTACATACAAAAATATTCTCACAAGATCCCTCCAATACTCAGCTAATTGTCTCACACTGTCATGTAAAAAACTGACCAACACATAGCCAATTCTCAGCCTCCAGAGAGCCTGCCTTGCTTGTGCAATCCTTGATGGATGAAATCCCTAAAATATAGGAATTCTTGCCTTCCTTGCTACGCAAGTATCATGGGCACTCCAATGGGTGTTTGGTTGCATGTGTGAAACCCAATAAACCTACAACTGATAGTAAACTTTCCTTTAACCTACTCCACCCTATCTGACATGCATGCAGATAATAAGGGTAAATCCTCAGTTGCATGTGAGATCATTGATTGTGAATTAATTAATATTTAATTCACTTGATCTCTCACTAGTGTATATTTAGTTACAACTAGCACAATTGAGTTTAACTCACTTCACTGGGTTAAACTGATTACAACCTGCATTAACTAATGCACCACTACACTTCGTATGCACTTCGAACTCCGGTACAACTAGAATTACTCTACATGCCTCACCAACTACCTCTAACTCGAAATCCACTAGCTAGATGAGTTTATCACTCTCAGTTAACTATTTCAAGTCATCATTGAGAATATATTATAGTTTAATGTCCATCTTAATTAAGGGATAACCAAAATAGACATGCACCAAAAAATAGCACTGTGGGCCCCACCCTAGTTTAGGTGCTTAATGCAACTAGGCGTGGGTGCTGAAATTTTCTTGTTGAATCTCAACAAAGGGAATATGGGGCCTATCATCCAACTCTTTGAACAAACAAAATTCTCCTTCTCTAAATTAATATTTTGTTGATTAGTAGTGGTTTATGCATTATCATTCTTTAGATATAGTGTTTCACATACTACTCATCTTTTTTGTTTAAATTTTATGCCATTTATTCTTGTTTAGGTAGCCGCATGCTTGAAGACAAGAATTCTAGAGATGCCCTATTTGTTGGTAGATATGACCCTAAAAAGTAGTGTTCACATGACCCAAAACTTGAAACCATCTAAAATTATTCCAATATAAGAGCTTGTTGTCTGAGGGACCTTTGCTAACTTAATTTCCAAAATATATAATAACATATGTATACAAAACCAATTGAACCTACTCTAGATCTAATTTATGTATCTACATAAAGTATTGCCAATATCATTAAACATTGATAAATTACAAAAATGAAGGGGATAATCTTGGACCTAAACCCAAATTGGTATTTTTTATTTAGATTTGATAAGATCAAAATAGGGAAACCATGGGGTTTACAAAAAGACTAACTCTCCTCAAAACCGAGGGCCCTCCTCTAATATTTTTTGATAATCAACATGATTGGAAAATTAAATAATAAAGAACCTTAGTGTAGAGATACAAATAAAAATCCTTTGTTTAAGTCAAATAAATCCATTAGTACAAATCCGAAGTAGAATTCCATAAACCATTGAATCTACATATTTCTGAATAGGATTTGTAAAGTAAAAGTAATTCTTTGACACACAACTCAGGGACCTCCAACTTTCGCATAGTTCTCTAAATACATGCACTAGACAAAGGATAATTCAAAGTAGTAGAATTAGAAGGCTTGGTTTTCACCACATCCTTGAGGCAATTAACTTTGAACCTAAAGACACCCCAAGGATTACAACTCATCCAAATACACATAGTACCAAGTTGATGATTGAATCTTCACTCAAGCAATAGTTTAATAATGTAGATTTCTCTTCCAATTGTTTACCTTTAAAAAAGGTGTTATTGGTCCACATGGATTCCCTATAGAAGCTCTATTTTTTGCTTTAAATCAACCACATAATCAATGGAATTCACCCACAAGAATATAGTATTCTTGAGGAAAGGCTTTATCATATTCTAAAACTTGGCCCTTTTAATAGAAGTTTCAACAAACACTTGTCAACATACACTAAACACTTGGCATGCATGCATTTTATAAAATAGTAGGCCTACATCCTAAAATACATTGGGATCCAATTCCACCTGCCTAATTTCCTAAGAGTTTTCCTATGCCAAACAAAGTAATTAGAACTCGGTCCTAAAGGGTCAATTTTTCTTAGTAAGGAAACCTAGCTTCTCTCATCACATCTAAGGTCTTCTTGGGGAAAATAATTGGAAACATCATGGTTTCTAAATGACAAAAGATCGTATTCACTACAAAAGCACTTTAAAGTAGACATAGGAGCCTCAACATAATTGTCCCCCTCATCTAAGGCTTTGCTCCAGTACAAATCACCTTAGTGTTTTTGTTCAAGCTTCCAATACTCGAACACTGATAGAATAAAGAGGAAAATAGGAAAATAAATAATTATGAAGAAAACCCCTCTAGTATATTGATTGTCTATTGGACCCATAATCACACGCTACCATGAAAGATATAATTTCCCACTAGTCTAGCACTGCATGATATGGGAAGATCCCTTTATTAGGCTTAAAACTAATTCATTAAATACATTTGACCACCATTGTTGTTGAGTTCATATCCCTTGACACCTACTTCTTAAAATGGTATTCTTACAATACTCATTGTATCACATTAAAAGACAAATACTAATTAATATTTACACAAAACAAAGTTTGATGCTCCAAGAATAGTTGGTCACTTATACTTGTGATGGAAAAGACCTTCATATTTTTTAAATTGTGTATGTGGTGATGTTAATCAAATAAAATAAGTAAATTTAATGTCATATAATTAATATCCAAAAAAGATACATGTTATTCCTAATAATTAATCATCATTTGAAAAATAGGGCAACCATATATATTAAATGGTTGGTAAATATGGATAAACATCAAATCACTTAACTCATGATACATTTCACATTGCCAAGATTTTAAAAAACAATAGAAAATAAATAAATTAAACTTTATTTTAAATTGTTAGTATTAGTATTAATTATAAAAAGAATTAATATTTGAGTTAAACATATATACATTTAAAAAACATGTAACAAGATTCTTAACCATCATTCATCCATATTTTATCATAAGGATTCTTAATTTGTAAATAGATTTTGTTACAATACCATGAGCAAATATGACAATAAATAAAATGAGTAAAGTTAATGTCATATATTTAATATCCAAAAAAGATACATGTTACTCCTAATAATTAATCAGCATTTGAAAATTAATATTAGAGCAACTATATATATTAAATGGTTGGTAAATATGGATAAGCATCAAATCACTTACTTTATGATACATTTCACTTTGCCAAAAAAATTTAAAATCATAGAAAATAACTAAATTAAACTTTATTTTAAATTATTAGTATTTTTTTTCTGAATAGGACTAAATCTATTAAGAAAAGATATATGGTACAATCAGAGCTTGCAGAGAAGCAAAGTTAAATAGCAAGGGAGCCGGAAATGATATAGTATCAACCTCGGTCCCATAGAGCATCCACGACATAAGCAAAAGATAACAAAGAGAACAGAAAAGAACGAGCTAGACTAAGGAGTCTACCCAGCATGGGCAGAGTCTCCCATTCAACATTTTTTCCCTTTCTTTTTTACTGACTTTGACCCAACCATTCTGATCTGGCTGGACCGGAACCACTTGCAGACTGATCTGTGCTAAAGGAGGATTCTCCTTGTCTGAATCGGAAGAAGAAGACTCATGAGAGCGTTTCTGCGAGATCAGAGGCGCAAAAGGATCCTCGGGGTGGGCTGAGGGCAGGTCCTTCGGATGCTCCAAATTCTCCTCTTCCACTTCAATATCCTCCTCATCAGAGCTAGAGGACTCTATGTCATCCATAGGGGGTTTATCACAAGGTTTCCAGCTTTTGGATTTGGATTTGCGATTGAGGTTCTTCTTTTTGTCGAGGAACATTGTGCATGTGTTCTGGAGATGCCCTGTTTGATGGCAATGGCGACACCTGAAGGTTGTGTTCTCATAGTCCAATGTTTGTGTCCAATGGAAGTCCCCAATTTTAAGGATGATCTGATCTGGCAGCCCTTTGCTAATGTCAATTTCCGCACAAATTCTGCCAAAGGTATATATTCCTTTCTCCCCCCTTGATGTATCTGTTGCCAGGAAGCTGCCTAAGGTGTCCCCGATTGCTTGAAAGACAGCAAAATGCCAAAGATGCGTAGGGAGATTTGGAAGCCTGACCCAGATAGGAAGCTTGGTGATGACATCAGTAGAGGGGTCAAAGTCTGGGAACCAGGGGGTGAGGAAAAGTCTAGTTGATCCCCAGAACCAAGGGCCTCCCGTTAAGGCTTTCTGGTAATCTTCATTGAAGGCAAAGGCTACAATAAAGAAGCCTTTCGAGCATAAGAATACTTTGTTGTTGTTGGTCCAATTGGAGTGGATCCACTGGTATAGATTGGCAGTACGAGGCCATAGTCCATTAAATCTGCAAATGATGGTTGTTTCTGCAAATGTCTGGTATTGATCATCCAGAGATGGATGAGCGATTTCAATGGCAGGGGTTTCCTCCATTTTGTCCACCAAGAAAGGTTTGGGAGCCTGAGCTGGTTGGCCTAACTTCTTGGCAAGTTGTGCATGAACTGCATCTTTGTAGGAGAAACCTTTGGGGGCGGAGGATTGCCCCACGACACCTCCCCTTAGCCGAAGTGATAGAATCACTGTGGCATTTCTTTCAATATTGTAAAAGGAAAGAGGCAGATTGTTGTCAAGCTGCTTACCTGCAAAGAGGAGCCACAAAAGGGAGGAAGGGATTCCCAGCCTTTGTTTGAGGATCTTTGAGAGATGGCGCACTGTAAAAGAGGGCTGGACCCCAAGGAGCAGGTTTTTGCCCGTCAGAAGAATTATTTGAATTTGAAAAGTCATTTGCTGGGGATGAGAAGGATCTCGGCTGCCAGAGTGAGGAATCGAAGTTGGTTCAGTGAGTTCACTGGGCTTAAGGGCTAGCTCCAGATCTCGGCGAAACTGCTTCTGCATGTGGAATCACAATGCAAAAGTAGCCAAGGATATAAATCTGCGGGCAGAGGCATGGAGAAAAATGAGCCAGCTGCCAAATAAAGTAAAGGCCCGATCGCACCTTTGTGCCACCTCGCAGTTAGTCAGCCATGGAGCTGTGGCATCTGTGACTGTCACACGCTGTAAAGCGCACCATTCCTGCAATGGCACACCATCATAAAATAATGGGCAGCGTCTCGCACTGTTCGCTCGCTCGGCAGGTCTGCAGGGGGCCCAAGAAAATACTCCCGCGGGAAATCGCCCCCAAGCTCCAGGTACCATCTCATTCTTCACATGGCTGCGAATGAGCAGATAACCATTCCTTCTCCCCGCAAATGCCTCCCTGCATTCAGATCCATGGCCGCAGCACCAGGTCGGCGCGATCTAGTTAGCGGCGGCAGCGTTTGAGTATTGAAACCCTAGGGCAAGGGAAAGTTCGCTAGCGCTCCCCATTCACTCGTCCTTTTTCCCAACAATCCTAGAATTGATACTAAAAGTGGGGTAATAAGAAAAGCTAAATTATTAGTATTAGTATGAATTATAAAGAATTAATACTTGAATTCAACATATATACATCAAAAAAACCGGTAACAAGATTCTTAACCATCCATATTCATCATTATTTTACCAAAGAGATTTTTAACTTATGAATAGATTTTGTTACAATACCACATGCCTAAAAATAAATAACTCTTTTATAAAAAAACATTTTTTTATAATTTTTTTTAATTAATTAATTTAATTAAAACAACATAAAATAAATATCAACTTATCTACCAAAAAAACTAATTTAACCTAGAAATCTGAAGTACCGAAATAAATGTATGCTTAGTGTTAAGTTCTGAAAGATAAAGTGTTATAAAAGCAAATAAATGTACAACTCAAGCTCTAAAGCTTACATTATTTAATCTCACTAAAAGTCCACCCTATCCAAAACCATTAAAGCCCTTGAAACCTTCGTTCTATTTTGTGTAGAAAAATAACACACAAAGAATAAATGGCTATTTAGCCTCAAACAAGGTTAGCATTTGGTAAGCTGTGCTATTGACATTTATATCTCGCTTTCAAATGTAACACTACATTATGTTGAGGTCTCTCCACCATGAAGTTAAGGATTTTTTCTGGACTGTGTTCAGACGAGGGGGGGCCTCTTATTGCGTGGGACTCCCTGATGAAGTCGCATCTCTAAGTACATTGTTGAATCTAATGTTGCAGGCGAAAATTAGTCTGCGACTGAATTCCCTTCTTAAGCTGCAGCTTTTACTTCAGAAAAGCCACATGATATGTAGATTTCACTAGTCTGTGCAGGTATTTTGACGAACAGTTTGCAGACACGACCACCACTGGACATTTGCCAACTATTTAGCTTTCTGTTTTGCGCTGCCATCTCTGTGACATAAAGCATCTGTGTACCTTCTCGCATCTGTCCTAAATGTGAAGTGTATTAGTTTTCTGCTGTTCATAAAGGTAGATGCAGGCTATATACAACTTATTAACGACAAAACAAGGTCATACAACGAGCGAAACCCCTGACAGCCTTGCTGCATCGATCAACTCCATGGGTGTTAAAGAAGCACTCACAACAGGACTAGTTAAAGTCACACCAAAACACATGAGTATCGAGGCGACGCCACAGTTTTCAACCAAAAAAACCCACAGATTTCCTCAGACAAACCCAGTAGTGGAGAAATTATAATGGGCATAGCACGTTGATTCATTATCATTATTCAAAGAAAATTATGTTATAGGCAGGGGCAGGCTTTCACTTTTGCCAAATATAAAAAAAAAAGCTTAAAAGTATTTTTTTTCTTACATATCAAAAATATTCAGTTTTCAAACTAACACATGAGTATCAAGGCGACACCACAATTTTTAACCAAAAAACCCACAGATTGCCTCAGACAAACCAGTAGTGGGAGCAATTATAATGGGCTGGATGATAGCCAGTTGACTCATTATCATTATTCAAGGAAAATTATGTTATTGGCAAAGGCTTTCACTTTTGTCAAATACAAAAATGTTTAAAAATATTTTTTTTCTTACATTTAAAAATGCTCAGTTTTCAAACTAACAATATGAAAACAGCTAAATATCAAGCTACTTAAAATTACCTAGTAAGCTGTAAAAAACAGACTTTCACTCATTTCGAATGCCTGTCGGTTAACCTATTTCTTTAAATTAGAGAAATACAAACTATATCAAAATGTAAAATAATTTTATATTATAATTTGAAGTTGTCTACCGAGCCCGTGAAATAGCCTGGACAGCAGAAAATTGCTGGAATCGGGTCAACTAAAACTCGAAAAATCATGTGCTTGGGGTGTTTAGAATCCATTTTTTATGCTGGAAATGGATTCAGCACTATCAAAAATCTTTAGGACACTCAAAATATTAAAGTTTAACAACTGTAAATAATATTCTAGGCAAATCTTTGCCAGATTTTCTGAAAATCATTGCCGAATTCTGAGTGAAAACGCGGCCTTTTTAGACTACTCATTATAATTTGAATACTCCCCCATTTATATGGAAAAGTGGAATTCTTCCCTGTTCTTTAATTCCGTCGTTTTCTGTCTGGGCTTTGCCATTGTGGCGATTATTGACTAGATCGAATGGCGTTCATTCCTGCAACAATAAAAATGTTACACATGGGCAAACTTTGTATGGTAAATATTTGTGTAAACATTTTATATGAGTAACAGTATAAAATCCATGGCAAAAGAAATGACATAGGTTTGAACACAATGGTCACATCCAAATTGTAAGATTTGAATTTATAGTGAAATTGTAGGACTTGAGTGGTCAGCAGCCATCGACAAAATTGTGGAAGTGAAATTCGAAGTTGTAAGACCTGACTGGTAACAGCCAAATTGTAGGATTTGACTGGTCACCAGTTGTACGATTTGACTAATCAGCAGCGATCAAGAAGATTGTTGGATGAACAACATACAAGGTATAACTATTTACATTCAGCATCTCAACATTAATGCAAGACATCGCTCACGCTTAGATTTAAACAATTTAAATTCAATCTGTATGTTCTAGATCTCATGTGACCGCATTAATGGGCGGATAGCAGCCGAAATAAGGCTCGCCACTGAATGGTATTATCGTTATTTTTAAGCAAATTATTTTATTATTTATTAAATTGAAATTTAATTAGTTTGATTGTGAAATATAATATAATTTTTTATTTTTGATAAATAGAAATTGTAATTGTTATAGAGATATCTTACAAGTGTTTCTTTTTGGTTAAAAGTCTAATTTTTTAGGACTTAAGGAAATAGGTTAAAGGTCCAAGATTCAAAGGTGTCACGCCCCTACACCACAGGTGTCTTCCAACCACGCCTTGTAGGCAGGTGCGGCACTGCCGTACTTTTTCTTTTCTAAATACTCAAGTACCCAGACTACGCCTATAGCAACATTCGTTAGTTATTATTACAAATGTTCTTTCAATGTGCGGAAATAAACATAAACATCAATATCAATCCACATGTACGCCCATACACACAAGGGAGGGGCAACTCCCTTTTAAAATGAGTTCGCCCGGATATTATGTTTCATAAAAATACAAGTACAACAGTCAATCCAGCAAGAACCACTCTTGCTCCTTGACAAGGCTATTTGCCTCTTGGCCAAGTTCTAATACTTGCCAATCCTCAAACTAGCTTACAACAGTCATGTACCAACATCAAAGTTCACCGTCGGAAGTGCTGCCCAAAACTGCCCAATTGCTGGTCACTCGAGTCACCCAGTCGTTGCTCCAAATCAGTACAGAACGTTTTCTGAGCTGACCGTGTGTCCAATCCGTCCCAAACCTGTATGGTTGGATGCCTCTCGGAATTACGCACCTTCTGGTTTTTACGGCACCTCAATCCGACATGAGACGCTCCCGGAATCGCAATTTTAGTGTTGGGCCGTTGCCGTTGCTTGGCGCCCAGGACGACCCAACTCGACCCGCCGTTCAGAGGCGCCCGCCCAGACCGACCCGACCCGACCTGCGGTGCAGCTGCGGTGGTCTGCGGTGCGCTCGTCCAGCTCGACCCGACTCGACCAACTCCGTGTTGCTGCGCCCAACGAGTTATTGGAACTCGTCGATGTACCCTTTGCTGTTGTTCGAACTTGCTTGTTCGCTCCTTGATCGTTCGATGCCTCCACTCTTCAACGCGTCCTCCCATATATACGAACGCTCGTGGAGTTGGGGTCGCTCGTTTGCCACGAGCCGACCCACCCATTCGTTCCGTTGCCCACGAAACGCCGCGTCCGTGGGGTGTGGGGCACTCGGCCGACCCGAGCCGACCCCCACGTTTGGTCGCTCGCCCACCAAGTGTGGCGTCGGCCGCGCCCAACGCGTCGGCCGACCCACCAACTCGCCCGTCGGTCGCTCGCCCAAGGGGCGTCCGTGGTGGTATAAACTCGTCGCCAATGCCGTGTTGACTCGCCTCTCCACCAACTCGCTCGTATGACTCGCTACGCACACCTGCGCGCCCGTGACTCTCCAACGGTGCGACGCGCGCCCGTTACGTCACACGGTGCCCGAGCTCACCCAAATGCCCAACCGGCACGCCGGTTCCACCGAACGTGCCCATGAAGTCTTGGGGCCTTACAAAAGGTCTCCTTAAGGACTATTAACCACTTGTTTGAGGTGGAGTTAGCTTGCATTCCGGAATAGGAGTTAGAGATGGTTGTCCTCACTGCTGGTTAAACTAAGTTATGATAGATTTTCCCACTATGAAAAAAAGATATATAAAAGTTTAGATGTAAATATTGGTAAAACCCATATGCTTTCTAATAATAATAATATTTAGGTTGATAATTTTTTTGGTTTAAAATTTAACATTGTATCTAATTTATTTTATTTATTTTTAGAAGAAAGAAAACAAATTATTAAGAAAAAAGAAAACAAAATTATAATAGATATATATATATATATATAAAGAATTAATATATGAATTAAACATATATATCTAAAAAACATATAGTTGTTACAAAGGGTGAGTGGTTGAGAGGAAGGAATGGAATCCTCCTCACCTAATTCAATTGAAGCAAGTGCCATGACCCATGTTGACAATATTGCTAGTATAAGTATATTCCTCATATGAAATATAGAATATTGTACCTTTCCAAAAAACAGAGTAAATCAACACTAATAATAATCCAATTAAAATTTTGGAATACAACTATCTCAGTAATTAGATTTCACCATTTTCTAAAGAAAAGAAAAAAAAAGTATGATATAAAATTGTGTATATCTTGTTGAGTTTATATTCCTTAAATAAAAAGAAATAGGTTGATGGTGAAATAATTACTAACAAAGGAATATGTTTTTAAGCAACAACATGAAATCTTTTCATAAATTAGTTGTCAACCTACCAGTTAGTACAATCATCACTCTTTGAATTCAAGGATAGCAACCAGGCTCACTCCTCTTGGAATTGTATGTTGGTGGTTCTTAAAGGGGTAGGTTTTCACTCTTCTAGGTCTTAGGCAGTTAACCTATTTCTTTATGTCAGAAAAAGTGCAAACTCTTAACCAAGCAAAAGCACTTTTAGAACATACTCCAATCCTAATAAAAAAAAATATGTTACTAATTAATTAATTATTGTAAATTTCGAACTTTTATCTTCAAAATATATTTTTTTCTATTTTTTGTTATTAACTTTATAAAACTTAAATATATATATATATATATATATATATATATATATATATATATATATATATATATATATATATATATATAATTTCTTTAAACAAAAAGAATATATACCTTTAGACTTAATATATAACATTTAATATATATATATATATATATATATATATATATATATATATATATATATAAACTTCTTGTTGAATTTTATATTAAAAAAAAAAACATAAACGAAAAGAAAAAACATAAACAATATATTACATCCAAACTCTTTTAAAATGCTATCAAATTCCTTTAAAAATAATTTGATAAGATGTATTTCATTATATAATTGTAACCCTTATTTATAATAAAGGAATATTTTTTGACAAGTTGAAAATGACAATGTCACCTATCTTCATGGTACAACTAACATCTGTTAAAAAACAATATACAAAAGCAATACATTTTTCTTATTAATTTTAATACTCTTTACTATAGAAAAATAGATTCTCTATAACACCTAATTTGTCTCAATAAACCATCACTATAAATATGTCATTTTATATATCACGTGTTCAAAAAAAAGCTTCCTAATGAACAAATTGATCCTGAGAGTTTTTTAATTGGGAAAAACAAATAATGTCTTACTAACTTTAATATGATATATTATAAATTTAGAGTTAAAATAAGTTTACATTAATATATAACACATTTTAAAATTAATTAATTAATTTAATTAATTAGAGAAAAATTGATATGTTTCAAATGTAATGGTTTAAAGGGAATTTAAAATCTAAATAATATTTCAAACTTAATAATTTAAACAATATATAGTTTTATTAAAGAAAAATGATGATTAAAAAAAAATCATATTTAATATACAAATAATCTTATAACCAATCATTTATTCATCAAATTCACTCTTTGTATACTATATAAAGTTAATTCTATAAAGTCAATTAGTCATGTAGACTCTGGTATAAAGTTAATTAGTTATGACCCATAAAATGGCATGATAACCACTTTGTTGTAATACCTTTTAGTGAATTGTAAATATACTAATTTACTTTTGCTAAAGTTATTTAGAAAACTTGGGTCATTGGGCCATGCTGAAGATCTCGTATGAATAAATGATAAACAAAAATGTTTATTTTTATAAATCTCATTAATAAATATTGTTTATGGCCAACCATGAAAATTATGGTGGGAAAATATGTTGAAAGATAGTTTCACATTCCATATATTTAAAAGGCACTTATGGGCAGAGGTGGTTACCTACCCAGATTCTTCTCCATAGAGATAAATTATCTTAGTTAGGAAAAAGGGAGCCAAGAGGGTGAGAGGGAAAAACCCTGATGAAAAATTGTGAACTTGAAGCGTGGTTGGAGGCGGCCCAAGAGAGGAAAAACAAAGTTGTTCAGCTGTATGCCCTCAAAAAGGATACTGATGATGGAGCAGGATGCTTCCAAACAAGAATTCTTGAGTTTTTTGGCCAATGGAATTCCAAACTGAATCTGTGTTGTCAGTGAAACCCTAGTTGGACCTGGTGTGATCAGAGAAGTTCCAGGTGGGCCTGGTGAGGTCTTTGTCAAAGGAAATTGTTCTAGAAGTGAAACTGTCTAGGGGGGAGTTCTTGTAGAAGATAATGGTTCTCATTGGTTGGGTGTAGCATTCATTTCCCCCTATAATTGGCATGGTTGGCTCAGACATTGGAAACCACATAAGTATTATGAATGTGCTCTCGTCGTGTGTTGTTTCATTTCTAGATATGAAATTGTTTCCTATATGTATTATGTTATAAGTCTCTTTCAAAAGGATGGATTTTGATAAATGAATGCAAAATATAGTATTGATTTTGAACTAGGTTAGTCTCTAGGCCATGTTAGGCAAGCTAGCATCCCAGAGAAGATATTGAGTTCAAAAAGGGAAGTCTGGAACAGGATGAGAAGATCCTAAAACTAGGTCTCACTCAGGAGTTCTAGACAAAGAAAAAGAATATGAAGGATTAATTCAAACCTTGGATATAAACACACAAATGCCTTGAAATATAAAAAGTAACATTAATAATTTATTTTCACAATATCTTTGTATAAAGGAAATTTGTGTAACCAAATATGACAGTATGTAGTAGTGACGCATAGACCGAAACTAAGAATACATACCTACTATCTCAGCATGTTAAAGAATTAAAAATTTGTACAAAAAAATCTCGTGATATAATTTAACTAAAAAACTTCCAAGAACACGCATGCATAAAATTTTATGCATTGACATAAGAATTAAAGTGAAGAAGTCCTGCGAGGGCTAAGAAACTGTATAGATGCAATACTAAAATAAAAACGGGTTGAGTTAGGGTGTAAAGTCGTGAGGCCGACCATGAAGTCTATCAACGATATTAAAAGCTTCATATGCATGCAAGCTCAAACATTGATGATGATATTATATTGAAACACTTGGAAAGGCCTGAAAGTCGTGGTAACCTTTGTCACACACAGAGGAAGTGTCGACAAAACAAACAGGGTATCATTGTAGGAAGTTAAAAGATCCACAAAACTTCACGGTAAAACCTTTTCGTTATCAGCATAATTACAAAACAAAGAAAGTGTTAATCTGGAAATATGATAATACAAAGACCAATTAATAACATAATAATTAAAGAGTGGGGAGAATTATGGAAGCTCAATACAACCAAAGAATCTGGAGTTAAACAAACGACTGGTGAATAAAAGAGAGGAGAGTGAACACACATCAATGGTTATTGGTCTCAAAGGAATTAATCAATTCCTCTACATAAGAAAACACATAAAACATAATGCATATCCAGAGTGGGAAAGTAATGTATCTCTCCATAAATAAACCACAGTTAACATAAACACAATGAATAGTCAAATTGGTTGAATGCCGTAGGTAGCCACTTGGGAAAGTCTAGGTTAAGCAGCCATAGCCAAAATTAATTGTCTAAATTCTTAGATAACTAAGAGAAGTGAAATATAGTGTTTAACCATAGAAACCCTAGACCATATGTCAAGTTACAACTCCGCAAGTACCTGGAGCAACATATACAATGAAAATGGTTTCATTAGAACTTGGAAGGTTTCATATTGTAATGGAAAGTGACATGTCGAAGCCAAACTTACTTCTCCATGATGAGAAGCTCACCTATAAAGTTAATAATCAGAATCCCTGTTAGAAGACATAAGTTATCATCGAAAATTATTTAAGAATGAAAAATAGAAAAGAGTTAGGGTTACCCGAGAATTTTTCCACAAAGCTGGTCTTAATCCTCGTATCCTTATATGACATAAATAAAAAAAACTCAGAACTCAACATAGAATACATATAATTACTTGAAGGAACTATTAATCAATAGATAAAATGATTCATACTTAGCAAGTACCTTTAAATTGGGATTTGATTGTCAACTGCAGAGAGGAGTTGGTCTCGACAAGCTCTTCAAAGTAAAATGTACCAATGACCATGTCGCAACTCCCATTAGAGAATGTTGTATACCCATTACACATAAAACATAGAACCGAGAGCGAGGTAAAAAGGTCAGGGAATATATATATATATATATATATATATACACAACCCTATCTTAAAACAAGCACAATCTTCTAACTCTATCAAGCATGAGAGTACCTGGAAAATTAGTGCAAATTTGTCTGCAAAGGGAAAGACTAGAACAAAGAATTACTGTGAACATAGGAGGGGTGGTTGTAGAGCTTTCTCTTGCGAATGGGAGCATGCAAATGAATAGAGAGCGACATCGGAGCAGGGAGGTGGTTACCCTTTAACTGCATCTCTCTATCCTCGTCGTGGATTCCAATATCAAGGCATAAAAAATTCCAATGCAATGGCCTCCTAGTTGGAAAGTCTCTAAAGTTCTTGAGTGAATTAATAGTTAAGCGGGACATCAAAATTCCTATGTATATTATGGGAGCGACATTATTACCATATAAATATCAACTAATATCCACATACAAAATTAAATTACAAACTTTATAATAATGTAAACATGATCAACCTCCATCGTAATTATGTCAAGTATGTGGGCTAACCCATAACCAAAATCAATATAATGATATAATGTCATGAGGTTATACAAAACAATGGTTAATAAAAATGAGCATATATAATATGTTTATGGGAACAAATACAACCAATAAATAAATAATTAACCCTTGTCATAGTAAACTTACAAGTTCATAGGTTAAATTTTATTTCTAAGAGGTATGTTACAAGTGGTATCAGAGATACAAGTTACAATATTATGGCCTCTAAGCCTGACTATAACTAAAAATAACTTACCAGATGAGGAACCAAATAAATTTCTACGTTATAGACCCAAGGCAAAGAGAAGTGAAAGAACCTTTCCATGAGTTTATTGAAATAAATTTCATTATATAAGTTAAGTTATAGAAATACTAATTGAATTATTGTTGGGGTACCCTTACCTACAAGAACTAATATGTTGGGCGCCTAGGAGAACAAATAAATATTTGGAAGACTTATTCAATAACACATGTTAAGTAGTAAATCATATCTCTTCATTGCTAGATAATGTGTAGAGAGAGAATTTTATGATTTGTAACGATGAGGAAGTATATGTGTAGACAAATCAGGAGACATGTAAATGTGTAAATGAAGTAAAGTAACATTTCTTATATTGTTAAACAATTATAAAACATCAGATAGGTATGTTTAAGAGATTAGGCAGGGTGTTACATATGAAATCACTCTGAAAAGTTTAGGATTATCTGCATGATGATTACTAGTTTCTAGTTGTGAGAAACATTTGTTAATTTGCACAAAAAAAAATATTTTGATACATAATTTATAAGATCGATATTCATAAAGATGTCTTAAATTAAACATCTAGTATAGATTGTCAAGGAAGGAAACAGGTCTAAAAGGGGGTAAAAGATATTATTGGTGCCAAAGTAAATAATATTTAATTGTTACAATAGATACATTTGAAAAGTAATTACTTGACTGGTATAAACTACCTCCTTGCACATATATTGGATGTTGACCAAGAACCTTGCTAAGAGAGTGAATGAAGGAAATACTTGATACCAAGAATTAATTTTTGAATCCTAACAAAAGATTAATCTTGATGATATGGTGTCAGAAATTGCTCCGTAGTATACATTTTTATTGTCGGCATTTCAAGTCTAAACCAAGACCCATTTTCAGGACAAAATTCGAGAAAAAAGAGAATGGATAACAAGTTATATACATAGGGAGAGAGAGTTCTATAATGAAAGAGATGAGAATATGAGGTCAAAATCCAATTAATATATAGGATGGTTGACAATATATGATATTATATATTATAAATATTACTTAATTATCTAAAATTATGTACGTGTTGTTACACACTATATTAGATTTTTTTTTTAATTATAAGATATTTAATTGTTAAAAATATAATTAAGGAATATTTTTTAATTATTTTTTAATGATAAAATACTATATAATTATTATTAATTATCTCAAGTTATGTTAATGATGAAAGTTATGATTATTATTATTGCTATTAATAATAGTTATATTAAAATTTTAGTTATTAAATGATAATGATATTAATTAAAGAGAGGAAGCGAGAGGGGGAGGGGCAAAGTATGATAAGATTAAGGAGGTGGATTAGTTGTGGTTTTATAGGAGTTCGACCTTGTGTGAGCATGGGGATCCAACTCCTACTAACTTCTATCCCTCCGTCTCTGTTGCAATTGTTGAGATGCTTCATGATTTCTAGAGCTTCATGAATCTTCCTTTTATAATAATGGTTTTCCTCAGAGATTATTTCCATCTCTTCCACGCAAACATGGTGACAAGTATTCAAAGAATGTTTGGAAATTGCTAAGGATTGGATTGCTCCCTTCTTGATATCTGGTCCATGCTCCTTAAGTCTGACCTTGAAGGATCTTCATGTCTCTCATATGTAGCATTTACCACACGAACACTTGAATTTGAAAATTCCTTTTATGTTGTAAGTGATTCGGGTCATATTTTACATATCTCATATTTTTTTAGATAGTAATCAAGGGTTTAAGGGAGGTTGGTATGCATTTCTTCCTTATCATTCTGCCTAATTTATCAGTAATGCACTAGATGTATGGGAGATATGACTTACGACTTAGGGATTGGGAATTAGATGCGAGGTTTTTAGTTATGGCTCTAGATTTGGCTTTCATGATGGCTTTATTGATGTCTTTGTTCTTATAGCACGTGTTTAAGAAAAAAAATCAGATACTCTATTTCATCATCAACATGTTTGGTGAGCCCTAGTATTGCATCAAGAGTGATGAAACTCCTAGGGTTTCCCTACTTTACTTTATCAACCCAGGGTTCATACAAAATTGGAGGTGATAGTGCTATATGCACAACAGATGCATTATGTTCATGTTATCCTCTTCCGCTTTACGAAAGGGTGCTATTTCTAAGGGTTATCAGTGAAGTTTGTCACACTTAAATGAAACTAAACTAAGTTGTAGAAAGGAAATGATAGAAAGGAAACTAAATTAAATCGCTGAAAAGAAATAACATGAAGGAAACTAAGCTAAATTGCAGAAAGGAAATGACAGAAAAGAAACTAAACTAAATTGCATTAAGCTAGCCAAACGGCTAAACACACTCTACTTATCCTATGATCTATCTACCATGCTTCTAACCATGCACCTATTCATGACCAAATTCTAACTGAAAAAGTTTTGATTGCATTTCAGAAGAAAAAGGGCTAAAGGTGCTCATGGAATGCTTAACCACATGAAACAAGGCTTAAAGGAGTGAAAAAGGTGTTTGGACTTTATTAAAGCGCATAATACCACAAAAATGCTTTGGAGTGGGAGGCTTTGGAAAATGGGGGTTTAAACCGGATTAAGACTTTATTATAGTGCAAAAGGCTTTGGAGCGGAATAACTTGAAATATGTGATGGAAAAGATGTGATGTGGAGGTGGGATCGATATCGCGAAGTTGGAGCGTTAAGTGTTAAAGGGAACAGGCTAAATAATGTGATGTGCGAAGTGCGATGGGGAAGAGCGGCGAAGTGCGATAACAATATCACAATCAGCAAAAGAAAGAGGTAAGTGTTAATGAAAAAGGGAAAAGGTTGCGGAGAGCGATCTGCAGGGTGGTAAAAATTGTGATCTGTGATCTGTGATGTCGCAATATCGCAATCGGCCAAAAAAAAGGAGTGGTAAGTCTTAAGGGAAAAGGAAAAAGGTGTGACAAGTGATTGTGATGGGTGATGTGGCAAAGGAGTACGGTAATATCGCAATCGGGGTTAGGAGGTAGAAAGTATTAACAGAAATTAAATGGAATGAGCAAATTGTGATGTGTGAAATGTGAAATATGATTCGGTAAGGTGATGTGAAATGTGATTGCGATATTTCACAATCGAGGTTTAGGAGCAGTAAATGTTATCGAAAAATGAAGAAGGTTGCGGCGTGCGATTGCAATGCGGAAAAGTTGTGGTAAGTTGTAAAGGAAGAACTAAACACTGTGATTTGCAATCAGCAAAGTACGGTAAGTATTTTTAAAAGAAAAGGGATTGAGCCCAATGTTTTTCGAATATTTTCACTAGAAAGAGAAAGGTAAGGTGAAAAGGGAAAATTTCTAAAATGATGAAGAACGGCAAAGGAAAGGGAATGGATTCTGCGATGGTCGAGATGCAATAAGCGGGAAGGTCAAGGAAGGAAGGGTGAAGTCAAACTTTTAATGTTTTGAAGTGTTTTATGAATAAAAAAAGGCACGACAATTGATAAGAAGAGAAATGAAGGAGGGAAATGAGGGCGTAACAACAATCCTCAAGCATGAAATAAGAGATGGAAAATGAAGCGGGAAGGCGCCATTGAACTGCTCTGGGGCTTTAACAATATGTCCTACGATCAACCCTGCTAATTTATGCATGAAATACATATGAATTACGTGATAAAAACAATGGAAGAAAGATTGAAACTGTTATTCCACTCTACTCTAATCTCAGAAGTAGCGAATCATAAACATAAAGTATTTTTGGTTTGCAGGAAGTTCTACCTTCCTCGAGCTCTATCAGAGATGAGAGGGGAAGGTTGCCTCATAGTTTTATGGATTTCATCAACTATTCTACTGCGCAGATAAGAATATTAAATATACAACATCAAACTATAACAACAATGAAAATATCATAAATAAAACTAGCTAAATGACGGAAAGGAAAGAATGAAAACAGCAGAGAAGTTGAGGCACATGGGTTGGGCCCTAACCCATGAGCCCAGCTCTCTAGAATTAAATTAGTAAAATGGAGTCTTTCTACTCATTGCATTAAAAATGAAATAATGAAATCTTATTACATCCCGAAGGTCTTCAATAACAAAATCCTAATAGCTTGCAACAAAATTTCTGAATGGAATCAAATCCCCTGAAATTGACTAACACTGACTAACTCTTCCTAGCTCTAGCTCTAGCTCTGCTCCATTTATTCTACAGGGAAGCTACCAACAGCTCCCTAAAAATAGGTAATGATTCTACTTGACTCCAAGTGAAGTATGGCTTGAGTGCACTTGGTCTTGAGTTGCTTGGCTGCCTCTGGAATTCGAATTTCTGGAGGGGATCTCATGAGGATTGTTTGGCTGCCTTTGAGGGTGGACAACCCCCTTGAAACTCTTCAAGATTTCTCCCAAATTTCATGATATTATTCACTCTTGATCTTCCAGTAGCAGGGATCAAGTCCCTAAATTATCTCCTTCTCCAAATCTGCATAACCAACCAAATATTCTCCTTCTCCAAATCTGCATAACCAACCAAATATTCTCAAAATATTCTACAAAAATAACCAATATTAGGCACAAATATGCAATTACATTTAAACCTTCCTAATAAAATATTAAAGCGTAAGATCATGATATATCGCGTCCGAAAAAAAAAAAACCGATGGAGTGCCTGCGGAGCGATTGCGCAGCGACCTAGCCGCCATTGCTGTCGAACCCCTGCGTTCATGGCCGCAGGCCAGCCTCGGCCCACTGGCTGCAGCTTTGGAGGGCTCCTCCATTCGATTTATGAGACTGGTTTTCCTTTTTAAAGATCTCTTGCAGCTCTGCTGCTCTTTCCCTTTGCGCTGCGCTTGGGAAGGTTCGCTGGAGATTCCTGCGCGCCCTTCTTAGCTTTTGTGTTCTGGTTCTCTCCTCGTGAGGCCTTTGGGCTGCCATGTCCTCTCCGGATGCAGCTACGGAGGGCTCTCCTGCACAATCTGCTGCTGATGCTTTTTCTGCTCTGATCAAGTCCTTACAGCCTCCAAGAACTCGCCCTGCTCTGTCAAAATTTGTCAAGAAATTAGATGGGTTGCAGGAAGTTGACCTCCCACCTACTCTTCCTCACATGGCTGCGCTCTCTTTATCTGAACGAGGGCTCATAGGTCAATTCACTGGCCTATGGCCCTCACCAAAAACAGTTCAACGATGGATCGAAAGAAATTGGGCAGACAAAGTTAATGGGAAAATATCCATTCGCTTCTGTGGAAAAGGTTATTACACCTTTCATTTTGAATCTAAAGCAGACAAGGACCTAATATTTAGAAATGGCCCATATTTCATGGACTCTCGTGGCCTATATCTGAATAAATGGACCTCAGACTTCGATCCTGAGTTGGATGTCCCCAACGCAGTCCCGGTTTGGGTCCGTCTTCCGCATCTCCCACTTCACTGTTGGGGAGATGACTCGGTTCGAGCCATTGGCAATGCTGTAGGAAAATACATTGACCGGAGTGAGCCCAAGGATAATATGCAGGCGTGTGCTCGTATCTGTGTTGAATTTGATCTCGGCAAAGGTCTTCCAGAAGAAATCAGATTGAAGGTGGATGACTGGATGCACATTCAGCAACTGGACTACGAGCAAATTCCTTTTAAATGCAAGGTATGTCACGAATATGGCCATTTTTCCAACCGTTGCTCTAAGTTAGTTATTGATGAACCTGCGCACTCTGAGGAACAATGGGAAACTGTTAAAAAAAAGAAGACTGCTGCTGGACCAAAAGAACATTAAGAAGCTGCTCCTCCCAAATCTGCCATTCCCATTCCAACCCCACCTTCAGCCCCTCTCAAATATTCTACCTCAGTTGCTCCTCCCTCCTCCTCTCCCCTTGGCCCTCCCATCTCTCCCAACCTTGGACCAACCTCTGACTCCCCCCTGATCTCCTCAAATCCCTTTGGCGCCCTCTCTCTCCCTGAAAATGATCCCTTGATCCCCCTCGAAAATGATCCTCCAATCATTTTCTCTCTTTCTCAATCTTCCCCCTCCCACTGCCTTGACCCTCCCCCACCCCAGACAACAAGGAGCTCCTCAAAAGAGCACGGAGTAAACCAAGAATCTCAAAAGAAAGGATCTGGCAGGAAATCTAGCAAACAGCAAAGGGATGAAAACGCCCAGAAAGACATTGCCATGGGAACTCAAAATCCTATAGAAACTTATATATTGACTCAAAAAAGCAAGGAAAAAACACATAAGGAGAATGGGGGACGAGCATTTCTCTGAATCCCACATTCTCAATGATAAAAGTTCTATCATGGAATTGTAGGGGACTGGGGCACCCCTCCAAAACTGCTTCCCTGAAAGACCTTATAGATCAAGAGAAGCCAAGAATAATTATGATTCAGGAAACTAAATAAAGACAGCAAGAGATGCAAAGAACTATAGGCCAACTAAAGCAATACGATGGAAGTATATGTGAAGCAAGAGGAGCATCTGGTGGAATCACCACTATGTGGAATAAAAATATCTGGACATGCACATCCAATACTATCAATCAATACTGGATCAAAGTCATATTAGAAAAGCAATCTGAGTACAAGCAAATAGTCGTCTATAACATTTATTCACCGAACCATTTTAGAGACAAAGAGCAGTGTTGGGCCACTATACAAGAAGACATCCAAGCTGAAGATAACAGCAATATTATCCTTGGGGGAGACCTTAATCTCATCCTACACTCCAATGAGAAAAGAGGAGGTGTCTTTTCATACGACCCTTACAGAGCAAAGCTGGAAGACATCATGCAAGAGAGCGACTTAGTTGACATCAGTCCCAAAAACTGGAGGTACACTTGGAATAACCGCAGATTGGGAAAAGAAAACATAATGGAGCGGCTTGATAGAATACTGATAAACACTACTCTCCTTTCTGAGTTCTCTTCTGCTCATGCTGCAATTCTCCCCTACTCAGCTTCTGATCACTATCCCACAAGCATAGTCCTTGAAGCACACTGTCCCTTGGGGCCTTTACCTTTTAAATACAGCTCTCTATGGCGCAACAATCCAATTGTGGATCAGATTGTTAAAACAGCTTGGCAGCACCACATAGAAGGATCTCCGGGATTCATTTGGGAATGTAAATTGAAAAATGTAAAGCATGTTTTGAAGCAATGGGAAAAACAGCATTATAAAGAGCCAGAAAATGCTAAAGCTGATCTAAAAAACAAATTAAAAGAAAACCACAGGAAAATAGAGGAGAACGGGCTCACCCATGAAGATAAAACTTTAGAAAGGGACTTATACTATCAGTTGTATCGTGTCAACAGAGAAGAAGAGCAGAAGTGGAGACTAAAGTCAAGACAACTTTGGCTACAAGATGGGGATAAAAATTCAGCTTTCTTCCATAAGCAAGCAACTATAAGAAAAATCAGAAACAATGTTACCATGATCAATGATGAGGAAGGCCGCCCTCAAAAAACCCAATCAGCGATCAAACAAACAGCCTCAGATTATTACAGCACTCTTCTAACAGAGACAAAGGAAACAGATGATTACTCAGATCTGCTACAGCACTTGCCCAAAGAAATCAGTGAGGATATCAACGCAGAATTGACTAAAGAAATCACTGAAGAAGAAATACAAATGGCCATTTGGGCTCTTCAGCCAGATAAAGCCCCAGGTCCAGATGGCTTCCCAATATGTTTCTATAGAACATACTGGGAAACTATTCGAAAAGATCTTGTCAAGATGTTAAGATGGACTCAACGCAAATGCAAAATAGGAGGATTTACTAACGCCACACACCTTGCCCTCATTCCTAAAGAAAATCGACCCTTGTCCTTCTCTCGGTTTCGACCCATTTCGCTGTGTAACTCCTCCTACAAAATCTTGACAAAAATCCTGGCTACTCGCCTCAAACCTCTCCTCCCCTCTCTCATTTCCGAGAACCAAGGGGGATTTTTGGCCAATAGACAAATATCGGACTCCATCCTTCTTGTCCAAGAGGCTATTCAATCCAGTCAAGCTAGAAATGAGAAAGGCTTCATCTTAAAGCTAGATTCTGCCAATGCTTTTGACCGTGTAAGGCACTCCTTCCTGTTCGCTGTGCTTGAAAAAATGGGATTTGCTACATCTTTCATCAGCCTTATTAAAGCCTGCATCAGTGGACCTTGGATCTCCCCACTTATTAATGGTAGACCTAGACCTTCTTTCCAAACTACCCGTGGACTAAGACAAGGCTGCCCTCTTTCACCTTATCTCTTTATTCTGATGGCTTAATCATTTAGCAGAGCTCTAGATTTCAACCGCCGTATGGGGCTCATCACAGGAATTAAATTTGACAATGGAATCAAGAATATCAATCATTCTCAGTTTTCTGACGACATGCTCCTAATGGGGGGGAGCTTCAAACATCATAGCCAGCCGTTTCAAAGCTCTCCTAGAAAAATACATGAGTTACTCTGGAGGACTGATAAATTATCACAAGAGCTGTATTTATGGGTGGAATGCTTCGGCACAAACTCTCCATAGGATTGCTAATATCTTTGGAGTTCCTTGTAAACTGGACTGGGAGCATTTTACCTACTTGGGCATGCCTGTAAGTGCCGGCAACCTAAAAGCAGCAGCCTGGGAATTTATCATTGACAAGATGAAAAGAAAGATACAACAATGGGGCACATCCTGGCTTAACCCAGCAGGGCGTCTAATTCTTCTTAAATCAGGTCTCTCCTCCCTGCCTTTGTATTTCTTTACTCTCATACAAGCTCCTGCCAATTTTCATAATAAAATGGATGCTCTTCTTCGTCACTTTCTTTGGCAAGGTGGGAGAACAGAAAAAAGAAAATACAACTTGGTAAGCTGGAAGCAGGTTACTCAGCCCTTTGAAAAGGGAGGACTTGGAATCAGAGCCTCTAAACTCCTTAACCTTGCATTTGCTGGCAAACTGGTTTGGAGATTCATATCTGGCAGGAATGCTTGGTGGAAGTCAGTTCTGGAACAAAAATATCTCGGTTTCCCAAGACACCAGCTTTTGGATCATGAGCTGCCAAACAGAGCGTGCTCAAAAATATGGAGAATGTGTAAGAATGCTATTCCTTTTCTTGAACAAAACACCTCCAAAGTGCCAAAAGGTGGATGCCATATAAGAATAGGAGTTGACAAAATAATGGGACAACAGCCCATAAGCCAATGTCCTGGTACTCAGCAGATTCTAGCCTTTTTAAATAGCACTGGGATACAAACTCTGGATCAGATTTCTCAGTGGGATGCCCATTCTCATGCTTGGACAGGATGGACCTTCCCACACATACCTGCAGATATAAGAACCAGTTTCAACAAGCTGCAAGACTATCTCCATGGTATAGCACCCTCCAAACGATACCTTGCTGATGATTTTCGTTGGGACCCCTCAGGCACTACCTACACTGTTAAGGCTGCTTATTATCAGATCTGCAACATTGATTTTCCCTTGGCTCTCTAGGCACATTGGAGGCTTGTGTGGAAAGTAGAGTCTCTCCCAAAAATAAAGTTCTTTTTATGGACCCTTCTAAGAGGGAAAACTCTCACTTCTGAAAACCTTAGAAAGCGAGGTTTTATTGGGCCTTCCGGCTGCCCAAACTGTCAATTAGAAGAAGAGACAAGTCAACACCTATTCATAGATTTTCCTTTTGCCTCTGCTTGCTGGATGGAAGCTTTTCGGAGCAACAATCTCCCTTGGGCACCTGGCACTAGCATTTCAGAAGTGCTGAACATATGGAAGCAAAATTATCCGTGGGGAAAAAAACAACCAACATCGCTCGAAGGGTCTGGAACGCATTGCCCTGCACCCTTCTATGGAACATCTGGTTGGCTAGAAACCGCATGATCTTCAAAGGTGAAGATACCAGCGTCAGAAAGCTCTACAACAAAGCTTGGAGCCTCAATTTGGAAGCTCTGTCTACAAAATGTCAAGGGAATTTGAGCATCTTGGACCTTCATGTTGAAGAAAGGAATTATATAGGCCATCTTCTAGATAAAAGTAATACAACCCAAATTAGAAGCAGCCCCATCAACAGAGCCAGCTCCAGATACAGTTGGAAACTCAGGATGAAAGAAAAATAATTTACTGGGTGGCTCAAGAACAGCAATACCCACTATCTCTTCTTCGACGGAGCCTCCAAGTCCAACCCGGGCTCTGCTGGGGCTGGAGATTTCAAATGCAATGGAAATGGAGATGTGTTAACTGAATTTTAATGGGGACTGGGCTCTTCTTCCAATAACCAAGCAGAAGCTCTCGCCCTCTACCAAGGTCTGCTCCAGCTTCAAAGACTTGGTATAAATACTGCCACCATAATAGGAGACTCTGCTATCATTATAAGCCTCATGATAAGTAACAGAAAAGCTCTTAATTTGACTTTACAACAAATCATAGGACGCTGTCAATCTCTTGATCAGTAGATGCAAGGTAATCGATTTTACCATGTCCTCCGTTCCCTCAACAAAACAGCTGATACACTGGCAAGCAGAGCATGCTTTCATGCTGTTGGTAATCTTCGATGCAATGGGTCAAATCAGCATTTTTTCTTACCATGATCAGGTCTATCTTACACAGCGGCCAAGCCTCATAGCAGATCCACGTCTTTGATCTTCGGAATCCTTTGTTCAGCTCTGCACAGCCACACAACCCAGCTCCAACATCTTACCTTTTCAGGGTCACTCCGTCCAACACCATTCAGCACTGCGCCCCTGCCTTAACAATTGCCCGTGCTCTACGAATCTGGCTTCTCTGTCCGCCCAGACAATATCTATCTGCTCCAGACCTCTTTCCCATAAGCTCTTGCATTCACCTCAGTTCCTTTCCCCAGACAGGACAGAGGATAAAACCAATGTATGGCATACAAAAAAAGAGTAAAATTGGGCGGTATCACCAGCAAATCAACGGGCGGCAAAAACACTACTCTAACCAAAGTCAAAAATGACATGTAAAATTTGTCTTTTGTTATTTCAGTTTATCAGAATCTACACTGTTGCATTCTCCCATATTGTAAAAGACGCAAGCTGTAAAAATGAAATCATCATCCAGCGCATCTGCTTCTGGCCCTCTCTGTGCCAGCGCCTTAATGTAATCCTGGAGCTCTGTCTCCCACTCTTTTTTTGGAATAACAATTAGCAGCCGAACTTGTAAAAAAATATATATATATATATATATATATATATTAAAGCGTAAGAAAACATTATTAAGTGCAAAAGGAGAGATTTAATATATCTTTTCATGTGCATAAGGAAGGTAGATGGGCTTAAGAAAGGTTATATGGGCCTTATTTTATGTCCAATTTAGAGGCCCATCATCACCCCCCTACTGAAATTGTTGCTCATCCTCTGAGCAACCTATTCATCCTCCCTACCTTATGGTTCTTCTTGCATGCTGGCTTATTTCATTTTCTATTTATTGGACCGTGTGCTGCTCCTCCTGCTAATCTTCATCTCATAGGTGCTTCATGAAGGTCCTCAGATGCCTTAAGCAAATCTGTTTTGCATGCCATGAGGTGGTGGATCCACCTTTATTTTAGTTTATTCTTCTTCTTCTTCTTTTCTTTTTTTTAATTGCATGCAGAATAAAAACACAGTCCTTTTTTTCTATGAACTGAGTTCACCCTTGGTCACCCCTTGGTACACCTTGTCGTCCATTACAATGAACTGCTTACTACCCACTTTCTCGAGTCCTTTTTACTTTTTTCGTTTTCCTCTTCATGGTGGAAAAAGTGAGGCTAGTTGCTAGATAAGGCAGAGGTTGCTCTGCTACTGATTTTGGCTATATAAAAACTTTCCTTCTCACACTTTGTAATGTTTTATTAAGCTAAAATAGATTCGAATAAAGGGTTAGATGAATGCATACCTGAGCCTTACCATTAATTTGTTTTTGCAGGTGATATTGAAGTTGCTACTGAAGCTGCATGTGGTGATCTGCTTGAGGTCCTTTTAGAGCTTCTGAGAACAGGAGGAGGAAGTCCAAGTGTGACTACCTTTGACTAAAGTGTTGACCAAATTTTATTTTTGTGCCAACTTGTTGTTTTTCTACTTGCAAAGGTTGGAGAGCACCCGCATTCATTAGAGAGAGATACATGGAGAAATGCAATTTTTTCTTTTTTCTTTTCTTTTTATAAGGCCTACTAGCTACCCCAATGAGGTTTTCAACTAGTAGGTCTACCTAGGCACCTCAAAGGAGGTTTTCACCGAGGATCTTTTATTTTTTCTCTTTTTTCTTTAACCCAGTGATCGCCTCATGGAGGTTTTCAATCAGTGAACCAATCTCAAACTCCTCAAAAAAGGTTTTCACCTGAGATTTTATTATTTTTCCCTTTTTTTTTATTTTTTCACTAAATTCCTACTCTACTTGAAGAAAAAAAAACCTTTTTCAAGTATATGAATACTTCCAATGGAGCCATGTACACATCAATATGGCAGATAAACTCAGGTGCACACCTGGAATACATGCTTTGACATGTACCTGAATATTAGAGTCGAATTTCTTTGACTGGGAATGTATCAAGTACTATTGGAGAAGAGTGTGTTGCTACAACTTAATTACTATTTGGAACCATATGTCAATATAGTTGTGATTTCCCTGATCCACTTGCTGAATTGGATCACTTTGGATGTCCTCTTCTATTATGACATTCAAATATTCCTCTTTTTGTTTATTTTTCTCTTGAACACGTGGAGGAAATGCTGGTAAACAAGAGGAAACTTTCTCAACATTTGATTCTAATGTCAGCTCTTCATTAAGTGCAGCCCTTGATCTTTTGATCTCCTCATTTGGATCTTCTTATTCTTGATTGTAAATTTTCATAGATGTTCTATGCTTGATGCAACTTTACTTTTACTCCTAATATCAGACAGAAATCACATAAAAAATAAAGTAAAATGCTGATAGAACATACCAGTAGATCGACAGAAGACAAACCAGAAATATATGTGTGTTGGTGTGTTACGGCGGTCAATAGGATGCTTCAACCAACAAAGTCTCAATATGGTCAACCAACCAGAAATGTCACACAACCCTCTAGGATAGCCAAACGGTCAACTCAAAAGTCAACCCAAAAAGTCAACATTGTCAGTCAACGATCAACGCAAACAACAGCAACTTCTAGGTCAGCGCAGGAAATTCAAAGTCAACATCTTGCCTCGAGAATAGTGCCAAAAAATGCAGATTTGGAAAATCAAAATTTTGGTAAAGTTTCAGGTCTGTTTGACCTTGCGTTGGCCAAAGTCAATGCTAGTCAAAGTTGCTGCAGAAAACCTAGCCGAAAACAGAAATTCGAAAACAATTTTCTTCCTTGCTGCACTTTCCCACATGTGAAGAGAAGAGACTCCAAGTGATCGAACCAATTAGATGAGGAGAGAGAAATGTGTGAGGATGAGATGAGTGAAATGTCCTCCAATGTTGACCTTATTTATATCCATCAGTGAGGGTGTGTGACACATCTTCTGGGGATCCAAACCTTAAGGCCGACCTGCACATATTTTGAATAAATTCAAAATAAATGTTCCGCTCATCAGATCGAGATGATCTTTTGATCAATATTACACCTCTCGGAGAGAGGATTCCAATAAAAATATTGGCATCTTCATCTGAGCATCACAACATGGATTTTGGAACTAGTTTTCCAAAATTAACACTTCCTCTCAACTAGGGAGAACTCCATCCACCTGTGCAATCCAAACATCGTGCGTCTTCCTGCCATAACTTGCTTTGTTGGCTTCTTTATTTCAGAACAGAAGTGGTTCAGTCATAAAGACATCATTCCTAGCTGATAGATTCATCCCAGAGGTCTGAAACCTCTATACGACTCACAAAGAGTCTTATACCAACCTGAAGTTGGTTTAAATGACCTGAAATCAGCTGGAGGTCTGAAACCTCACTATACTTGATCCCAGATCAAGTAGTTGGACCGTGCCATCCTAGATAGAGAGTATGGAAATCTCTAATGCGTCCATCAGTATTTTCTACTAGTCTCTAGATTTTCCTACCTCACTGGCCAAATGATAGTTACTTCCCATGAGCCCTGAACTCAATGGGTAGGATGCATACGGGGCACAGATAATGAGAGGTGAACCAACTCAAACATCATAATGGTGGGGCAGAAGGACCACAAGGTTCGACAAGCCTAGCCCCGTGTGTGCTTATAGCTCCGAGAAGCTATCCCCAAAGCCACCCAGAGCTCCCAGAGCTCATCGTCCAATAGGACCCTCAAAATATGGTTGTTCCACAATACCAAGATTCTCACGAAAGGTTAGGAACTTGACCTTCCCCAGGGGCTTTGTGAGAATATCTGCGACCTGCTCATTAGTTCCTATATGATCAAACCTTACGGCGCCTCACTGTACCATATCCCGGATAAAGTGGTACCTGATATCAATATGCTTGGATCGATCGTGGAACATGGGATTCTCAGACAAGCGAATCCCACTCTGATTATCACAAAGTATCACAGTGGTATCTAGCACATCCCCAAACAACTCACTGAATAGCTTTCGCAACTAGACTGCTTCACAAAAATCCATACTCACTACAATGTATTCGGCCTCCGCGGTGCTTAAATCCACCAACTTTGGCTTTCTGCTCATGCATGATATCGAAGTAGAACCAAGTGTGAAGCAGCATCCTGATGTGCTCTTATGATCCACCACACTGCCAGCCCAATTGACATCAGTATATCCATGGAGTTTCATGCTCTCGACAATGTATCTACACCCATGGTTTATCGTGCCCCGAAGATATCTCAACAGATTCTTGGCACCAACCCAGTGAAAGTGATGAGGCTCAACCATGTGTTGAATCAAAGTGTTCACTACAAAAAATACGTCCGAATGGGTGTTCACTAAAACATCAGGGCCCCTACGAGTTGATGATACTCAGTAGGATTTGCTAGCACGTGCCCAGCAACACTGCTACTCAACTTCTTAAAGTTGAGCTCCATCGGTGTCGACACGAACTTATATTCCACCATACTAAATCTTTCCAGAAGCTTCACAATGTATTTTCCTTGAGAAAGGAAAATATCGCTAGGTCTCTGCCAGACCTCCAGGCCTAGGAAGTAATACATCAATCCCAGGTCCTTCATCTCGAACTCAAAAGCGAGATCCCTCTTGCATTGATGAATGAGAGGGTCAGCACCTGTCAAGAAGAGGTCATCCACATACAACACCAGAATGAGAGGCTTTTCTCTATCAACCTTGAAGTAAAGGTTCGAATCAGCATTACTACGAGTGAAGCCTAGATTCATCAAGTAGCTATCAATCCTCTCTTACCAAGCTTTGGGTGCTTGCTTCAACCCATAGAGGGCTTTCTTCAACCTGCAGACATGGGTGTCCCGATCCTGGACTTCGAACCCCAGAGGTTGCTCCACATACACCTCTTCCTTTATCACACCATGCAGAAATGCAGTCTTCACATCCATCTAATGAAGACTCCATCCTTTTGTAGTAGCAAGGGCTATGATAGATCGGATGGTGGTATATTGGGCCACAGGTGCAAATATATCATCATAGTTTATGCCTTCCTTTTGAGAGAAGCCACGAGCAACGAATCTTGCCTTGAACTTTTCAGTACTTCCATCTTATCCATGCTTGATCTTGTAGAGCCATTTCAAGGTGACAACTGCTTTGTCCTCCAGTCTTGGAACCACATCCCAAACATAATTCTTCATTATGGAGTCATACTCTTCGTGCATAGAATCCTTCCAGAATTTAAGCTTTATGGCTCGTCAAAATATCTAGGCTTAGATTGTACAATAGTACTCATGGCTACTAGATACCCTTGGTATCTACTCGACTTCTTGCTTTCACGGAATGTCCCCCTTGGGGCCATATTTCCCTTGGCATCCTCGAGAGTGTCCTTGAGCCATGATGGTCTCTTCCCTATTGAAGGAGGTGTATCAATTGGGTCCATCGGTCCTTCAGCATCAGGCATCGTCTCATCCTTCGGTTCTTCTTGATTTCCAAGCCTTACTTCATGATCTTCCTCAGATCTTGGAAGATTGACTACTTTCCTCAGTGAAGAATCTTCGCCAAAGGTAACATTGTGGCATATCTCCACTTCCCTTTAACCAGGCACATAAACTCTATAGGCCTTAAACATTCCCTTCATTCCATAAGCATCCAGCTTGCTTCTCTTCTCCTTTGGCACATGAAAATAAACAAGACATCCAAAAACTCTAAGATGTGAGACGTCAAGTTTCTTACCAGTGAAAACCTCTTCGGGAGTTTTGGAGTCCAAGGCGAAATGCGGGCATCGGTTTTGTATGTACACAGTAGTGTTCACATCTTCTCCCCATAGAAACTTCGGTAGACCCTGGTCACATAGCATGGCATGGGAAGCTTCCACAATGGTCTTGTTCTTTCATTCAGCAACGCCATTCTGCTCAGGAGTATAGACATTTGTGGTCTCCCTCTTGATGCCAGCTTCTCTGCAAAATTTCTTGCACTCGTTCATCTCATATTCAGTGCCATTATCGGTCCTCAATATCTTGATCTTCTTCCCTGTCAGATTTTCCACCAAGGCTTTGAAGGTACGGAACCACATGAAAGCCTCATCCTTATTCTTTAATAAGTATATCCAAGTTTTGTGAGAGAAATCATATATTAATGTCATATAGTAAGAACATCCTCCCAAGGATGTCACGGGAAGCATACCAGATAGATAAGAATGTACTAATTGCAAGACATCAAATGCCTTTGTGACACTTGAGGGGAAAGGTCCCCTTGTATGCTTTCCTTCGGCACAACCATAACATACACCTTCATGATTATTTTAGAACTTGGGCATCCTCGTTACCACCTTCCTTGCTTCGGGAAGGGCCTTGTAGTGAAGGTGTCCAAACCTTCGGTGCCATAGTTCAGTCTGTCAGATAGTATCACACATCATCGCTCCCAGTGGACTTCCTCCAACCTAGTAGAGTGTATCAACTCTAAACCCAATCGTGATAGCCTCCTTGAACTCTTCTTCCACATGTGCACCTTCCCATTAATGAATGCCACATTGAAACCTTTGTCTTCCATGGCCGATATAGACACAAGTTTCTTCTTCAAATTAGGTACATAGAGTACATCCTACAAGCAGAGGACTTGACCTTGAGATAAGTGGAGGGTAACAGTCCCCATCCCTTTCATGGGATATGTGGCATTATCTCCAAGGATAATTTCCATATTATTATCCTTCTCAACCATATCAAAGAGTGCTTCCTTGAACCCAGTGATGTGCCTTGAGGCACCACTATCTATCAACCAAACATCCATAGTGTCGGGTGGAGATGTAGCAGAGAGGGAAGATACAAGAATGAATTCATTTCTTTTATCAACAACATTTGATTCCTCATACCTGAAATTTCTCGACCTTTTGAAAGGTTGACCATTTCCACCAGAGGGAGCCTTCCTCTTCCCCTTGAACCTGTTGTTCCTTTGATTTCCATTCCTCCAGTTGTTGTTGTTTTCATCATCATCAGGAGAATCCTTCTTGAAAGGGCATTCTCTAGCATAGTGACCTGGCTTGTGACAAGTGTAGCACTTTCCCTTCTTTCCTTGGGCCCTTGCTCTTCCTTTGCTCCTTGGACCACCAAATTTCTTCTTCTTAGAATGAGCAGCGAAGGCAGCATTTCCTTCATTTCCATATTCCTTCATTCTTTTCTCTTGTTGTATGCATCTCTATAGTACTTCACCAAAATAAGGTATGACATTATTATTGAGAATGGTAGTGTTGAATACATGCCATTCGGATGAGTGACCTCCAAGTGCGGTGAGTACCATCTCTCGATCAACTATTGTCTCCCTAATAGCCAACAGATTATTCTTGATCTCGGTCAGCTTCAGAAAATATGATTGAACATACTCATCCCTGCCTTTCTTCAAATTCTTCAATTGGTTCTTGAGGAATAGGACTTGATTCACATTGTTGGCCCAGAACATGTGGACTTGATTCTTCAATTGGTTCTTGAAGAATAGGACTTGAACATTGTTGGCCTTGGATGTGCCCAGCTCAGAGATGTAGGCAACCAGACTCTTATTAATTGAGTCCCTGATCATTAGCTTTACTTTGATTTCCCCCTTCTTGTACTTAATGCAGAAAATTCAAAGTCAATGTCTTGCCTCGGGAATAGTGCCAAAAAATGCAGATTTGAAAAATCAAATTTTTGGGAAAGCTTCAGGTCTGTTTGACCTTGCGTTGACCAAAGTCAATGCTGATCAAAGTTGCTGCAGAAACCCTAGCCGAAAACAAAAATCCTAAAATTGTTTTCTTCCTTGTTGCACTTTCCCACGTGTGAAGAGAAAAGACTCCAAGTGATCGAACCAATCAGATGAGGAGAGAGAAATGTGTGAGGATGAGATGAGTGAAATGTCCTCCAACATTGACCTTATTTATATCCATCATTGAGGGTGTGTGACACATCTTCTGGGGCTCTAAACCTTAAGGCCGACCTGCACATATTTTGAATAAATTCAAAATAAATATTCTACTCATCAGATCGAGATGATGTTTAGATCTGATCAGGAGCTCAGGACCAAGTGTCGTAAAATGGTCAAAAATGAAGGTGCTCAGAACTAGTTTGAACCTAAAAGACCGGCTAGAGCTCTTCTTCCTGATTCCGGCGCCGCGAACGGTTCGAAAAACGGTCTCCGTATGCAGAAGTTATTCAAGTTTGAAGATTTCCATAAAAAAATGCCAAATTTGACTTTGTGGAAAAATTTTATTAAAAAAAGAATATTCCACCGAATATTCTAGGAATATTCCGCAGAATATTCTGGGGAATATTCCTTGGCAGCCAATCAGGAGATGCCATGTGGCTAGCCCGGAGGCCGCCACGTCGGCCCCCAAGGTCGAATTGAAAATGCGTGTTAAAAATTTTGTTGGGGCTCGGCCGGATTCGAACACAAGACCGGGCATGTATTAACCAAACGCTTTTACCAATGGACCAATGCTTTGTTCGTTGTTATATGTGCGGACGGAGTTATTGTTATGGTGTATGGTATGTTGGGCGGGGCCCGAAAGGGGGCCAGCCCCCTCTACATAGCACCGGGGCCCGAGAACCGTGGCCATATTTCCTCGGCGCGCAAACGTTGGGCGGTCAACAAACTATGGATAACGTTATATTATGGTTTGTTATAACATAAACGTTGATTTAATTAAACCGTTTCATATTTATTTCAACAGTTGTAACCCCCGCCATATGAACGGATAACTTCATATTTAATGCCATGCTAACCGCGCGGGAGACTTGGCGGCCTCCGCCATTTTGGGCGCCTCCCGCCTTATTTGGTGGGCTTATCCACAGTTCCTCCACAATTGGTGGAGATTTCCAAGGTGAAACAGGCAGTTCAGTAAATGTGCCATAACTTCTGCTAGGAGAGGCCTTTGAAGACGAATTTTTTTTTTTATTTTGGGTCTCTTCGACCTTCTGAAGCCATTGGCACAGGTTTCACAGCCATCTGAGGTCGTTTGCAGGTGATTTTGCTCCGTGGAAGTTCCAGGAGTCACTATGGCCAAATCAGTTTGGGAGCTGCATTGGGAATTGTGCAGCCAGTGAATGTGAAACGAAGGTCATTCCTGAAGGTTTTCAGCATTCTGAATCCATTTCTACAGCTCGTTTTTCCTTTTGAGGAATTCTTCTCACTGTTTAGCTTCAGGGAAGCTTTCAGGGCCACCAGGGCCATTTCAGTGTTGGAGCTGTTTGGGGACTATGTTCTTCCATTTTTGGTGATTCAGAAGTCTATTTCTGATATTTTCGACCTTCTGATTCTAATGGAAGAGGTTTCAGAACCAATTGAAGTCATCTTCACCTCGAAATTCTCCATGCAAGTCTAAAGGGCCACCAAGGACAATTGGGGAAAAGTACTGTAACAGGTACAATTTCACTGTTTAGTGTTTGGGAAATAGCATGTTTAGCTAATTCCTATCTTCTGATTCTGTATTTACAGTCAGATCTGTCTTTCGAGACACTCTTATTCTTGTATTAGCCTTTGTAGCATTTTTAATACAAGAGGACAAGCCTAGTTTGAGAGGCTTGGTCCAGCAGATGTAGCCCAGAGGAGGGGGTGAACTGCTTTATCATTTTGATGTCTTATTTGCTGAAGATGATATGCTAAACAAAACTGATATAAAGTGTTAAAACAGAAAATATACATAACTTTCATACACACATAATCACCTACTCAGCTGCAGAAAGTTATTTGTCTTATTCCGCAAGACATCAAACTTCAAGTATGTGTATGTCAAAGAATTCTAAGTGTTACTTCATTATTTCTTTAGGCAGAGCCTGTAGAGGGCCAGGTAGCCTCTGGAACTCATCCTCTCTTTAGAGGTGACATGTCCAGTGAATGCCCCTACAGTCTATCTCTGTATAAGAAATAAGAAGTTTTCACATTTTCGGAGGTCAATTGGAGTGTATAGCTCACATTAGAAATTATGGAAAATGGATACCTTGCACCCTTAAACAAGTACATTCCATTTTCAGATCAAGATCAATAATACACCTCTCAGAGAGAGGAGTCCAATAAAAATATTGGCATCTTCATCTAAGCATCACAACATGGATTTTGGACATATTTTTCCAAAATTAACATTGATGTTGTCCTTTAATGACATTAAGAAAATCTCTTCTTTGCAATACCTTTATTGAACTAAGATGCAGACCATTTAGATCAAGAGGATATGTTTGGCAGTGTTGTACTTCAACATTGTAAGTCGGCTGAGATACTTCATGGTGTGGGTTTGGAAATGGTGGTATAGGTAGTTGAGTGGGGGTGGATATATGAGATGGATGTGGTTGTGGTTGTGGTGGAGGTGGATGGTAGGGATAGGATGGAGTTGGGTATGCAGGATATTGAGGGAAATATTGAGGATGTTGCGGATTTTCCCAATAATTTCCTTGCCAACCATGTTGCCAAGATTGGTTTTGGGGTTGAGATGGCCAAGGTTGCCAAGGAGGGAGTGTGTCCCAATTATTTTGAGATGGATGTGAATAATCTTGAAATTGTAGAGTGGGTCCTTGCATCATATCAAGTTGACCAGGCTGCCAAGGTATCCTTGGAGCTACATAACATAGCTTCTTTGGTGATTTCCTTGCTCCACTATCTTCTTGGTAAACTTCTTTAAACCCGGGGAATGATGAAAAACAATTAGTAGCATAAGATTATGCATGGATAACAAAAATATCAATATCTTATTTTTTCTCATTTTTCATTCTTAACATTTCTACCTGTTTGCTTAGATTGCTAAGAATTTATGTTTTAAAGTTATCAAGCGAATTTCCATGTTCATCTTTCCTTACCAATGTTGATGTTGTCTTACTTACTCTTTCCCTTCCTCTTGATATGTGCTTGTATGTTTCACAAATTTCTTCAAATGACAATTGATATAGATCTCCTTTACTCATGAGATTAAGGAGATCAATCCACTCATCCCTAATTGTTCTAAGTAAGATGGTTTTTAGTGTGTAAAATCCTAGATGATGAAGTTTTTCCCTCTTAACATTATACATGAACCTCTCTATTAGATCCTCAAGGCTCTCATCTTCTTCTTGGTTCATTCTAAAAATTTCTTCTCTGAGATCACGATCTTTATATTTTTCTAGAAATATCTTTTGCATATCATTCCATGATCTTATTGAATTAGTACCTAGACTCATGAACCATTTAAGAGCTCTATCCTTCAATGTTACAGGAAACAAGCTCAGTTTTTTAGTGTGTGATAAGAAGCCATAAGACCTACAAAGTATCTCAAATTCAAAGAGAAATGTTTCCAGATCCTCTGTCCTCATACCATTAAATTTGGGAAGGAAAGATGGAGGGATGTTATTCATATGTACACTGATGTCAATATCTTGAATGGGAAACCCAATAAGATCTTCTTCGTTTCATCATATCGATCCATCTCTTGTACCTCCGAAAGTGTATGGTGATGTGGTTCTTACTGCACCACGTGGTCAAGTGGGGGGGTTGGTATTGGAGAAGTTTTTTTTTTTTTTTTTTGAGTATCCCTACTCCTATGAGGCATGAAAATTATAGATTTTTGTATATATTTTTTTTAATATTTATGAAATGGCGTGAAAATAAAGGAAAGCATAAAATAATGCTAAAAACAAAATAAATGCATCTACTAGACACCTCCCCGGCAACGGCGCCAAAAATTGGTGATCCCTGGTATTGCACCAAAAGTGCTGCAACTCCCAGGGGATGCCCTACTTTACTTTATCAACCCAGGGTTCGTACAAACTTGGAGGTGACAGTGCTATATACACAACAGTTTCATTTTGTTCATGCCGTCCTCTTCTGCTTTAAGAAAGGATGCTCTTTCTAAGGGTTCTCAGTGAAATCTGTCACACTTCAATGAAACTAAACTAAGTTGCAGAAAGGAAATGAAAGAAAGGAAACTAAATTAAATCGTTGAAAAGAAATGACAGGAAGGAAACTAAGCTAAATTACAGAAAGGAAATGACATAAAAGAAACTAAACTATATTGCATTGAGTTGTCAAAATGGCTAAACGCACTCTACTTATCCTATGACATATCTACCATGCTTCTAACCATGCATCTATTCATGATCTAATTCTAATTGAAAAAGTGTTGATTGTAGTTTGGAGGAAAAAGGGCTAAAGGTGCTCATGGAAGGCTTAAACGCATGAAAAGAGGCTTAGAGGAGTGAAAAAGGTGTTTGGAATTTATTAAAGTGCATAATATCGCAAAAAATATTTGGAGTGGGAGGCTTTGGAAAGCAGGGGTTTATACCGGATTAAGACTTTATTATAGTGCAAAAGGCTTTGGAGCGGAATAAATTGAAATATGTGATGTGGAGGTGGGACCGATATCGCGAAGTTGGAGCAGTAAGCATTAAAGGGAACATGCTAAATAATGTGATGTGTGAAGTGCGACGGGGAAGAGCATAAAAGTGTGATAACAATATTGCAATCGGCAAAAGAAAGCGGTAAGTGTTAATGAAAAAGGGAAAAGGTTGCGGAGAGAGATATGCGAGGTGGTAAAAACTGCGATCTGTCATATGTGATTTCGCAATTTCGCAATCAGAAAAAAAGAGGAGCGGTAAGTCTTAAGGGAAAAGGAAAAAGGTGTGACCAGCGATTGCGACGGGTGACGTGGAAAAGGAGTACGGTAATATCACAATCAGAGTTCGGAGGCAGAAAGTATTAATGGAAATAAAACGGAACGAGCGAATTGTGATGTGCGAAATGCGCAATATGATTCAGGAAGCTGATGCGAAATGTGATTGCGATATTTCACAATCGGGGTTTAGGAGCGGTAAATGTTAGCAAAAATGGAAAAAGGTTGCGGCGTGCAATTGCGATGCAGTGGAGTTGCGGTGAGTTGTAAAGGAAGAACTAAACAATGCAATTTGTGGTTAGAGAAGTACGGTAAGTATTTTTAAAAGAAAAGGGATCGAGCCTAATGTTTTTTGAATATTTTCGTTAGAAAGAGAAAGGTAAGGTGAAAAGGGAAAATCTCTAAAATGCTAAAGAACGACAAAGGAAAGGGAAGGGATTCTACGATGGCCGAGATGCGATAAGTGGGAAGGTCGAGGAAGGAAGGGAGAAGTCAAACTTTTAATGTTTTGAAGTATTTTGTGAATAAAAAAAGGCATGGTAGCTGATAAAAAGCGAAAGGAAGGAGGGAAATGAGGGCGTAACAACAATGCTCAGGCATGAAATCATAGATGGAAAATGAAGCGGGAAGGCACCACTCAACTTCTTTGGGGCTCTAACAATATGTCCTGTGATCAACCCTGCTAATTTATGCATGAAATACATATGAAGTACATGTTAAGAACAATGGAAGAAATACTGAAACTGTTATTTTACTCTACTCTAATCTCAGAAGCAGCGAATCATAAACAGAAAGTATTTTTGGTCTGCGGGAAGGTCTACCCTCCTCGAGCTCTATCAGAGATGAGAGGGGAGGACTGTCTCATAGTTTTATGGAATTCATCAACTATTCTACAGCGTAGATAAGCAGATTAAATATACAACAACAAACTATAACAACAATGAAAATATCATAAATAAAACTAGCTAAATGATAGAAAGGAAAGAATGAAAACAATAGAGAATCTGAGGCACATGGGTTGGTCCCTAACCCACAAGCCCAGCTCTCTAGAATTAAATCAGTAAAATGGATTTTGTCTACTCATTGCAATAAAAATGAAATCTTATTACATCCCGAAGGTCTTAAAAAACAAAATCCTAATAGCTTGCAGCAAAAATTCTGAATGGAATTGATTCCCCTGGAATTTACTAACATTGACTAACTCTTCCTATCTCTAGCTCTGCCTTATTTATTCTACAAGGTAGCTACCAGCAACTCCCTAAAAATAGGTAATGAGTCCACTTGACTCCAAGTGAAGTATGGCTTGAGTGCACTTGGTCTTGAGTTGCTTGGTTGCCTTTGGAATTCGAATTGTTGGAGGGGATCTCATGAGGATCGTTTGGTTGCCTTTGAAGGTAGACAATCCCATTGAATCTCCCCAATATTTCTCCTTCATTTCCTGATATTCTTCACTCTTGATCTTCCAGTGGCAGGGAGCAAGTTCCTAAATTATCTCCTTCTCCAAATCTACATAATCTTCCAAATATTCTCACAATATTCTACAAAAATAACAATATTAGGCACAAATATGTAATTACCTTTAAACCATCCTAAGAAAATATTGAAGTGTAAGAAAACATTATTAAGTGCAGAAGGAGAGATTTAATATATCTTTTCATGTGCGTAAGGAAGGTATATGGGCTTAAGAAAGGTTAGATGGGCCTTATTTTATGTCCAATTTAGAGGCCCATCAATGTTCTTTGTATGATATCCATAATGCTTTGGTGAAGAGCACGTTGAGAACTCCCATATTTTGGGCCGAATGGTGATGTGAATCACATAGAGGTAGTTATATGTGTGAGCCTTCTTTCTGTATAGTTTGTGCCCTATTGATCCATCACTTTTTCTTAGAAGAAAAATGTCAAGGAATGTAATGCATTTGTTTTCCTTAGTCTCCATTGTAAATTTAATGTCATATGAAATGTTGTTAAGGTGGTTTAGGAAGTTCCTCAACTCAGTGTCTCCATGTGTCCAGTTCACACTTGTTTCGTCAACGAACCTTATCCAATATTTGGGTTTAAGAGGATAGGTTTCCAAGGATTTATTCTCAAATTTATCCATGAAAAGGTTTGCAACTATGGGGGATATTGGGGACCCTATAGCCACCCCAGTGGTATGATAAAATTACTCACCCTAGAAGGTAAAGAATGTATAATGAAGACATACCTCAGCAAGTTTGGTGGTTTTTGTATCTGTAACATCATACACTATCTAGACAGTAATCTTATCCGTGTATGGGGAAGCAAGCCAAAAAGTGACAAACGCTACAACGACATTGTGAAGCACTCAAAATAATAAGTGCATCATATATATTTTTTTAAATGAGATTCATAATTGAATTGAAAAATAATAATATATATATATATATATATATATATATATATATATATATAGAGAGAGAGAGAGAGAGAGAGAGAGAGAATAAAGTGTATATAGAAATCAGAAAAGGGAATAAAAGGGATCGAGAACCAAATAATACATAAAGCAAAATATATGGTATTGATATACCCAAGGAGACCGTTTGGGCATACTTAATTGATAACTTTTGTCAAATTTGAATGGAGATATAGAACGCTTACGATTACAACATATATGTATAAATATGTGTCATATCTTGGGTGATTTGTAGGAATAGTTGGAATCGGTTTCACCAAATTAAGCACTAGCAAGTGATATGATATATATATCGACAATGATGACAATATACAATGAATAGAGTACACAACATTGTACCTATAAGATAACATTGAAATATAAAAACCTATATTTCAATAGTATAACTCAGATATAAATAAGGCCAATGAAGTAATAACCAACTAGTACGAGTAAGCTTGGATTTCATGACTGATTAAAAAAAAATGGTAAAGGAATTTAATGAAATTTCTCATTCGAAAGTCTCTTCGTGAAGGTAGCCACAGAAAGACCGGTTACAACAATAGAATAATTTGAACAAACCATCAACATGGAGGATTGTTAGAAATTAAATAACAGAGCAATGGAACACATAAAATATTTCAGAAAAATAAACACAGAAAAGCATAAAATAAGAGAGGCATAGATATATGTGGTTCACCCAATTTAGCCTACTTCCATGGAGAAACAACCAATCCTTCATTTTATATTATCCAAAAAAATGAATAGATACAACCTTCAACAAATCTATTGGAACTTCCTCTCTGCTCTCACATAGTCTTCTCTCTATTTATCGCACAAAATAATAATACACAATTGCAATAAAATTCCATAATATAAAATGAGGGTTACCTTCTAGGGAAAATATCCCTAAATTAACATAACTTCTACCGCCAAATATTCTGCCTAATGAACAACCCAGATGGACTACAAAATTATAATATTTTACAAGCCAATTTTTCATCTAATTTTTGCAGCACCCTGAATCCCCAATAAGGTGGGGCTCCATAAAATCGCTTATCTGCCCACACCCTCCCCCTGCTGCACTTCATGGTGGGTGGAGGGAGGCCTCTTCCACACCCTCGTCGTGAGACTGGGATTCAAAACGGATCAAAAAATATCATGGATCAAGAAGATAATTACATACTCAAACCCAGCTCATGATTGTATATAATTTAATACCTGATAATGTTTTAAAATTGTATAGCCTTTTTTTAATGTGTCTCACAAACACCGAGTGGCCTCATTATCCATAGAAATCTGTACATCAACCGAATGATTCATCATGAAGGAAACCAACAAGGCTCATAATCCTGGGAGCTGTTACGAGCTTTGACCCCCGTGACTCTAACAGGAGTATACTTTAACAACGAACTGAATAAACTTACTATAAATTTTATTTTAAAATTGTAAGGTTTCTTGTGTGTAGTGAGATATTTTGGTATATTATAGCCATTAGATTTTCAAAGTGAATTTTTTTCGACCTCCATGAGTAAAAGAAAATGTAAGAATAAATCTTTCCATAACTATAGTGTATGTGAATTGAATAAAGGGGAATTTTTCCCAAACAAGTTACACAATAAAACTCAAATAATTGAGAATTGTAGTAGAATTATCAGATAAAATTCTTATTTAAGAATCAACGAAATTGAGGTGAGTTGTGATAAAACAATTATAATATCTTGTGAGGGAAGATATTAGTCTCGGAAATAATGAATCAAGCATCATAATTAAGATTTTTAAGTTGAAAGTGACATGATAATAGTATTTTGGACACCAAATAAACATGGAAACACTTCGAAACAATGTTGTTGATAATCAGCAAGATACCATGTTTACACCAAGCTTAGTAAGTATAAAGCGAGAAAGATTAGAGTCAATTTCAAGAATATGGAAATTTATTAGGAAGGGAATGCAATGGCCCCTAATATATGTTGGAAATGTTGTCATTGATGGCAAAGGAGGCAGCAAAGACAGAGACAGGCAAAGGAGGTAGCAAAGACAGAAACAGGCAATGGAGGCAGCAAAGAAGCAAACGAAGGAAGCAAAGGAGACAGGCAGAGGCGGAGGAATCGAATATAGAGGCAGAACCGTTATCAGAGGCAGAGGCAAAGGCAGAGTCGATATCACAACAGTAAAGGCAGAGGCAAAGCGATAGAATCAGCAGAGGCAGAGACACAACTGTTATTCCGAGAATCACTACCCCAGCTAGAGGATATATATAAAATTTCGAGAATCAACCAAACCGGTGGATATATATATATGTACGTTAATTCCGAGAATTACTCAGCCGGGCGTTATATATATATAATATAAATCTCATGCCGGGAATCGTATACTCCAGTGGCAAAGTATATATTGTGCTTTATATACAAAGGACTAAAGCATATATATATACATATGTATAGCCATATGTAGCGCGAGATTCAAAGAACAAAAGTATTATATGGTGGGACCCCTTACCAAATCACATCGGAGAAAAACAAGGCAGCGGAACGCATAAACCAAAGAATTGTGATTGCGATTGAGAGCCCGAATCCGATGGGCATATAAATAGTGGCTTGAAAAGTTTTAAATCCTGCTTAATCGCATCGACTCAAAGCCTATATAAGCACATAAAACAAAGTATTATATGGTGGGACCCCTTACCAAATCGCATCAGAGAAAAACAAAGCAGCAGAACGTCCATATAGGAACTTGCGACTGCGATTAAATTCCGGACCCGATGGGTCTATAAATCAGGTTTCATATATGGTTGAGTTCTGGATTAAAGACTCAATCGCATCGGGAGTATTCGAGTTGTGATTGCAATCAATTGCAATCGGAGCAGGAGTGATCAATCGCAATTGGAGCAGGAGTGGTCAATCGCATAGGACAGTTAAAGACTCAATCGCATCAAGAGTATTCGAGTTGTGATTGCGATCAATCGCAATCGGAGCAGGAGCGATCAATCGCAATCAGAGCAGGAGTGGTCAATCACATCAAACAGATAATACACAATCACATCGGGATTATTCGAGTTAAGATTGTAATCAACTAATAGAGTGACAATGTGCCACATGTAATTTGAAAAGGGCATTTTATGTATTAAAAAGTTTTTTTTTCTATTACGCCGAGAGTGTGTTAATTTGTATTAAAAGGGTAGATTATATGATTAAAACATCTTATAATTAAGCCAAGAGCTGAAGTTGTGTTTGCGGTTGTATTAAATTATGCTGCGTGGGCTATGGACCCACGGGCCTCGGCCCAAGGTGCAGGGCGATTGTGAACATAAAACAATTGTGGTGTATGTATGTTCCGCTTGCAGAATGTTCCACATCAACAAGACACTTGCTAAGTACAAAAGCGTTATAAAATGCCTGATTTACAGTCAGCTGGTATAAAAAGCTCAGTTACATGTATGCAGCAGTTACACCATAATAGAGGACAGAAAAGCAAACAGAGCTGAAAAGAGATAAAGCACAATCACAGAAAAGACAAACACAGTCAAAGAAAAGCCAAAAGACTAAATGAGTTGAGCTGGAATTCTCATTGTAATTTGAATGTAAATGCTTTTAATTGATTTTTTATTGTTTGTGATGCATTGGCAAGTCTCCTGAGGAAAACAAAGCTCCCACTGTAATATTGAAATTAATGCTTGTTGTTATATTTTCTGAATGAGCGAGTGAAAGAAATGAAAATGCAGAAAGTGAAGAGGCATGGTTGTCCATTCCAAATTCATTGAGGAATGCTAACAGTCATAAGAAAATCCTTATAAATAATATCATCTTGATATGCAGAAGGAGGAGAGAGAGAGAGAGTAAATATAGAGAAGGCAGAATATAGAAGTGTGAGGCAGAGAAGATTAAGAAGAAGAGCAGAAAGAGAAGCTACAGAACAGAGATGATATCTAAGGTAAATCAGTAAACATTCAGTTTGATAAATTGAGGAAGTTGGAGCTTCCCTATCAAGTTGCAGCTTGATAGCTGTCAGTTGTAGCTGACTGAGGTTGGAGCCTCTTGTAGGTTGGTGCCTGCAGAAAATTGAAGGGAGTTAAAAGCCCTTTGTGCTGTTGTAGTCATGTATCTATAGAGAGCCTCAAGATATTGGTGTAATAGAAAAACAAAGGGTGAGAGGGAGTTGGAGCTGGCTCTTGCATCACAAACAATAATACGATGGTTTTCTCCTTTATGGGTTTCCACTTACATCCGTCGCCTCTATGTGTTTCTTATGTGTTTTGATGTGATTCTTTCCAATCTCGCTTAATTGTTTGCCGCTTCTCCTTATCATAAGCATGTGGTCATTAACTACATTTGTGGTCATTAATTTAATATTAGCTGCAACATTTTAAGACTGTTCACATAGTAAGCTGTAAATAAGTTTGGTGAAAATTTTAAAAGGCTTATGTATGTATTAAACTGATTCACCCCCCCCTCTCAGTTTAATTAAAGATTCAACAATTGGTATCAGAGCAGGTTCCTTTGTACAAGTCTAACAACTGAAAGGAGATCCTAGGTTCCCAAGATGGCTAGTAAAGAAGGATGCTCAACCAATAAAGCCCCTTTCTTCACCGGTGAAAATTATGCTTTCTGGAAAATCAGAATGAAGACATACATAATGTCTCTAGGAATAGAAGTCTGGGCTGCTGTGGAATTAGGATATGCCCCGAAGGCAACTGACACAGAGAAAGAAACAAAACAAGATTTTGTGGCTAACGCAAAAGCCATGAATGCCATCCTGAATGGATTGTGTGAAGCAGAGGTTATTAAAGTAATGCACAAATACACTGCCAAATAAATATGGGATACTCTTGAAAACATACATGAGGGAGACAAGAAAGTAAAGACTGCCAAACTTCAAGTCTATAGAGCCCAGTTTGAAAACTTAAAAATGAATGATGATGAAGACATTGCCAGTTTCTTCCTAAAAGCTGCAGAAATTATTAACAATATCAAAGCTCTTGGAGAAAAAATGCCAGAAAGTATAATTGTGCAAAAGATTCTAAGATCTCTTCCATCCAGGTTTAATCCAAAGGTGTCTGCAATAGAAGAAACAACTGATTGGGAGACCTTGACCATGAACCAGCTACTTGGAAATCTAACAACCTATGAAATGAGGCTCCCACAGAAGAAGCCAAGTACGAGGGAAGCAGCCTTTAAAACAGAAAAGAAGAAAGAAGAAGAGGAAGAAATATGCTCTTGCTCAGATGAAGAAGAAGAAAAATTTGTCAAGAAACTGGATAGAGGCTCAGGTAAATACAAAGGTAAACTTCCTTTCAAGTGCTTTAACTGTGGAAGAGTTGGACACTATGCTGCTAAGTGTCCTCACAAGAAAGCAAGGAATCAGGCTCAAGAGTCAGAGAAAAATAAATCAAAGAACTGGCAGAAAGGAAAGAAGTTCAGCAGAAAATCCTTCTATGCTCAACAAGACAGCAGTACATCTGAAGATTCAGATGAACTCTCAAGTGAAGATGGAACCTCTGAATTTTTATTGATGGCTATAGAAGATCTTGAAGGTCTCCTGCTAGAAGATGGAGAAGAAGAAGGTGAAGTCGACCTTGAGGGGGAGCTAAGAAGTGCTCTGGAAGAGATTGATAGACTCAAACTGAAATGCATAAAACAAAAGGACATTCTCCTCAAGTATGTACGAGAAGAACAGAATTCAGAAGTCTTGATGCAGCTAAAGATAGAGCTTGAAGAAACCAAGAAGATAGAAGACATATTACTTAATAAAATCAAAGAAAAAACTCAGGAACAAGAAAAGTTGGAAGAAGAAGTAGTATGTCTCAGGAAGAAATTAGAAAATTCTCAAAGGAAAGTGGTTATAAACTCTTCTCAAACAACAAGCTCTAGTAAGTTAAATGAAATTTTGGGTGCTCAAAGATCCCCTATGATAAAAACTGGAATAGGCTATGAAGGAGAATCAAGTAAAAGCAAAGAAAAGGTTGACAGAGAGATTATTTTTGTAAAAGTAAAGAAGAATGATGAAGCAGCTCAAACAATTCCTACAAAAGAAGAAACCTGTAATAAGGAAGACATAGATCAGAAGAAACCACTAGTAGCAAAGAAAGTAATAAATACTAAGATCCCTGAGTATGTAAAATTTGGAAGCCATCAAAGGAGCTTCTTCCCTCCTATGAAGAATGCCACTTGTTATGTCTGCCACAAGCTGGGACACATTGCAGCATATTGTCTTGCAAGAAGGAGTAATTCAAACCAGCAAAAGATGCAAACTTTGAAGAGACTGCCTCAAACAAACAAATGGAAGAGACAACCTTACATCAGGTATGCAAATAGTTTCTATGGTTACTGTTTTTATTGTAAGGAATTTGGCCATAAAATCATTGAGTGTAGAAATTATGGACAAATATTGATGTTTAACACCTCAAGGAGGTTTATGAATCAAAGAAATTTTGTTCATACTCATAATTCTACAAAAAATATGATCAAATGTTGTGTATGCAATCAAGTTGGACATATACCTTCCAAATGTCCTCTAAGAAGATGTAGTTCACCACCACACAAAAGATACCAAACAAAAGGGGGCCTCTAGTGGATAAAGAAAGTGAATAAATGTGACTTAGCTCTAACTGCTCAAGACCTAAAAAGTCAGTGGTACTTGGATAGTGGCTACTCAAAACACATGACTGGAGACAGAAGCAAGTTTATAACTCTTGATGAAAAGAAATCTGGCAATGTTACTTTTGGCAATGATAAATCAGGTAAGATCAAGGGAAAAGGCTCAGTAGCATAGAAAATGGAAGAGGAAAGGCCCAAGATGTACTATTTGTAGATGGGCTAAAAGCAAATTTACTAAGTGTCAGTCAGATGTGTGACAAAGGCTGTGAAGTTCTTTTTAGAGCACAAGATTGTGAAGTCAGATCAAGCACCACAGGTAAGACTCTGCTCCAAGGAGTTCGAACAGAGAGTAATGTTTACATTGTGAAAGAGGAAGATGAAGCATGTCATCTTAGCAAACTAGAAGAGTCATGGTTATGGCATAAAAGATTGGGACATCTCAGCTTTGATCACATCATCAGACTAAGCAAGAAGAAAGCTGTTAGAGACATGCCAGAAATAAAGAGGCCTTCTAATACCATATGCAAGCCATGTCAATTAGGCAAACAGACCCGCACATCCTTTAAGGCTAAAGATGAATTATCAACAAGAAGACCACTACAACTTGTGCACATGGACCTGTGTGAACCTGCAAGAACAAAAACACCAGGTGGTGAATCATACTTTATGCTGATAATAGATGATTTCTCCAGATTGACATGGGTTGCTTTTCTCAAGAATAAATCAGAAGCTCTGGAAAAATTTAAAATCTTCAAAGCATTAGCAGAAAATCAAACAGGATGCAAGTTGAAATGCATCAGATCAGACAGAGGAGGTGAATTCACAGATTATGACTTTGCTGGCCTATGTAATGAACATGGGATAAAGCAAAAATTTACTATTGCAGGAACACCTCAGCAACATGGAGTAGCAGAGAGACAAAACATGTCTGTACATCAAATATCCAGAGCCATGATGCATGAAAGGAATATTCCTCAAACCTTCTAGGCAGAATCAGTACACACAGCGATGCATATCCTTAATAAAGCTCACTTAAGGCCAAGCAGTGAAAAGACTCCCTATGAACTATGGCATGGGAAACCAGCATCAATCAAACATTTTAGAATCTTTGGAAGCAAGTGTTACATAAAGAATAATGATGAAAATCTTGGCAAATTTGATGCAAGAGCAGATGAAGGGATATTTCTAGGATATGCTTCCAAAAGTAAAGGGTACAGGTGCTACAACAAGACTCTTCAGAAAATAGTTGAAAGTATTGATGTGAGATTTGATGAAGAACTTCCAAACAATACAAGAGATACAGACTACTGCAGTCCATCAGACAACCATGAAGAAGAAGACCAGAACGATGATGAAACAAGCAAGACAATAGAAGATGCAGGGCTGAGCACGAAAGCCCCCTCAAGATACACTCAGAAGAATCATCCCGAAGATCAGATCATAGGAGACAAGAAAGCATGGGTCCAGACAAGAAGGCAGCTAACAGAACAAACTGAAGAGGTATACATAGCCATGTTGTCACAAATAGAGCCAAAGAAATTTGAAGAAGCCAGCAAGGACAAGTCTTGGGTAAAAGCAATGAATGAAGAACTGGACCAAATTGAGAAGAATAATACATGGGAACTAGTTCCTAGACCAATTGAGAAAAATATCATTGGTTCAAAATGGGTATTCAAAAACAAAATGAATGAGAAAGGACAATTAATCAGGAATAAAGCCAGACTGGTCTGCAAAGGATATTCACAAGTCGAAGGACTCGATTACGATGAAACATTTTCCCCTATAGCCAAAATGGAATCCATCAGAATGTTTCTGGCCTTTGCTTGCTACCAAAAATTCAAGGTATATCAAATGGATGTAAAATCTACATTTCTGAATGGAGACTTAGAGGAAGAAGTCTACATGGAACAACCATAAGGCTTCTCATTAATAGAAAAAGAAGACTATGTATGCAGACTGAAGAAGGCTCTTTATGGACTGAAACAGGCTCCTCATGCTTGGTACTCAAGACTAGATAAATATTTGCAAAAACAAGGCTTTAAGAGAGGTGGAGTAGACAACAATCTATACATAAAAGCCCATGAAAATGAACTCCTGATTGTTGTAGTATATGTCAATGACATTATGTTTGGAAGCAACAGAGATTAACTTGCAAAAGGGTTTGCTGAGGAGATGAAATCAGAGTTTGAGATGTCCATGATTGGAGAACTCAGTTTCTACTTAGTACTTCAAATTCAGCAAAAGAACACAGGCACATTCATCTCTCAAGAAAAATACTTAAAATAAATGCTGAAAAAATTCAAAATGGAGGACTAAAAACCTGTGACAACTCCCATGATCACGGGATGCAAGCTGTGTGCTGATGATGGGTCTGCAGATATAGATCAAAAACTCTACAGATCCATGATAGGAAGCCTATTGTATTTGACAGCATCAAGACCAGACATCATGCTAGCATTTGGACTAGTGGCTAGATATCAAGTAGCACCTAAACAAAATCACCTTCTTGCAGTGAAAAAAATATTCATATATCTACAAGGGACATCTCAGTATGGACTTTGGTATCCTAAAGGAAAAAGCTTCACCTTGAGAGCCTACACATATGCAGATTGGGCCAGTTGTATGGATGACAGGAAAAGCACAAGTGGAGGTGCTTTCTATCTAGGAGAAAGTCTAGTGGCATGGTTAAGCAAGAAACAAACATCTATCTCTCTGTCTACAACGGAAGCAGAGTATATAGTAGCAGCAGCATGTTGTACACAAGTCATGTGGATAAAGCAGACTCTTCAAGACATGAAGGTAAGCATTAATGAACCTATCTCAACTAAATGTGATAATACAAGTGCTATAAGATATCTAAAAATCTTGTACTTCACTCAAAAACTAAACATATCCCAATCAAGTATCATTTCCTCCGAGAACAAGTGGCTCAGAAGATAGTAAAACTGGAGTATGTACCAACTAAAGAACAGACAGCAGATATATTTACCAAACCACTTGCTAGAGAGCCATTTGAATATTTGAGAGACAGACTAGGGGTAGTATCTGTAGATGCTACTCTCTAATATGAAGAGAAAGCACAGTTTCAGGGGGAGAACAGAAACGAAAATATCATTCTCAGGGAAAGATCAACCAGCAAGGGAAGCATGAAAACAGGTCCTTAGGATCAAACGGATTATGGCAATAATACAGTGAGCATAAAAGAATCAATAAAAAGGCAAAAGGGTCAGTGGTGCAGAAGAAGAATGGTGAAACCGACGTGAACTGAACACAGAAGAATAGTGAACCAAATGTGTATCAAATCCAAAGTTTGGAGCAGCAGCGTACGAAGTCAGGAAATTTAACCCGGAAATGCATGAAATGTTGAAAAAGGATAAAAACACAGCATCAGAGAATAGAAGCTTCACTAAAAATTCGAACCCTTGCCATTGATGTCAAAGGGGGAGGAAGAGCAAGCACCAGGAGAAAGGATCCTATCAGGAAAACAGAGGAAGTGTATTGCCAAAGGGGGAGACTGTTGGAAATGTTGTCATTGATGGCAAAGGAGGCAGCAAAGACAGAGACAGGAAAAGGAGGTAGCAAAGACAGAAACAGGAAATGGAGGCAGCAAAGAAGCAAACGAAGGAAGAAAAGGAGACAAGAAGAGGCAGAGGAAGCAAATATAGAGGCAGAACCGTTATCAGAGGTAGAGGCAGAGGCAGAGTCGTTATCACAACAGTAAAGGCAGAGGCAGAGCGACAGAAGCAGCAGAGGTTGAGACACAGTTGTTATTCCGAGAATCGCTACCCCAGCTAGAGGATATATATAAAATTCTGAGAATCCCCCAAACTGGCGGATATATATATATATATATATATGTACCTTAATTCCAAGAATTACCCAGCCGGGCATTATATATATATAATATAAATCTCATTCCGGGAATCATATACTCCAGCGGCAAAGTATATATTTTGCTTTATATACAAAGGACTAAAGCATATATATATACATATGTATAGCCATATTTAGCGCGATATTCAAAGAACAAAAGTATTATATGGTGGGACCCCTTACCAAATCGCATCGAAGAAAAACAAGGCAGCAGAACGCATGAACCAAAGAATTGTGATTGCGATTGAGAGCGCGGATTCGATGGGCATATAAACAGTGGCTTGATAAGTTTGAAATCCGACTTAATTGCATCAAATCAAAGCCTATATAAGCGCATAAAACAAAGTATTATATGGTGGGACCCCTAACCAAATCGCATCGGAGAAAAACAAAGCAGTGGAACGTCCATATAGGAACTTGTGACTGCGATTAAGTTCTAGACCCGATGGGTCTATAAATCAGGTTTCATATATGTTTGAGTTCTGGGTTAAAGACTCAATCGCATCGGGAGTATTCGAGTTGCGATTGCAATCAATCTCAATCGGAGCAGGAGTGGTCAATCGCATAGGACAGTTAAAGACTCAATCGCATCGGGAGTATTCGAGTTGCGATTGCGATCAATCGCAATCGGAGCAGGAGTGGTCAATCACATCGGACAGATAATACACAATCGCATCGGGAGTATTCGAGTTGCGATTGCGATCAATCGCAATCGGAGGACAATGCAAGCCCGGATGGTGGCCTCGAAAGGGCATTTGTTGTATTAAACAGTTTTTTTTCTATTACGCCGAGAGTGTGTTAAGTTGTATTAAAAGGGCAGATTATATGATTAAAAAATCTTATAATTAAGCCAAGAGCTGAAGTTGTGTTTGCGGTTGTATTAAATTATGCCGCGTGGGTTGTGGACCCACGGGCCTCGGCCCAAGGGGGAGGGTGATTGTGAACATAAAACAATTGTGGTGTAGGTATGTTCCGCTTGCAGAGCGTTCCACATCAATGAGACACTTGCTAATTACAAAAGCGTTAGAAAAATCCCGATTTACAGTCAGCTGGTATAAAAAGCTCAATTACATGTATGCAGCAGTTACACCACAACAGAGGACAGAAAAGCAAACAGAGCTGAAAAGAGATAAAGCACAATCACAGAAAAGACAAACACAGTCAAAGAAAAGCCAAAAGACTAAATGAGTTGAGCTGGAATTCTCATTGTAATTTGAATGTAAATGTTTTTAATTGATTTTTTATTGTTTGTGATGCATTGGCAAGTCTCCTGAGGAAAACAAAGCTCCCATTGTAATATTGAAATTAATGCTTGTTGTTATATTTTCTGAATGAGCGAGTGAAAGAAATGAAAAGGCAGAAAGCGAAGAGGCATGGCTGTCCATTCCAAATTCATTGAGGAATGCTAACAGTCACAAGAAAATCCTTATAAATAATATCATCTTGATATGCAAAGTGAGGTTAGAGAGAGTAAATATAGAGAAGGCAGAGTATAGAAGTGTGAGGCAGAGAAGATTAAGAAAAGAAGAGCAGAAAGAGAAGCTACAGAACAGAGATGATATCTGAGGTAAATCAGCAAACATTCAATTTGATAAATTGAGGAAGTTGGAGCTTCCCTATCAAGTTGCAGCTTGATAGCTGTCAGTTGTAGCTGACTGAGGTTGGAGCCTCTTGTAGGTTGGTGCCTGCAGAAAATTGAAGGGAGTTGGTGCTTCCTTGCAAGTTGTAGCTTGCAGAATTGAGGTAGGAGCCTCCTGTAGGTTGGTGCCTGCAGAAAAACAATGGTGAGAGAGAGTTGGAGCTTTCCTTTGCATCACAACAATAATAAGATGTGGTTTTCTCCCTTTATGGGTTTCCACTTACATCTGTTGCCTCTATGTGTGTTTCTTATGTGTTGATGTGATTCTTTCAATCTGCTTAATTGTTTGCTGCTCTCAACATAAGTACGGTGTCACATTAATTTAATATTGGCTGCAACATTTTAAGATTGTTCACATATTAAGCTGTAAATAAGTTTGGTGAAAAATTTTTAAAGGCTTATGTATGTATTAAACTGATTCACCCCCCCCTCTCAGTTTAATTAAAGATTCAACAATATATTAAAAAAGTATTCCATATAGATTTTGAATTTCTTGTACTTGATGGATGCAGGGGGCTCGAGATTATTGTGAGTTACAAACTCGTAACACCAAACCATGGAGTGGTTCTCTAATTGGTCTATTTTATAACAGCTTTGCGATTAGAAAAAGTTAGATTGATTGAAATCAATATAACAAGAGAAGTTTGATTGATTGAGATTATTGTTAATTGTAACTCTAATATCTAAATATTGGTTCTGAGCTGGTATAGTAGGATGAACATGAATAGATGCAAACAAGATTCCATGGGTAGCCTAGCAAAATACAATCGTAAACTATGAGGGGGGAAATATTAACCGGGTCCTTGTTAGTTTAATGCTTTTTCTTTAAATTTCTTGGAAAATATCATAAGTTAAAAATGGAAACAAATGAAAATATGTATATATATATGTATGTAGGTACATACGAAAATGAATATGTATATTAAACACTTTGAGGAGTCTGTTGCATTAACATAGCTTGAAGGATTAATAATGGATATAGGTAAAATGTGATCAGAAATGGGAAAATAACCGAGTAAGGTAAACAAATAAAATGTGGCACATAATCTAAAAATAAATAAAGTTGTGATAAAGGGAATGTTGGTAGCATATTGGCACAAGTGTTACCTATGTTTGTTGGCGTATGATGTTCCCACATGGAAAGTGCAACATTCCACGAGTAAATGGTACCCCATGTAAGTACTTTAAAGAAATTCAATATGAATTTTTATAGACACAATTGAATCTTCATCAAATGGTTGATTAGAATGAACATATGCTTACAAAATCATTATGTTAAGATAACCACGCTTGTAGGTTTTAACCCTGTACATAAATTATTTGCAAACGAATATTAAAAACAGAAAATAAAAAATATCGAGAGCATAAAACATAAAACATATATACACAGAGATTTTCCCCTGGATCCCAAATCGGGACTACCAGCTTGATTTTTCATTATATTCCTTTTAGTGTTACAACACATATATATACATGCTAAAGCATACATAAACTCCAATCCATTAACCCTAGATTAGAACATAACCGTAGTTCCCTTGACCGAATCTACAAAATACCAAGGGCCGAAAACCATCATGCCCCAAAACCATGTGCCAACCCATCCACAAAACCATGGGCAGGTCCGCCCATCGAAAAATAGGGTCCAAATTTTTTTTCCCAGGGCGCTGCCGCCCCCCTGTGACCCCCCTGCTACGCCAGTGCAACATATAAGAGGGGATTTTTCCCCCCCTGTGACCCCCCGCGCGTGCAACTAATTGTGGAAAGAATATAACACATACTCAACATTCTCCCACTTGTTGTTTTCTTTCCGCATGGGGCCACAAGAGAGCTTAGTCATTAGCCTAGCTCTGCAACACCCATTGTTTTACTACACCAAGAGAAATTCTGAGTGCTCACAGACTTTGTCAATGCATCTCCAACATTCTTCAAAGTGTCCACCTTTACCAGCAACACCCTTTTATCCTCAAACATATCTCTCACAAAGTGATATTGAACATCAATGTGATTTGTCTTTGAATGATAAGTAGGGTTCTTAGCCAAGAAAATTTCACTTTGACTATCACAGTCTATCCTTATAGCCCGCTGCACCAATCCCATATTTGAACACAATCTCTGCAACCAAACTGCTTCCTTGCTTGCATGAGTGGTTGCCATGTATTATGCCTCTATAGTTTAAAGTGCCACTACACACTGTCTTTTACTCATCCAACTAACTGCACCTCCAAATAGGCTAAACACATACCCACTTGTAGATCTTCTTTGGTCCAGATCTCTAGCCCATTCTGCATCAAAAAAACCACAGATGTCCAAAACTCTATCCAATCTTGGTCTTCCCTGGTAGCACAAACCATAATCACTAGTGCCACGCAAATATCTGAAAACCAGCTTAACTGTTGTCCAATGCTCCTTCCCTGGTTTTAACATAAACCTGCTCAATACTCCCACTACATGTGCAATTTCTGGTCTAGTACATACCATTTCATACATCAGGCTACCCACTACACTTGCATATGGAACACGGGACATATCCTCCTCTTCTTCTTGTGTCTTGGAACACTGTTCAGCAGACAACTTTACACCTACAGGAATAGGAACCTTCATCGGTTTACTATCCTGCATATTGAACCTCTCCAATATAGTGTCGACATACTTCCTCTGGTTTAACCAGAGCTTCCTCTTTCCCTGATCTCTCTTAATTTCCATGCCTAAAATATAGTCTACAACACCAAGATCCTTCATGTCGAATTTGGAGAATAATTGGGTCTTCAAATCTTGGATAATTTCTTTGTCATTTCCAATCAAAAACATATCATCCACATACAAGACCAAATAAATAACACGGTCACCAATTAATTTAAAATAAACACAGTGATCATCTTTGCTTCTGGTGAACCCAAGTCCCCATATATAGTTATCAAATTTCTGATACCACATCCTTGGTGACTGTTTTAACCCATACAAAGACTTTTTTATCCTGCATACTAGTTCTTTCTTACCCTTCACCACAAAGCCTTCAAGTTGCTTCATGTAAATCTCCTCTTACAGATCCCCGTGAAGAAATGTTGTCTTCACATCCATCTGTTCTACCTCAAAATAAAATGCAACAGCAACAGATAAAAGTAATCTAATGGAAGTAACCTTGGAAACAGGAGAAATAATATCACCAAAATCAATTCCCGACACATGGGAATATCCTTTTTCTACCAACCGACCTTTGCATTTCTCCACCTTGCCTTCTACAGTCATCTTCTTCTTAAACACCCATTTTATCCCGATGGGCTTCCTTCCAGCCAACAACTCCACCAGATCCCATGCCTCATTTTTGTCCAAGGATGCCATTTCATCAACCATGGCCTCCTTCCAGAGTTTTCCATCCTCTGAATCCATTGCCTCCCTAACAGTTATGGGATCATCATCAGTGATAGTTAAAGCAAAATTTGAACACAAAGCAGATGGACTATACCTTTATGGCTACCTTCTTTCCTAAACCGACCTTCTCACAGCCGGATTGTGTGGCTCTTCCTCTTCTGATTCTTCTTATGTTGTAGAGTTTGATTGATCATCATTTAGCTCAAACTCTATCTTCTCAGGTTCCTCTGGTAGGACTTCATGTTTAACAACATCTTTCACCTCTCTAAACACCACATCACAGTTGTACACAATCTTCCTTGTTTCTGGGTTCCAAAGCTTGTAACCTTTTAAGCCATCCTTATACCCAATAAAGATGCACCTTTCAGATTTATTATCCAACTTGGTCCTTTTCTCCTTTGGAACATGTACATATGCATCACATCCAAATACCCTCAGATGTGAAAGAGAGGGTTTCTTACCAGTCCATACCTCATGTGGAGTCTTATCCTCCAACGCTGATGAAGGTGATCTGTTAACCAAGTAACATGCAGTCTCCACTTCCTCTGCCTAAAATTCCTATCCTAACCAGGTACCACTGAGCATGTTTATTTCCTTTTCCATCAATGTTCTATTCACTCTTTCTGAAAATTCATTTTGTTGAGGTGTGTATGGATTATTCTTCCGTCGTGCTATACCACACTTCTTACAGAACTCTTCAAATTCCTTCTTGTAAAACTCTCCACCATTATCCGTCTTCAACACCTTTATCTTCTTCTCTGTCCGGATTTCCACCAGAGCCTTAAATTCTTTATATCTGTCAAAGACTTCAGATTTATTTCTCAAGAAATATATCCATATATTCCTTGAGAAGTCATCTATGAATGAAACATAGTACATAGACTTTCCCAGTGATGGAACTGACACAAGTCCAAATACATCACTCTGCACAAGCTATAATATCTTGTTCGCCCTCTTAGTACTAGAAAGAAAACTCACCCGATTCTACTTCCCATATACAAAATGTTCACATAAATAGAAATCCAAAGAGAAATTAGACAGACATTCTATCATACCATTTCCATGCAGTATTCGAAGGCCCTTCTCTCCAATATCTCCAAGCCTTTGATGCCATAGGGTGGTCTTTTCTCTAGAGACTGCTAGGCTTCCCGCTCCGCTTTCAGGAACCACAGAACTGTTGCACCCATTAATAACAGTGCTACCCTGAAGCTTGTATAGAGTTCCAATCCGAACTCCTTGCATTAATACCAGTGCTCCCCGAACCATCTTGCAACTATCTTTCTCGAACATTGTTTTTACATCTGCATCATCCATCTTGCTTACAGAAATCAGATTTCTAGCCAATGCAGGAATATGTAAAACACCAAGAAGTGTTCTAATCCTTCCACCTCGCAGCTTCACCTTGAATTTTCCACGTTCGAAGATTCTGGCCTTCCTATCATTCCCTAAGAATACATCACCACCCTCATACTTCTCATACTCGTAAAACCAGTCCCTATGGGGAGTGAAGTGAAAGGATGCACCTAAGTCAATCAACCATGCCTCATGATCTACATGTGTATTTGAGGAAGAATCCAAATACACATCCCCACCTTCATCTGGGGTGGTTTTTTCCTCTACAGAAGAAGCATCATCAGATCCCTTTCCTTTCTCAGGATCTTTAGATTTGCAGTCCTTTTTGTAGTGCCCTTCCTTTCCACATTTCTAGCATGACTTTACAAGATTTCCTGGAGATTTAGATGTCCCTCTAGATTTAGATCTGCCACTCAAAACCTTATTTTTGTTTCTGTTCTTGGATATTCCTCATACAGATAAGGCATCTCCATTCTAGCCCTCCATATTTCTCCATCTCATTTCCTCCGACATCAAGGCTGAGAAAATGACATCAAAATTCAAGGTAGTTTTATTGCTACCTATTGCAATAACCAGACTTTCCCACGAATCTGGTAGAGAACACAACAAACTGATGCACTTATCTTCATCTCAAATTTTAATATCAACAGATAATAACTAACTTACCACAATATTGAAGGTGTTTAGATGCTATGTCACCGAGTCTCCATCCTTCATCCTCAGGTTATACAACTTTTTCCGCAGGAACAATTTATTCACCAGAGACTTAGATTGGTACAAAGTCCCTAGCTTGTCCCACAAATGCTTCGTCGTAGCTTCCCTAGATACATTCAACAATACTGAATCTGAGACGCACAACTGTATTGTGCTCTTTACCTTCCGATCCAGCTTCTTCCAGTCTTCATCTAACATTGTCGTTGGTTTAGTACCCGGATCTACTGCGATCCATTGATCATTATCCACCAGCAGATCCTCCATCTTGAGCTTCCACAACTCAAAACTTTGACCATTAAATTTCTCGGTCTCTATCTTTCCACTACTCGCCATATTCTTTCACCACAAGAATCGATCCTGCAAATATCCCACTTAATAGGGTCTACCACAGGCCTGAGCAAAAAACCCCTCAGCAAAAAATACGTCCCCTTGAAGCCAAAACAACTCTGATACCAAATGTAGGTTTTAAACATGTACAAAAATTATCTGCAAACGAATCGTAAAAACTAAAAATAAACAATAGCAATAGCATAAAACATAAAACAGATATACAAAGAGATTTTCCCTTAGATCCTAAATCGGGACTACCAACTTGATTTTTCATTATATTCCTTTTAGTGTTACAACACATATATATACATGCCGAAGCATACATAAACCCCAATCCGTTAACCCTAGATTAGAACATAACCGTAGTTCCCTTGAACGGATCTACAAAATAATAGGGGCCAAAAACCATCATGCCCTAAGAACATGTGCAAACCCATGCACAAAACCATGGGTGAGTCCACCCACCGGAAAATAGGGTCCAGAAATTTTTTCCCAGGGCGCTGCCCCGGAACTCGAACAGGGGGGGCTTCCGCCCCCCTACTACGCCCGACCCAACATATAGGGGGGTCTTTTGCCCTCCCGCGTGTGTGACTAATCGTGGAAAGAATATAACACATACCCAACAACGCTAACATGATGTGTTGAGGTAGATGATAGACATGGAGATGCAAGGGGGAAGGACCCCCATAGTTGATTGTACTTAAATAAAAAAGAAAATAAAAGGGAGCACATGTAACCTCTAGACATCTTGATCAATAATTTGTAGAATAGAGAAATGATGAAAACACCAAAAATAGAGTTATGAGAAACTCATAGGTAAGGCGTGTCGGAGAAGTATCGTTATAATATTTGATGATGTAATTTTATTGTTATATTTTGTTGATTTTAACCATGCACATACTACTTTAGGTTGTGCTTTTGAATGGTCACATTGGTTTCTTTTAATATTACCTTAAGTTCTTTTGGCCTCAATGGTCTCCTAAAAAAGATGAGAAGGAAAGGAATAAATAAGGAAAATCAATTGAATTATAAAGCCTTGATCAAGACTTTTGCATGAAACAACCGACATATAGTTAACGCAAACATGTATGGGTCCAATCGAACAAAGAAACCTTTGTAATGTTTTGTTGTGGCATATTTAATTTTATAAAATTATAATGCTTTCTAAAGGACATATCATTAGTGGTGAGCCATCATGGGGACAAGATAAAGAAAATTTCCTTAAAAAAATGACGATGACAATAAATATGATTACTGTGTGAGTGGTACAATAATATAATTAATTAATATCATGTCGAGATTGGACACTAAAGACAATTAATATAATTTTTATTAGATAAGGTGCATGATTATCTATTGATGTCTATTACTAATAGTGATGTGCTCATATTGATGACTCAATAAAAGAAAAACCTACAAACATTTTCCTATAGGAAATCATATGTGCATAACAATTAAACCAAATTAATTATAAAAAAGAGCACTTTAAGATGGGGAACCCATGCAGAACTCACTCCCTTATTATGTGGCCCTTTTGAGATACTTTCCAGGATTGGCTTGTGGCCTATTAGTTGGATTTACCTAGTAATATATGCATATACAATGTATTTCATGTTTTCTTGTTAAATATATACATACATGATCCTAAGCATATTATTGATTCGCAAGATGTTGAGGTAAAAAATGAAGTTAAGAATGATTATGTATGTTTTATTAAATGATAACTGCTAGAAACTAATGGTTATCATAATTATTGTGGATGTAGATCAAACCCGACCGAGAATTCTTGGTCAAGCCTATGTGCATACTAGATCCGAGAGAAATCATGTTATGGAAGCAAGCTATCACCCAGGTTAAAGTGCAGTGGAGGCACTTCAGCCAGGAAGAGGTTATTTGGGAGGATGATAATTTTATGTGTGAGACATCTAAGGGCCAGAAATAAACATCGAGGACAACGTTTCACTCAAGGGGGAAATGTCTAATACCCCTCAGTGAATTGTAACTATTATAATTTAATTTTTCTAAAGTTACTTGGAAAACTGTGGGCCATGTTGAAGGCATGGTATGAATAAGTGATAAACATAAGTGTTTATCTTTCTAAATTTTACTAATAAATATTATTTATGGTCAGCCATGAAAATTACGGGAGGAAAATATGTTGAAAGAGAGTTTCACATTACAGACAATTAAAAGGCACTTATGAGAAGAGGTGGCTACCTACACGGATTCCTCTCCCTAGAGATAAACTATATTAGTTAAAGAAAATGGATCCAAGAGGGTGAGAGGAAGAAATCCTATGACAACCTTATGCACTTGGATCTTGGTTGGAGTGGGCCCAAGGGAGGAAAATTAAAGTTGCTAAGTTTTATGCCCTTAGATAGGATGTTTTTGAGGGAGGAAGGACACTGCCAAACATGAATTCTTGAGTTGGTTGGCCAGTGGAATTCCAAGTTGAACCTGTGGTTAGTGAAATCCTGGGTTGGACCTAGTGTGCTCAGAGAAGTCCTAGGTGGATCTGGTAAGAATTTTGTCAAAGGAAATTGTTCTGGAAGTGAAATTGGCTTAGGGGGAGTTCTGGTAGAGGATATTGGTTCTCATTGGTTGAGTGGAGCATTATTTTTCCCTCTGTAATTTCCATGGATGGCTCAAACATTGGAAAATAGATAAGTATTATGAATGTTTTTTCTGTTGTGTATTATTTTTGTTCCATATGTGAAATTATTTCTTTTATGTATTGTGTTATAAATCTCTTTCTGAAGAATGTATTTTGATAAATGAATGAAAATTGTAATGTCAGAGTATTGTGATACAGATTAGTCTCTAGGCCAAGTTGGGAAAGCCAAGAACCCAGAGACAGTCCTGAGTTCGATAAGGGAAGTCTGGAACATGATGCGTAGGTCTCAAAACTAGGTCCTGCTTAGGAGTTTTAGACAAAGAAAAAGGATTTTAAGGGCTAATTCAAAGCCTAAATATATACACGCATATGCCTTGAAATATAAAAAGTAACATTAAGAATTTATTATCACAGTATCTTTGTATAAATGAAATTTTTGTAATGAAATATGATAGTATGTATCAGTGATGCATAGAAAAAAACTAAAAATACATACTTATTGTCTAAAAAATTTAAATAATTTAACCTTTGTACACAACAATTCCACAGTCTAATTTAACTAACAATATTCCAAGAACACACGAGCATAAAATTGTATGCATTAAAATAAGAATTAAAATGAAGAAGTCTCATGAGGGCTAATAAACTGTACATATGCAATATTAAAATAAAAACCTTGAGTTGGGGTGTAAAGCCGTGAGGCCGACCATAAGGCCTGCCAATAATAATCAAATATTCATATACATTCAAGCTCAAACACTGATGATGATATTTTATTGAAATGCTTGGTAAGGGTTCAAGGCTATAGTAACCACTGTCACACACAGAGGAAGTGTCGAAAAAATACACAAGCTATCATTGTAGGAGGTTAAAAGCTCCACAAGACTTCACGCTAAAAAAATTTCGAAATCGACATAATTGCAAAATGAAGAGAGTGATAATTTGGATATAATAATATAGAGACCAATAAATAACATAATAATTAAGATATAGAAATTTAATGATGGAGACGTTTCTGCGATGTTGGTTTTAGGGTTTCTGATAACCCTGTGGCGCCCCTAAGTCCTCTCTCCACTGCGACTCTGCAACGAAGGCTATTGCATCTCTATGCTTCCATTCTGATTCCCCCCAATGAATCCCCCCGTTGGAGGGGCGGGAAACCCCCCCTCCTCTCACTTCTCCATATTCTGACAACTCTACCGCTGCTATCCAAGTGACCGGCCCCAGACAGAATCCTCAAGTCGACTCTGTCCATGTCCTCACTACAGACAATATTGGTGATGCTATTGCTGGAAATGAAGGTCCAAAAGACAACAACGAAGGCAAGGACGCTACTGTGCAACAGCCACAAGCTTCTTCTGCGACTTGCATTCTAAAGGCTACAGAAAGAGTTAAAATCAACCTTGCCAGTCATCAAATAAACAGCCACATTCAATATATGAAGGACCATGCACTTATCGGTAAGTTCATTGGACTTTGGCCGACTGAAAAAGCTCTGCAAGGTTGGATAATCTCCAAGTGGAAGCCAAAGGGGCAAGTTACCCTGCAGCTTGGCCCCAAAGGATTTTTCACAACTATCTTCAACTGCCTAGAAGATAAGAACCGTATCTTTGAAGGAGGCCCATACTTCTTCAACTCTGTAGGCATGTACCTTTGAGATTGGGTAGAAAGATTCAACCCGGACAAAGAGGACTTTAACTGGGCGCCAGTATGGATATGCATGTACTCTTTACCTCTGGAATACTGGGATGAAGAGACCTTGAGGGACATCGGCAATGGCTTGGGAGAATTCATAAAGGTTGCCGAAGAAACAAAGCTCAGACGCTACACCTCTTATGCAAGGATCTGTGTCTACATGCACCTAGCCAAAGCTCTTACAGACTCGATAAGTCTCTTTCATGACAACTTTGAGTGGGTTCAAACCATTGACTATGAGCATGTTCCTTTCAGGTGTAGAAAATTCCATGAGCACGGTCATCTATACCGTGACTACCCTTGAATCAACAGACCAAATCCCCCCCACCTGAGAAAGGTAAAGATGTTGAAGGCTTTACCAAAGTCACTAACCGAAGAAGACATTCCAAGAAAACCCCTGCCTCCACCATCGCCACCAATCATCCTGTACCTAGTAACAGCTTTGAAGCGCTTGCCACTCAAGAACCACGGAAATTCAGCAAGCCCATCCCTCTGCCTCAAATCCGCCCCCCAAAACTCACACTCCCCATCCTATGCCTCCATCTTCTAATACTGCCAAATCCAACTCTCTTGCCTCATCTTCCACCATAGATCCAAACAAAGCCTTAGTCCTCAAGGAATCACAAATGGAAATTGATGGCTCCCTAGCTCTTATCCCACATCCCAGCACTGAAAGTGAAGAACAGAACATGCCGACACACATGGAAGAAGAACCAGAAAGCATAGATTTTGGGGATCTGGATATTCTTGGCTTGGAGACTGCCTGTCATAAAAGAGAATATAGCAAAATACCTCCTAGACAAATAGATAGCCTGGAAGTGGTACTTTCCAGAGCACAACAGAAAAACTCTCTAGGAATACAAGCTAGGAGTTTATGGGAGGGAAAAAAATAATGAAAGAAACAAAAAAACGAGGACGCAAATTAGATTTGCAGAGAACTATTATTGTTGGCGAAATGCTTGTGGAATCTGGCAATTTTCCCAAGCTGACTAAGTTCTACAAGACTCTACCTCACTGTTCCTCATGAAGCTCATCTCATGGAACGTAAGAGGGCTCAACAGCCCTGCCAAACACAGAATGCTAAAAAATATGATACAGCAAGTCAAACCCTCTATAGTATTTCTTCAGGAAACGAAGTGTAATAGCCAGGCTCTAGAAACCTTTTTGAATAAATCCTGGATTGGGTGTCGCTCAGTCTCAGTGGATGATTCGGGCACTTCAGGAGGGCTCACCATTATCTGGAATCTGCAGGTCCTCTCTCTCTATGAATTTCATGCATCGCACTACTTTATTCAAACTACTTTCCACTTGGTGGGCTCCAATACTCATGGTCACCTCACCAACGTGTATTTCCCACAAGAAGTTCAAAGAAAAATGGAATTGCTAGACACTCTAACAGTTCTTAACTCCTCCAGAAGCTTCCCACTATCGATCTGCGGGGGTGATTTTAATATGATTACTTCTTTGGAGGAAAAAATTGGGGGAAAAACCAGGTTGGAGCCTAACAGCATTGGCTTTAAAGCTTTTAAATAACCTGCTCATGGATCTTCAAACTTCAAATGGACTGCATACTTGGAGCAATAAGAGAAGAGGAACGCAACACATTGCCTCTCGTCTTGATCGCTTCCTCATGTCTGATAATGCCATATATCTGGGCGGAGACTTCCACGCCTCCATCTTTCCCCTCGCAGGTTCGGATCAGTGGCCGATCTTATTGCAATGGTCTAGGCCTGGCTCTACATGTAATAGACCATTCCAATTTGAATCGTTTTGGTTCACTCACCAGGACTTCAAATAAGTTTTTATTAGTGCATGGAATTCATACACACCTCCTGAAGGCTCCAAGATGTATCAATTCCAACAAAAGTTGCGCTATCTCAAGAACATTCTCAAAACTTGGAATCACACTCAGTTTGGCAATATTTTTGCCCACCAGAAAGAGCTAGAACAAAAAATGAGTGCCCTGCAGCAGTGCATCATGGTTGAAGGCAGAATGGAGGAGTATGATAGTCAGGAGAACATTCTCCTCACCAAAATAGAAGAGCACCGGCAACAAGAGGAAACTCTATGGTGTCAAAAATCTAGGGTCAGATGGTTACAAGAGGGAGAGAAAAACACTAAATTTTTCCACATATCCACTATTCAAAGGCGTATGCAAAACAATATTGCCTTCCTCAAAAATAGTCAAGAAGATCATCTAGAGGCACATGAAGACATTAAAAAAGAACTCAAAGATTATTTTCAGAAAATTCTTAAAGAGCCAGAGGGAAATCGAACTCAAGCCATTCAAGCCATCACGAAGCATATTCCAAAAATCATCACTGATGACCACAATGATATGCTTCTTCAACCTATCTCTCTTCAAGAAGCGGAACAGGCCATGGCCTAGCTTAAATATGGGAAAGCGTCGAGTCCTGACGGTTTTACGACAAACTTCTTTTACGCTTTTTAGGATCAGATCAAACTAGAGGTTTGGGCCCTACTGGAAGAATCACGCTCCATGCATTGGATCCTCCCTTCTCTCAACTTAACATTCCTCTCTCTAATCCCTAAGAAGGAAAATTCAAGCACACCGGACAAATACCGACCCATTGTGCTTTGCAATGTCATCTAAAAACTCATTTCCAAGGTCATCGCTAACCGGCTCAAACCTTTGCTCCCTCTTCTTATATCACCGGAGCAAACTGGTTATGTGGAAGGGCGACAAATTTTGGATGGCATAATTCTCTCACATTAAGTTATCCATTCTCTTAAGCACCTTAAGAAAGCAGGTATGCTCCTCAAGCTAGATCTTTATAAAGCTTTTGACAAATTGAGCTGGAATTATATACATCATATGCTTTTAGCCTTTTGATTCAGCACCACTTGGTCTAGATGGATCTTGAATCTCACATCTACTCCCATCTTCTCTATCCTCCTCAATGGCACCCCCTCTCAACCTTTTTGCTCCTCGCGTGGCATCCGTCAGGGAGACCCCTTGTCCCCCTTCTTATTTGTTCTCATGGCTAAAGGTCTCAGCCGTCTCATTCACCATGTTGTTTCCACCAACACTATCAAAGGCATTTATTTGCATCATAGACCCCCCACCACCCACCAACAATTTGTTGACGACAATATGCTCTTTCGCCATCCATCTATTCAAGAAGCTCTAGCCTTCAAATCCCTGCTTGATACTTTCTCCGACGCCTTTGGCACCACCATAAACGCCCTTAAATCCAAAAAAAAATTCTTCAATACCCCAGCCATCACTCAACGCAACATAGCAAGGATCTTGGGCTATTCTATAGTTGTTATTCCTTCCAAGTATTTAGGGGCACCCCTCATAGATTCTGCTATCAAGCACGCCTCTTGGCGATCCCTTCTCAATAAACTGGAGGCCAGACTTTCTTCGTGGAATTTTAGATCGCTTAATATGGCCAGCAGACTCATCCTCATCAAATCCGTTCTTTAGGCCATGCCCCTTTACCTCTTTTCTATCCTGGCTGCTCCTAAATGGGTCTTGAAACAAATCTAAAATTTACAAAGGAATTTCCTCTGGGGATCTACAGGCCTCAACAAAATATGGGCGCTGGTTAAATGGACTGAGGTGTGTCTCCCCAAAGCTGCAGGTGGGTTAGGACTGAGAGATCCTCAGCACAGTAAAATCACTATGGGCGCTCGTATATGGTGGAATTGGTTCTCCAAGCCAGACACTCCTTGGGCTCATCTCTGGCAAGCCAAATATGCTCCAAGAAGGCCTCAGGCAGATCTAATTTGTATCAACACGAACACCCCTGGCTCGCTGATATGGAATGCTTCTAAACTTCATAGTGCTTTCATTCAAGCCCATAGCTTCTGGGAAATTCACTCAGGAGCCTCTGCCAGATTCTAGGAGGACTCCTGGAAACAATTACCCAAACTCTCCACTCTGTTCCATAAGCCCAATTGGAAAAACATTCTCCAGCGCTCTGCTCAAAACCAAGTCAATCAGTTCTGGCAACAGCCTCCAAAGCATGGCTTCCAACAATGGAGACCAGCAGAAACTTGGCAAGATAATTGGCAGGAGGATAATTATGATGAGATCATCTAGGAACTCAAGTTAAGGAAAATAAAATTTTCTGACCAAGCCGACAAGCTTAGATGGGGATACACTCCGAGGAGAAATTTCACAACAAAAGAGGCCTATCAACTGCTCTTCTCCCCTACTCAAATTTAGAAGGATCACATATGGGACCAAATATGGCAACCTAGAATATGGCCGAAGATTTCTACCTTCCTCTGGCTTCTTAGCAAAAAGAGACTCCTCACTTGGGATAATCTACTGAAACGCGGCTTCATAGGACCATCGAGGTGCCCCAACTGCAACAATAACTCTGAAACCATCACGCATCTCCTAGATTCCTGCCCTCTGGCAGAACGACTATGGGAGATTTCAGCCATCTGTAACAGAAGAACAGGAAGACAAATTGGAGATATAATCACTACTATAAGGAGTTGGCCCTCACAGCCTTTCTAAAGCCAACTGCTTAACTCTCTTTGGAATCTACTAGTAGGCTTCATCTATTGGACTATTTGGAAGGAGCGCAATAAAAGGATATCAAAAAATGAGTGTACTCCTATTGACGTTTTGTGGACCAATCTAAAACGCAATTTGCAAGAGACCCTAGCACTTCAGAATTGGCATGACTCTGATATGCCTTCTTCTCCTCAAGAAAGGCTAGTCTTGGAAATTTGGAACCTCAATCTCACGCACACTTCTCTTGCCAAGACTAACACTCCAATCCATCCTGAATCACCCTCCTTATGGTCTCCCCCTTTGGACCACTCCTACAAGATGAATTTCGACAGGGTAGCTAAGGGTAACCCAGGCATTGCTGGGTATGGCGACATCTTCAGAGCAACTGATGGTACTGTTCATCACATCTATTATGGCTCTCTTGGTCGAGACTCCAACAATGCTGCTGAACCGGAGGGATTATGGCAGGGATTGTGTCTTTCAGAATAGGAATTTTTTTTCCCCTTGGAGGTTGAAGGGGACTCTCAAATCCTAATTGAGGCTGCCACTCAAATCCAAACAGGCGCTATTGTGGCCAAAGTGGCCTCGAGTTGGAGACTTTTAAGCAGACTTGAAAAAATTGAAAGATGGCTAAAAACCCCAGAGCCATCACCTTCAGGCACATCAGGCGCACTACAAACAAAGTTGCGGACATGCTCGCCAATAAAGGCACAGTTCAACATCTTCTTCACTTTGCAGGTCCATTGCTCAATTCTGATGATGATCAACTTATTCAAGATTTCACTCTCATGGTGCACTAGGATCTCCATCCCCTGGTCTCTCATGACAACGAACATGGTTAGCTCCTGTTGTTTCTCTCTTCCCCAGCTCATGGCTGGGCACTTTTTGTTGATTTTCATGACTACAAGCTATATGTTTTTGTGATTTGTTTTTTTGAACTTTTATAATAGCCGGTTTCCCCTGCGAGGGTGGCACTTCTTAGTTTTTTTTGCTACTACGTTCCTGTTTCGGAGCCGGTTTCCCCTGTGTGGGTAGCATCTCTCAGTTTTCCTCCATTCATGTTCTGCTTGAAAGTCTGGTATTTTTTTTGAACCCATCTCTGTTATGTAAAACCACCATTCCTTGAGAAAACTCTATGGTGACTCAGGATGAGATGTAAACTTTTGTATTATTAATAGATTAGTTTAAATTCAGAAAAAGAAAAAGAAAAAAAATAAAAATAAATAAAAAATAATGAGTGGGATGAATTTTGTCAGCTCAATACAACCAAATAATCCGGAGTTAAAGAAAATACTGGTGAATAAAAGACAGGAGAGTTCATGCATCAATGGTGATTGGCTGAAAAATAATTAATCAATTCTTCTACATAAGGAAACACAAAAACACAATTCATATATAGAGTGGGAAAATAATGTATCTTTCTATAAATAAACCACAGTTAGCATAAATAAAATGAATAATTAAATTGGTTGAATGTCACAGGTAGCCTCTTGGGAAATTCTAATTCAAGGGGCCATAACCAATTAGCATTCTAAATTCTTAGAGAACTAAACCAAGTGGCATATAATATTTAACCCCAAAAACCCTAGACCGTATTCAAGTTACATCTCTGCAAGTACCTGGACCAACATATACAATGGAAAGGGTTTCATTAGAATCTAGAAGGTTGTAGATTGTAATGGAAAGTGACATGTTGAAGCCAAACTCTATTCGCCATGACAAGAAGCTCACCTATAAAGTTAATAATCATAATCTTTATTATAATACCAATGTCATTATCGAAAATGATTTAATATCGACAGGGAGAAAAGAGTGAGGGTTACTTGAGAATATCTCCACAAAGGCGGCCATAATGCTCATATCCTTGTATAACATAAATAAAAAACTCAGAACTCAATAAAGAATACATATAATTACTTGAAGGGAGTATTAATCGAAGAATAAAATGATTCATACTTAGCAAGTACCTTTAAATTGGGATTTTATTTTCAACTACAAAGAGGAGTGGTTCTCGGTAGACTCTTCAAAGGAAAATGTACCAACGACCATGGCACAACTGCCATTAGAGAACATTATATACCTATTATGTATAAAACACAGAACTAAGAGCCAGGTAAAAAGGTCAGTGAATATATATGTGTAACCCTATTCGTAAATAGTAACAATCTTCTAACTCTCTGGATCATGAGAGTAGCCGGCGAAATGGCACAAATGTGTCTACAAAAGGAAAGATCGGAACAAAGAATCACAGTGAATAGAGGAGGGGTGGTTTCAGAGCTCGCTCTTGCATATGGGAGCATGCAAATGAGCAGAGAATGACATCAGAGCAGGGAGGTGGTCACCCTCTAACCGCATCTCTCTATCCTGGCCATGGATTCAAACCCTAGCCTCAAGGACCGTCGATCGAGTCCGTATTTCCAATCTCAAGGAAAAAACAATCCCAATGCAATGACCTCACAACTGGTGAGTCTCGAAATTTCGTGAGTGAATTAGTAGTTAAGCGAGACATAAAAATTCCTATGTATATTATGGAAGCGACATTATTAACATATAAATATCATCATGTTGGCATCATGGTTTCTTGAGCACTCCTTGTTGAATGATGGTGTTTATGATGAGTACATATCACTGTTGATGTATGATTGTTACTGTTGTTTGTTTTTATCATTATGTCATGAGTTATTAAGGATGCATGGATTGCATGTGGTGAAGATATGCAGTGATGTTTATATATTGCTTAAGTTGCATTTGGATAAGCTGATAATGGTATCTTGATATTGATATATGTTATGGTTTTGAAGATGTTGGTTAATGATGTTGTTGATTAATTCTTGTGATGCTCGAAGTACCCCTTGTTTGCACATATATTGTTGATGCATGTATATGCTACCTATAGTGTTGCGGTTCAAAAGATTGATATTGTTACTTGAGGATTTTGGCTCTTCCTATATGCGGAGAAAGTGTGTTGACCTTGATGTATAAGGTCAAGGGAATGAGTTGATCACTCTTATGTTGTTGTTACAATTAATTGATGATGCTTGGAAGCATTACATATCTGGTCACATATTGATGATATATGAGAGATTGATGCTAAGTTGTATTATCTTAAATTACTTCTTGATGATAAGGATGTTCATGATGTTGCCATTATGACATCTATGTTACTGCTATCAGATGTTTATGTTGAAAATTCCTATATGGTGCATGGTGGTTGCTAATGACTATCATGGTCTTGCTACCTCATTAATGAGGTTCCTGTTTTTTTTTATAACTGTCATATATGTCTCTTGATGTAAAGTTCATGAAAATACCCTTGTTGTAAATCATCGTATTGGGATCAAGTCATGTCATGTATGTAATACCATTATTTTGAGACACTAATGTAAATTTTGGGTCAAATATGTAAACCCAATATGTTGGGTGTTTGATGTAATCATATAATCATTGGTGATAGGAAAGGTCATATTTGGTTGAGTCATAAAGTCTTGTACTCTTTTGAATATCTTCAGAAGGTTCAACATCTGCATGGTCAGTATTATACCTTTAGCGATCAACACCACAAGGGAAATCCTTCATTCAACCTGATTAACCCTTTGCCCTTGATGTCAAAGGGGGAGAGAAGACTTGGTGTTTGGAGATAGGTGTTTGGAAATAATTCTTGGTGTTTGCAAGTGTGTTTGTAGATGGTGTCCACACACCAAAGTGTTGTTGAGAATGCAGCAAGATGATGGAGCTTAGTGAAATGAAGTCGCCTTCACTAAGTGGGCCCGCAGGCAAATTCTGGCGCAAAGTCTATTTTTAGACTATGTCTATTTTTAGACATACGGAGCATAATTTGGGAATTCTACTTGGAGATTCTTGGAGTATGCGACATGTCGGTAAAATAGATGAGACCCTAATTTTTAGGACCCAGGCTATTTTTAGACTGATCTCCTAAAAATATGGAAGTCAAATATTATTTACCCTTAATAATATTTTGACTATAAACAACAGTTTACTCTCTTGGCGCACTTCAGTTTGAGTCATGGAGGTGACTCATGCAACTGACACAAGGAATCACATGGTTCCTAGGGTTTGATGGCATCTTGCATGGTTGGCTTCAGTTAGACTTCAGTGGCAGAAGTTTTGGAGGAGTTAACGGGACAAGTAGTGGAGTTATGTTCTATTTATTTCAGTTGAACTAGTTGGGATTAGTTAAACTAACTAATCAACTAGATATGAGTGGAGTAAATTAAATAATATTTAATTTACTAAATATTAACTCATTAGTCAACTCAAGAACACTTCAGTTCACTACAGTGCATGATCAGTTCAGTGAAGACCAGTGAAAGAGATAGATGAAAGGGTAGAGTGAGCTATCAGTTGTAACTATACTGTTGCTATTTGCAACACATAGATAGGTGGAGTAAGCTATGAGTATTGCAAAGTTTAGGCTGGTGGTTTATCTATATAAAGAGGCCATCCCATAGCTTTGAAATACGCATTCAAGGTTGGCTATCAAGTGGCTAAGGATTGGAGCAAGTGATTTGCTAGATCTAGCTTGATAGTGTGTAGCATGGGAGGTAGTGCATGAGAGCTTGTGAAGAGTTTTTGTACTATGATTGTTACATGATTTCTCCATTATAATATACACAATAGCTGCGGGGTTTTCAGCTATAGGCTTTCCCCATACATACTGAGTTAATGTGTGATTGATTTGATGTAAGATTGCTTCTGTTATTTCCGCATGTGACAATTAATTGTAGAAGAAGGTTATGTGTTATGCATGCAATTCGAAATTGATGTATGATCGGGTTAATCTTCATTGAATAAGAGATTTATTCAGCTAATTTCTAGAGATCTATTACGGTGATTACAAACTTATTTCCTCGGACAGAGTCTGCATGCGGGCCAGGTAGCCTCCGGAATATTCATCCTTCTTTGTAAGGTGAAAGATCTGGTGAATGCCCTTTGCAGTCAATCTCTGATTTGGAAATAATTTGTTTTTCAAGTATAGATCGGAAGCGATAGAGCTTGGAGCTTGGAATTCGAATTTTGCAGAAGGTTGTTCTTCTTGGTGCCGGTGTTGAAAGATGTCTTCTTTCAATGGTTTGCGACTCGAATATGCTCTTGAAGGCAGTTCGAACTATGTTGCATGGAAGGATCGAATGGAATCAGTGTTAGAAGATAATGGTCTGAAGGAGTTCGTGGATGCGGATGTCCCAAAGCCCACTGATGCAGCTTTGGTCGATGCATGGCAAAAGAAGATCGCGAAATGTCGAAGGATCCTGTTGGAGGGCGTCAAGGATCATATTGTATCCAGCCTGCATGGAAAGGCTACTCCATATTTAATGTGGAAAGCTTTGACGGATCTATTCCAGAGTAAGAGTGACCAAAGGAAGCTGGCGCTCAAAGATAAGCTCGGGAACATCAAGATGGAGAAGGGCGACAGTATCGCCAAATACCTCACGAAGTTCACTCAATGCAGAGATGAGCTGGGAAGTGTGGGGGTGACTGTCGAAGACGAGGACATGGTCGACCTGGCTCTCCTTGGTCTTCTGAAGGCTTGGCACTCATATCAAGATAGTTTCAATGGTCGGGAGAAGCTGCCGGGATAGGAGCGCCTTTGGGCGGATCTCATGCAGGAGGAGATAAGGAGGACTACTCGAGATGGATCTTCATCAAAGGGAGCTGATGAAGAAAATTGCGCTTTGATGTCCAAAGCTAAGAAAGGGAAGGGTAAGAAAACCTCTCATTCTGGAGCTAAGGGCAAGAAGTAGGATATGGTGAAAGTGAAGTGTTTTCACTGCCATGATCACGGACATTATGCTACCAATTGTCCAAAGAAGAAGAAGAACAAGCAAGCGGGAAGATCTGCAGATGGAGAAGCTTTGGCTTCACAGTTCGAGCTTGACTTTTCACGGATTGCATGCTTGGTTTCAAGTGTGATGGGATCGGTGTGGTTCTTGGACAGCGGTGCGTCATTTCATATGACGGGAGATCGGGAGTTGTTCTCAGATCTGGAGGACAAGGATTTGGGTATGCACATCGAGATGGGCGATGACGGTAGATACGGTGCGACTGGTATCGGTACCGTATCCTTTCAGAGGGAGTCTGGTAAACCCTTTGTCTTAAAGGATGTCATGCATGTACCTGGATTGAAGAAGAACCTGATTTCAGTAGCGATGTTGGAGGATAAGGGGTATGATGTGGTCTTCGGCGAAGGAAAAGCCTTCCTGCGCAGTAAGACTACTGGAGAGACCCGGAAGATAGGGGTTCGAACTCAGAACCTTTATCAGTTGCAGGTAGATGACTGCGCAGCTATGGCATGCAAGGCGGGAGATGTGGTGAGCCGGGATGATGAGGGCGAACTATGGCACAGGAGATTGGGCCATCTTCACCATGGAGCTTTGAAGATTCTGCGGCAGATTTCTACTGGACTTCCTAAGGGCACTCTTGCGCAGTCAGATCAGTGCAAGGGGTGTACTTTAGGGAAGTATGTGAAAGCCACCTTTCACGAGAAGGATAGTCGCGCCACGACGATCCTTGAGAGAGTTCACACAGACGTGTGTGGTCCTTTCTCGGTTGCTTCGACAGCAAAGCACAGGTATTATGTGATCTTTGTTGATGATTTCTCTCGAAAGTGCTGGATCTTCTTCATGCAGAAGAAGAGCGATACATTCGCGAAGTTCTGTGAGTTTAAAGCACTGGTCGAGAAGGGGTCGGGGAAGAAGGTGATTGCTCTAAGGAGTGATAACGGTGGTGAATTCATCTCGGCTGAATTCAAGGAGTTCTGCAGCGCAGAAGGGATTCGGAAAGAGCTCATCGCACCCCATAACCCACAGCAGAACGGGGTGGCTGAGCGGAAGAACAGAACGATCGTGGGTGCTGCACGGGCGATGTTGCATGATCGGGGCCTACCCCTTCACTTGTGGGCTGAGGCATGCAATACAGCAGTGTATGTGCAGAACCGTTGTCCTCACAAGGTTCTTGGCATGAGTACACCGAAGGAGGCTTATTCTGGCAAGAGGCCTGATATTTCCCATTTGCGGATTTTTGGTTCTCCTGTCTACATGCATGTGACGAAGGATGCGAGAAGGAAGCTGGATTCAACTGTCGAAGTTGGAATATTTGTGGGGTACACTGATACACCTCACAAATATCGAGTGTATGTGCCAGACAGTCGCAAGACTGTTGTGCGACGGGATATAAAATTTCGGGAGGAGAAAGCCATGCAGTGTTCGCTTGAGAGGGAGCTACACTTGCATGCAGATGAGGAGCTGTTAGTTCCTAAGGAGGAGCTTCCGGATGTGGATCGGCCACAAGAGGAGGTTCAGGAGGTGGAAGAAACCACCCAGGCAGCGCCAACCATCAGAGGGCGCATGCGCACTACAGAAGCTGAGCGACTGGCTCGGGATGCAGAGAAGGTTGTAGGACCACCTACAGCCCAGCGCAGACAGAGACAGTCACCGGATCGGTACACTGGATACATGGCTCTTATGAGTCAATGTGTTGTGACAGAGCCATCCTCTTTTGAGGAAGCTGTGGAGGAACCCGCATGGGTTGATGCCATGATCGAAGAATATGATTCGATCATCGGGAACAGTGCATGGGAGATTGTCCCAAGACCGGTTGGGAAATCAGTTGTAGGTTCGCGATGGATCTACAAAGTGAAGCAGGCGGCTGACGGGAGTGTGGAGAAGTACGAGGCGAGATTTGTCGCCCGTGGCTTCTCACAGATCGAGGGGATTGACTATGAGGAGACTTTTGCACCTGTCGCAAGGTACTCTTCCATACGGACGATCCTTGCTCTCTCAGCGCAGATGGGGTGGCACATTCATGAGATGGATGTGAAGACTGCGTTCCTCAATGGAGTTATTGAGGAAGAAGTGTACATAGAGCAGCTTGAAGGTTTTGAGATCTTCAGCAGTGAGTCGCATGTGTGCCGACTCAAGAGAGCACTGTATGGGCTGAAGCAAGCACCTCGTGCTTGGTACACTCGGATAGACAGCTACTTCACCGGGCTTGGATTCTCCAAGAGTGAGGCGGATCCAAACCTGTACCAGATTGTGGTGGAGGGAAATTTGTTGATCATCGTACTGTATGTAGATGATCTGAATTTGACTGGCGATGAGCAGTTGATACTTTCATGCAAGGAGGATCTTGCACGAGAGTTTGAGATGAAGGACCTAGGCATCCTTCATTATTTCCTGGGATTGGAGATTTGGCAGCGCAGTGGAGGACTGTTTGTTTCTCGGGGCAAGTATGCCCGGGAGATTCTGGAGAGGTTCAACATGCAGGGCTGCAAGCCTGTTGATACCCCTCTTCCTGGATGTTGGAGGAAGGGAGATGCTACTTCGGAGGAGGTAGTGGATGCCACTGTCTATCGACAGTTGGTGGGGTCGTTGATGTATTTGGTCAATACTCGACCCGATATATGCTATGCAGTTAACCAGCTTTCACAAGCTATGGTTAAGCCTACCAAGCTCTTTTGGAAGGCGGGCAAGCATGTATTGCGCTATATCAGAGGCACATCGGGATATGGTTCATGGTACAGACAGGAGGATGAGTTGAGGCAGCAGTGCTTCAGACATCGGTATCATCACATCAGAGATTGTGTTCAGCGGAGGATCATTATGCTTTCATATGTTCCCACGGAGGATCAGGATGCCGACATCCTGACGAAGGCGCTCACCAGGAGCAAGTTCGAATTCCACAGAGGCAGGATAGGGATTGCAGATAATCCATATCTTGCTGAGAGGGAGTGTTGAGAATGCGGCAAGATGATGGAGCTTAGTGAAATGAAGTCGCCTTCACTAAGTGGGCCCGCAGGCAAATTCTGGCGCAAAGTCTATTTTTAGACTATGTCTATTTTTAGACATACGGAGCATAATTTGGGAATTCTACTTGGAGATTCTTGATGGATGCAACATGTTGGTAAAAATAGATGAGACCCTATTTTTAGGACCCAGACTATTTTTAGACTGATCTCCTAAAAATATGGAAGTCAAATATTATTTTCCCTTAATAATATTTTGACTATAAACAGCAGTTTACTCTCTTGGCGCACTTCAGTTTGAGTCATGGAGGTGGCTCATGCAACTGACACAAGGAATCATGTGGTTCCTAGGGTTTGATGTCATCTTGCATGGTTGGCTTCGGTTAGACTTCAGTGGCAGGAGTTTTGGAGGAGTTAACGGGACAGATAGTGGAGTTGTGTTCTGTTTGTTTTAGTTGAACTAGTTGGGATTAGTTAACTAACTAATCAACTAGATATGAGTGGAGTAAATTAAATAATATTTAATTTACTAAATATTAACTCATTAGTCAACTCAAGAACACTTCAGTTCACTACGGTGCATGATCAGTTCAGTGAAGACCAGTGAAAGAGATAGATGAAAGGGTAGAGTTAGCTATCAGTTGTAACTATACTGTTGCTATTTGCAACACATAGATAGGTGGAGTAAGCTATGAGTATTGCAAAGTTTAGGCTGGTTTTTTATCTATATAAGGAGGCCATCACCTAGCATTAAAATACGCAATCAAGGTTGGCTATCAAGTGGCTAAGGATTGGAGCAAGTGATTTGCTAGATCTAGCTTGATAGTGTGTAGCATGGGAGGTAGTGCATGAGAGCTTGTGAAGAGTTTTGTACTATGATTGTTACATGATTTCTCCATTATAATATACACAATAGCTGGGGGGTTTTCAGCTATAGGCTTTCCCCATACATACTGAGTTAATGTGTGATTGAATTGATGTGAGATTGCTTCTATGTTATTTCCGCATGTGACAATTAATTGTAGAAGAAGGTTATGTGTTATGTATGCAATTCGAAATTGATATATGACCAGGTTAATCTTCAGTGAATAAGTGATTTATTCAGCTAATTTCTACAAGTGTTTTCCATAAAGTCAAAAGGGGGAAATTGTTGGCATTATGGCTAATGTGTTGTCCTTTATGGCAACCTACTTGGCAAAGATGTCAACATTGTGATAATATGATGATTATGAAACTCATGCAGATTGGTACATATGTTGTAACAAATGATATGGATAGAGATGGTAGTTCAGTTACAAATGGATGAAAAAAGTGAAGTTTGAGAAAGTATACGCGAGACCTGTAAAGAAAGGTCATGTACATGCACAGGTCTTGTGAGTAAAAGTCATGTACAAAATCAGAACCATGGAAATCTAGATATCAGGGGTCATTACCATGGAATTGGCCCATAGTAATTAGAGTGACAAAATTAAGTTTGATCTTGTCAACAAATATTAAACAATTACCAAAGGATTTACCTAAGATATTAACTAATACAAAAGTTATATAAGGAGATGGAGATCAAGGTGTTATATCCGCAAGAAAATGAGTTATTCATATGTGATTTGGTCTGAAACATGTGTGCACCAAGGAGAAAGGAGAAGACTCAGATCTGATGGATCTGAAAGTGTAGTAAAGGTTAATGAATACACTTGCTTGATTTATTTATACATGTAGCTAATAATGATAGATTTGTGGGCTATAATGTTGTTGTAATTTGAATATGGACAATGAGGTTTGCGAAATGGGAATTGCGTTTGCAGTGAAATTTTTTCAGATATATACACATGTTTGTTTCTGAATAGTCATGTACATATGAGGAATTGTTTCTAGGTAATCACATATATATTCTATGATATGATTTTTAGTATGTTGAGATATGTATGTGGGTGTACCACATTATAAGCGCATATATACACTTATTTTCTTAATTGCAGTCGTGTATATATATTCTAAATCCGATTTGGTCAGGGTTTGTAGTGTTGCTTAATGATAAATGTTGATGATGTCTATCACCTATTTGTTGTTATTTTTCAATGATGTCTTAATAAGAATGATATGTACTTGACATTTTTGTTTGGATTCATTGAGTTGTGGATTGTTATATTGATCAATTATGATGATGAGGTTTTCATGTATATGTTGTGATTTTGTTTTTTCAGTGATTCAGTGACCGACACAATGATTCAGTTTGGTATTGTTTTTAGTATTCAATGATTTGAGATCTATACCAAGATATTATGCAGAGGAAACATGTATATACATATATTCTCTTAAGAACAATCACTTACATATTATGAAGTTCATTTATTTTGGTTGGGTTTTGTATTCAGTAGCTTGATGCTTCAAAGATTTAGTTGATTTGAAAAGATTCAATGATTCAGTTTTGTGTTTCAATATTTTAGTTTAGAGATTGATTTGAGCTTACTGTTGGTGTGGGTCCAATATGAAAATTTGATGGAAGGTGGCCTACAGGATGTTTGAAGATTGTTTGACAGGTGGATTCATTTTAAAACATTATGAAAATTGGTTCACAAGGAGTTGAGGGTTGAAACCTTCAGTAAGGGGGTAGGAGCCCATAAACGATATTAGGCGGTTGTAGCTCCCTTCCAGTGGGTGCTGGAGAACGAGTGGAGGTTGTAGCCTCTTGTAGGTGGGTGTCTGCGTCCTAGTAAGATTTTTCACTAGTACAAAATATAATGAAGATTGTCTTTATGTAATAAAAAAGAAGACATAGACAACGACAATGGTGGTTTTCTCCCACATTGGGTTTCCATCTAAATTCCTGATGTTCTATGTGTGTTACTTATGTGTTGTAATTTTTTTGTTCTTTACTGCTTAACTAGATAGTCAATGATTGGATAATACAAAGATTAAGTTAATTCACTGATGGAAGTTATGAAAAATTAAGCTATCTAGATATACACTTGTTTCATTTAATAGAGTCGCGTACATACACTGGTTGCATGAAGAACAATAGCATCCAAAATTCAGAATAAAAAATTGAAATTTAAAGTGAATTAAAAAAATTGATTCGCCCTCCTCTTAGTATTTTTCCTAACACAACCAATATGCACATACAAAATTAAATTACAAACTTTACAAAAACTTAAACATGATCGACCTTCATCATAATTATGTCAAGTATGTGGGCTAATGATCCAGGTGGATATTGGTGGACACCCAACTATTCCACTTGGACCCCCACCATTGTTTCTTTCAGTTTTTCAGTTTTCTTAATTGTAGCACAATTTACTATTTTTGGTAGTTTTTTCGGGTCCTGAACTTCTGGAGACGTTTTTAGGCCCTAAACGATATTTTTTAGGAATTAAACCTCAAATAGATCTTTCTAAAAATGTATCATATGTGTAAAATAAAGATATTATGCCAAAGTTACGACCTCGGGAAATTGATGTACCAATTTACCCTAACGGGGCCCATAGTCTGGTGTTTCATCTCTTAGGGTTAGGTTTTTGGATGTTTAGGGTTTTCCATTGTTTGTAAATAATATATAGGCCTTCGAGCCTCTTTGTAACATGAAATTTAGAGTCATGTAGCTGCCACATCACTTCTCAGAGATAAGCTACCAACCCCCTAGCTAGTTTATTTCCATTATGTCTGTAAATAAATTTAAGTTCTTTGATATTAATGAAATGAAGTGTTATTTACGCTTCATATTTGTATCTATGGTTATATATCTATTATGTTGTGTTCCTGCATAAATTCGGAACAGTGGTATCAGAGTGGTCTTCTCTTTCTCGATCCTTATTTTCACGTCCCCAACGAGGTCGGGGTATAAGGAGTTAGGGCTCGATCTAGTTGAACCTTTGCAAGATCAGCCTCGAAAACCCTGATGGACGCCCATGGGGGACGAAAAGAAAGATGAGGGAGCAGGAGATCCTATAAAAATATTACTCGAGGAAGCCCTTGAAAAACAAAGGAACACGATGATGGATAACTATGCCCAGATCCTTCAATGACTACCCACTGGCAGCGCATCTGCATCCAACAGCCACTCTAGAGGCGCAACCCCTTTTAAGGTACAAGTAAACCTTGAAATTCCCATATTTGATGGCCAAATAGATGCAGACGTCATAGATAGATAGTTGAATCTATTAGAAGGATATTTCTCGGTTCATGACTTTTCCGACTGGGAGAAGATTATTTTTGCACTCCTCAAAGCCGCCCCCCATGCTAAGGATTGGTGGGAAACGTACTGTGGGAAAAGGGACGAGGGGGAACCCCCTTTGTTCTTGGGCATACCTACTTGGAATTATTTCTGATACGCCATCAAAGAACAATATTATCCCATGGGGAGCTATGAGGAAAAGTACATACAATGGACTATGTTGCGGCAGTAAAGGGATTAAGATGTGCATGAGCTGACTAATTTGTTCCATACCCTACGCACAAAGTTGGGTATCAAAGATTTAGAGAAAAATTTGGTGCTAAAGTACCACATTTGTCTTCATAGATACATTCAGGAGGAAATGGAGTTCCTTGACATCTCCTCGCTTGGTACTACATACCGATATACTTCCAAGATTGAGAAGAAATTCAAATAGAAGAAGTGAGACTTTGGATCTATGAATCAAAAAAAAGCGAAAGGTGCCCCCAAAGCGCAAAACAAAGGACAAAGTCAAGGCATGGCAGCCCAAGACAACTTGCCAAAGCCGCAAGCAAATAACAATATTGAGAAGCTGAAGAAAGACACAGGAAAGTGGTGTGAGTTCCATAAGAGCTCCACTCACAACACAAGTGAGTGTTGGGCCAAGCAGTCGCTGGTGACCAAGATGAAGGCTTTTGAATTAGATGCATGCTCCGACTCTGAATCAGAACTTGAGAAGGGGAATGACAAAGGGAAGTAGATTATCGATGCAGAGCCCAACACCACCGTTTCCACCACGAAAATCCAAAAGGAAGAACCGAAAGATACAGAGGAGGAGGAGCATCTCTTCCACTCCCAGATGTGGGTAAAGGGTTCCTCGCTACAGTTCATTGTCAAAAGTGGGAGCCAAAAGAACCTCATTTCAGCAGAGGTCATAAAGCGGTTGGGTTTAACGACCACAACACACCCACAACCATACACCATCAGGTGGCTTCACCAAGGACGAGATCTCTACATTAGCCAACAATGTCACCTTCCCTACAACATCAAGCCCTTCACTGATGAGGTATTATGTGACATTGCTTCTCTTGATGTTTGTGATGTATTATTAGGCCAACCATACTTGTGGTGGAAGTGACATGTTGTGTATGAGTCCTGACCTCGCGCCGTTATTGTTACTTTAGGCAATAAGTTGTATAAGATTCCAGAGGTACCACCGCCTACTGTTGTCTCTTTGGTTACTACAAAACAATGTAGTAAGCTCATTTCCAAAACCAAGAAATTTGTTTTCCTGATGATCTGCCCTCAGGGCAAGAAGAAGATTGTGGCCACAACCTCTAGACAGGGCTCCTCCGCACAACAACAACAAATGGACAAGGTCATGGAAGAGTACGAGGAAATCTTCACCTCACCTACAGGGGTGCCTCTGCACCGTCACGTCAAGCACCCCATCGATCTGACCCCAGGTGCGTTGCTTCCCAATGGACCGATCTATCGATGCTCTATTCTAGAGAACGATGAAATCAAGAGGCAGATTCAGGAGCTGCTGCAGAAAGGTCACATCTGGCCAAGTTCATCACCCTGTGGGAGCCCGATCCTGTTGGTGTAGAAGAAGGATGGGACTTGGAGACTCTGTATTGACTATCAGGCGTTGAACAAGATCACTGTCCAGAATAGGTACCCAATCCCATGGATTGATGACCTTCTGGACCAACTCAAAGGGGCGAAATATTTCAGCAAGATCGACTTGAAGTCTGGATATCACCAGGTACCAATCAGACCATCCGATGTGTGGAAGACTGCCTTCAAATCCAAGGAGGGCCTTTTCAAATGGCTGGTCATGCCTTTCAAGTTGATGAATGCTCCCGCAACCTTCATGAGGCTGATGGACGACATCTTGCGGCCATTCACCAACTCATTTGTAGTAGTGTAGTTGGATGACATCCTAATATTCAACCAGACTTGGGAAGAGCACCTCCACCACATTCGACAGGTCCTCCAAACACTACAACAACACAAGTCGTGTGCCAATTTGGAGAAGTGAAATTTTGGCATGACCCAGGTTCAGTATTTGGGATACATTATTGATGAGAAGGGGGTGCACGTAGATCCAACCAAGATCCAAGTCATTTGGGATTGGCCAACCTCAACCACTCTAACAGAGCTCGACAACTTTCTAGGTCTTTCTAATTTCTACTGCAGGTTTGTGTTGGGATTCTATCATATCAATTGGCCCTTGAGTCAAGTCATCAAGGGAGGAACGAAATAAAATTTATTCTAGTTGGAATCTCAACAGAAGGCGTTCATAGAATTGAAACATCACCTCTGCTCTGCCCCATTGCTCACATTACCAGACTTGCAACAACCATTTGAGATTGAGACAGATGCCTCTGACTATGCTATTGGGGCAGTTCTTACTCAACAGGGGCATCCAATGGCATATCATAGTGAGACACTGTCCGACACAATCTGGAAGTATCCCACTTATGACAAAGAGATGTATTCCATTGTGCATGATTGCCGACAATGGAAGCATTACATTTTGGGGAAGGAAAAGATCATCCACGCAGACCACTGACCCCTACAGTTCATACAGACACAAGGGAACTTGCAAAATGAACGCCATAAAAAGTGGTCCACATATCTGCAATAGTTTCATTTGAAAATCAAGTACAAGAAGGGCAACACCAATAATGTTGCAGACTGCCTCAGCCGACCACCGATCGTGGCGATAACCACCATGCTCAACTCTTGTGGGCACAAGACTTATCATTGGCCGCTTCTATACAAGAGCGATCCAGAATTTGGTCACACATACAAGACGCTCTTAAAGGGTAACCCAATTTCAAATTTTCACCTCCAGGATGCACTGCCATGTCACCTGGGACACCTTTGTGTTCCTTCGAGCGAGCGTGCCAAGATGATATTGGAAGCGCACTACAGTTGGGTCGCTAGGCATTTCGAGTTCAAGAAAACAATGGTAGTACTGCAGAAGTATTTCTATTGGCCAAACCTTCGACAGGATGTCGAGAAGTACATCAGATCCTGCACTGCCTGCGCCATTGCCAAATCGACCATTAAGAAGCAAGGCCTTTATAGTCCACTGCCTATCCCTAGTCGACCATGGGAATCCATCTCCATGGATTACATGTCGGACCTTCCTTCTACTAAGCATGGCAATGACTGTGTTTTCGTGGTCGTTAACAGATTCTCGAAGATGGCCATTATGGCGGCCTGCAAGAAGAATATCACAGCAAAAGCCACTACTAAACTCTTCTTTGAACGAGTGTGGGTACACTTTGGGATCCCACAGTCTATCATCTTAGATCGGGACAACAGGTTCCTCAGTACATTTTGGTCGAGCCTCTGGTCAATGCTGGACACCAAGCTCACCAAGTCCACAACTTTCCATGCCCAAACTGATGACAAGACAGAGGTCGTCAACCGGATGATCGTACACATTTTGTGCATGTACAACTCAAAATATCCACGCACATGGGATGAGAGCCTCCCCTATGTACAAAATAGCTATAACCGAATCCTCCACAGCTCAATCGACCACATCCCCTTTCATGTGGGCTTGGGATTCCAATCACTATGTCCCATTGACGTAGCCATGCCATTTGCAACTACTCAGGCTGATTCGGCTCATGTCCAGCCTGAAGCTGCCAAGGTGAACAACTTCATTGAGCACATTCAACACATCTGTCAACAGGGTCAGGACATATTGGAAAAAGCCAATGCTAAGTACAAGTAGCAACATGATCAGTAGCGAGTGCAACACAACTTCCAGGTGGGCGAAAAAGTGTGGCTACATTTGCAGGAGCGCCTCGCTAGACCCCACTGCAAACTTTGCTTGCTCCGATATGGGCCATACACTATCACCAAGGCTATAGGGGACAATGCCTTCGAGCTCAGTATTCCACCATTCCTTGGTCTGCACTTAGTGTTCAATGTGGACCACCTTTGACCCTACTTTCCACCTCTACTGGACACATCCGACATGGTAGAACAACTCACACCAATAGAGTTAGACCTAGATTGCATGGAACAAGCCACAACTGATCAGATTATGGACACACATATCAAGAACACCAACCAGCAGAGGATCCAGCTATATCGAGTTGTCAAAGCAAGCCAACTCCTTCGCCAGGGCAAGTGGCTCACTAGGGACCAAGTTCAGCAGAAGTTTCCTCATCTCATGGAGGAACTCAACGCAATGGGGACCATTGCTCCCTAAGGGGGGAGGAATGATCGAGGTGGATATTGGTGGTCACCTGCATATTCCACCTGGACCCCCACCATTTTTTCTTGTAGTTTTTCAATTTCCTTAATTGTAGCACAATTTACTATTTTTGGCAATTTTTTGGCTCTTGAACTTCCGAAGACGTTTTGAGGCCCTAAACGACGTTTTTTTGGGCATGAAACATTTGGCTAATATGACTTCGTATTTGTTAATATTAGTTGTAGTCCTCACATATATCTTTCTAACGATGTATCATATGCATCAAACGAAGACATTATGCCAAAGTTACGACCCCGGGAAATTGGTGTACCAATTTACCCCGACGAGGCCCATAGTTTGGTCTTTTATCTCCTAGGGTTAGGTTTTTGGATGTTTAGGGTTTTCCATTCTTTCTCAATAATATATAGGTCTTCGAGCCTCTTTGTAACACAGGGTTCAGAGGCCTGTAGCCGCCGCATCTCTTCTTAGAGATAAGCTACAAACGCTCTAGCTAGTTTATTTCCATTATATCTATAAACAATTCTCAGTTCTTTGATATTAATGAAATAAAGTGTTATTTCTGCTACATCTTTGTATTTATAATTTTATGTGTATTCTATTGGGTTCTTGCAGAAATTCAGATCAGCTAACCCATAACCAAAATCAATATAATTGACGTGAGATTATACAAAACAATGGTTAATAAAGATAAACATATGAAAACAAAATACAACCAATAAATAAATATTTAACCCTTGTCATGGTAAACTTACAAGTTCATAGGTTAAATATTTTTTTTTTGGGAAGAGGTGCGTTACATTTGGGCAAATTACATGACTCCGCATCAATGTCGATGTGATGTTCATGGACTGAACAAATCCAAAAAGAAGAGTGACTACACGATGCAATCTCGACCTGTGATGCTCAATTATTTATTGTTTTTGTGGTAATGGGTGCTTCAATCATAAATATTTGATTTATATTCTCCAACTGTCTGCCAATTATTTTATGCGGTATATCATTAATTTTAACATACATGGGATTTGATCCAAACACCTAAATCATGATCTTGTTTTCCACCCAATTCAAAAGCAACAATTTTACCTTGTAGTCACGGGTATTCGAAATCAACAGTTTTGCTTTTTAGTCACCGTTTCCACAGCAATAACATTGGGTATCGCGTATCAAGTAGTTTAATAGTATTTTCATACCTAAGGCAAGAATATTCTTTGTTGTATATATGATTTAATGGATGAAATTAAAATTTTTCTATTTATCATATATTTAATTAATTTAATTATGTTAATTTATCATTGTTATATTTTTATAATTATTTAATTTATCTATTATAGTCAAATTTTTATAAACCATTTAATTTATATAACTTTACTATATATTATATAATTTTTTATAACTCTTTCACTCTTATCAGGCGGAATGCGCATGGGCTTTTTAGTCAGTGAGTAAGAAGATATCGTATATATTATTTATAGAAATATATATATATATTTTGACTTACTAGTTTAGGTAGTTTAGGTTGTTAAAACTTAAAATTAAGAAATGAAATTGTTTCCCAAAAGTAGAAAATTCAAGATTATTTTAGGCCATGATATTTTTACAGAATCTCTTCATCGAAATTTTCAATGTTCAGATTGAAACAAGTCACCAAACCAACCCAAAAATGACAAGATATTTGTAAATGAAAAGACTTGTGTGTAAATGATCACCGTGCTAACACAACTTTTCGTATGTCGGGATACATGTGGGTCCCTCGGTATTTGTCACTATTGCCCGTCTTCGGTATGGCGTGCTTGGTGCTCGTCGCTACTGCTTGTCGCCGTCGTTTGGCATTTTTTTATTCCAAGTAACATAGACGGCGTATCGCTGTCGGTGGGTTGCTTTGTAATGAGCTGTGGGATTAATTCTCTTACTAGTTGTGGGTTCAATTCTCCTTAATAAATATGAGGCCATTAAATATTACTGTAAGGCTTTTAAGTTATTAAGAAGGGATCGCTCAGAAATGTCTGTGGCTTAAGGGGCCGGCAAACATATTAGGGCGGTTTCAGGGGCCGGCAAACAGAATAACGGGGCGGTTTCCACGGACGAGACAGGAAGACGGGAACGGAACAATCTGAGTGCCCGAAATCCTCCGCCAATAAATACAACTTGATTACATATCTGTGGTCAGAGCCAACCAATCCAACTTAATTACATTTCTGTGGTCAGAAAAAGGCAGGGTAATCGCTCAATCAAGTCGAAAAACAGTGTACACCACTTAACTTTTTTTATCTCCATCTCTGTGCTGTAATTTCTGAAGCCATAGTGTGTTTAAATCCAACCTGCATGCGAGTGGATGTAAAATGGAAGAACAATTCCTAGAATAAGTGGGTGGGCTCTTTCTGGAATCTGAGTGAGGTCTGCTATGTTGTTTCATGTATATAACTATTTTTGTAATCTTGTAGCCTGTAATTAGCCATTTACCCTGCGGAAATGGCCTGCGGAAATGGCCTGCCCTCCCTCGCATTGGAATCAGAAAAACTCCCATGTTAAATTTTATATAAAGAAAACATAAATTCAATCAGAAAAACATAAACAATATATTGCATCCAAACTCTTTTTAAATGCTTTCAAACTCCTTTAAAATGAATTTTATAAGATATATTCCATTACATAATTGTAGCCCTCATCTATAATAAAGGAATACTTTTTTTACAAGTTGAGAATGGCACCTATATTCATAATACTACTAACATTTATTAGAAAACCATATACAAAACAATACATTTTTCCTATTAATTCTAATACTTGTTCTTATAAATTCTAATACTTCTTCTTATAGAAAATTAATTATCTACAACACCTAATTTGTTTCAATAGACTATCACTTTATGTCTTCACAAATATGCCATTAAAAAATCTTCCTGATAAACAAAACCTAAACTATCACTTTATGTCTTCACATATATGTCATTTTCTATATCACATGTTCTTTAAAAAAACTTCCTGATAAACCAAACCTAAATCATTGATTATGAGATTTTTTAAAATTGAAAAAACAAATTAATATCTTATGAATTTTAATCTTTTGTATATTATAAATTTAGATTTAAAATAAATTTACATTAATATATAACACATTTTCAAAAGTAAATAATTAATTAAATTAATTAGAGAAAAATTAATATAATGATGGAATTTGAAAATTAATGGTTTAAATGGAATTTAAAATCTCAATAGTATTTCAAACTTAATAGTTGAAACAATATATAGTTTTATTAAAGAAAAATTATGGTTAAAAAAATAATCATATTTAATATACAAATAATCTTATAACCAACAATTTATCCATCAAATTCACTCATCAGATTTACTCTTTGTAGACTCTAATATAAAGTTAAGAGTCTATCTCTGTAAACCTTAGTATAAATTTAATTAGTTATGACAGATAAGATAACCTGATAACCTTTTGTGGAATTGGACTTTGGTGTAATACCCCTTAGTGAATTGTAAATATACTAATTTACTTTTGCTAAAGTTACTTAGAAAACTAATAAGTGATAAACATACATGTTTATTTTTCTAAATCTCATTAATAAATATTGTTTATGGCCAACCATGAAAATTATGGTGCGAAAAGATGTTGAAAGATAGTTTCACATTCCATATTATTTAAAAGGAAATTATGGGCAAAGGTGATTCCCCACCCAGATTATTCTCCCTAGAGATAAATTATCTTAGTTAGGGAAAAGGGAGCCAAGAGGGTGAGAGGGAAAAACCCTAATGCAACATTGTGAACTTGAAGCCTGGTTGGAAGGGGCCCAAGAGAGGAAAAACAAAGTTGTTAAGCTTTATGCCCTCAAAAAGGATGTTGATGATGGAACAGGACACTACCAAAAAAGAATTCTTGAGTTTTTTGGCCAGTGGAATTCAAAACTGAATCTGTGTGTTCAGTGAAACCCTAGGTTGGACCTGGTGTGATCATAGAAGTTCCAGGTGGACCTGGTAAGGTCTCTGTCAAAGGAAATTGTTCTGGAAGTGAAACTTGCTAGGGGTGAGTTCTTATAGAGGGTATTGGTTCTCATTGGTTGGGTGTAGCATTCATTTCCCCCTATAATTGGTGTGGCTGGCTCAGACATTGGAAACTAGATAAGTATTATGAATGTGATCTATGGCGTGTATTGTTTCATTTCCAGATATGAAATTGTTTCATATATATATTGTGTTATAAGTCTCTTTCATAAGGATGGATTTTGATACATGAATGCAAAATATAATGTTAGAGTATTGAATTTGAACTAGGTTAGTCTCTAGGCCATGTTAGGCAAGCTAGCATCCCAGAGACAATATTGAGTTCAAAAAGGGAAGTCTGGAACAAGATGAGAAGATCCTAAAACTAGGTCTCACTTAGGAGTTCTAGACAAAGAAAAAGGATTTGAAGGGTTAATTTAAACCTTGGATATAAACACACATATGCCTTGAAATATTAAAAGTAACATTAATAATTTATTTTCACAATATCCTTGTATAAAGGAATTTTTTGTAACCAAATATGACAGTATGTAGCAATGGCGCATAGAATAAAACTAAGAATACATACCTATTGTCTAAGCATGTTAACGAATTAAACCTTTGTACAAAACAATCTCGCGATATAATTTAACTAAAAATCTTCCAAGAACACACATGCATAAAATTTTATGCATTGAAATAAGAATTAAAGTGAAGAAGTCATGTGAGGGCTAAGAAACTGTATAGATGCAATATTAAAATAAAAACGGGCTGAGTTAGGGTGTAAAGTCGTGAGGCTGACCATAAAGTCTATCAAAAATATTAAAAGGTTCATATACATTTAGGCTCAAACATTGATGATGATATTATATTGAAACACTTGGCAAGGCATCAAATTCATAGTAACCTTTGTCACACACAGAGGAAGTGTCGGCAAAACACACAATGTATCATTGTAGGAAGTTAAAAGCTCCACAAAACTTCACGGTCAAACCTTTTCTTTATCAACATAATTACAAAATGAATAGAGTGTTAATCTAGATATATGATAATACAAAGACCAATTAATAACATAATAATTAAAGAGTGGGAAGAATTATGGCAGCTCAATACAATCAATCAATATGGAGTTAAACAAAAGACTCATGAATAAAAGAGAGGAGAGTTCACACATCCATGGCTATTGGTTGCAAAGGGATTAATCAATTCCTCTACATAAGAAAACATATAAAACATAATTCATATCCAGAGGGGAAAATAATGTATCTCTCCATAAATAAACTACAGTTAACATAAACACAATGAATAGTCAAATTGGTTGAATGTCGCAGGTAGCCTCTTGGGCAAGTCTAGGTCAAGCAACCATAACCAAAATTAATTGTCTAAATTCTTAGATAACTAAGACAAGTGGCATATAGTATTTAACCATAGAAACCCTAGACCACATGTCAAGTTACAACTCTGCAAGTACCTAGAGAAACATATACAATGAAAATGGTTTCACTAGAACTTGGAAGGTTGCAGATTGCAATGGAAAGTGACCTGTTGAAGCCAAACTTAGTTTTCCATGATGAGAAGCTCACCTATAAAGTTAATAATATGAATCCCTATTAGAAGACCTAAGTTATCATCGAAAATGATTTAAGAATGACAAAGAAAAAATATTTAGGGTTACCTAAGAATTTTGCCACAAAGGCGGTCTTAATCCTCGTATCCTAATATAATATAAATAAAAAAACTTAGAACTCAACATAGAATACATACAATTACTTGAAGGAAGTATTAATCAATAGTTAAAATGATTCATACTTAGCGAGTACCTTTAAATTGGGATTCGATTGTCAACTGCAGAGAGGAGTTGGTCTCGACAAACTCTTCAAAGTAAAATGTACCAATGACCATGTCGCGACTTCCATTGCAGAATGTTGTATACCTATTACATATAAAAAACAGAAGTGAGAGACAGGTACAAATGTTAGGGAATATATATATATATATAACCCTATCTTAAAACAAGCACAATTTTCTAACTATATGGAGCATGAGAGTACCTGGAAAATTGGTGCAGATATGTCTGCAAAAGGAAAGACTAGAATAAAGAATTACCGTGAACATAAGATGGGTGGTTGCAGAGCTTTCTATTGCAAATGGGAGCATGCAAATGAGTATAGAGTGACATTGGAGCAGGGAGGTGGTTACCCTTTAACTGCATCTCTGTATCCTCGTCATGGATTCCAACCCTAGCCTCAAGGACCGTCGATCGAGTCTGTATTTCCAATCTCAAGGCATAAACAATTCCAATGCAATGACCTCATAGTTGGCAAGTCTTGAAAGTTCATGAGTGAATTAATAGTTAAGCGGGACATCAAAATTCCTATGTATATTATGGGAGTGACATTATTACCTAATAAATATCAATTAATATCCACATACAAAATTAAATTATAAAATTTACAAGAACGAAAACATGATCTACCTCCATCATAATTATGTCAAGTATGTGGGCTAACCCATAACCAAAATCAATATAATGATATAACATAATGATATAACGTCATGAGGTTATAGAAAACAACGGTTAATAAAAATGAGCATATATAATATGTTTATGGGAACAAATACAACCAATAAATAAATAATTAACCTTTGTCATGGTAAAATTACAAGTTCATAGGTTAATATTTTTTTCTAAGAGGTGTGTTACAAGTGGTATGAGGGCCATAAGTTACAATATTGTGGCCTCTAATCCCAACTATAGCTAAAATAACTCACCAGATGAGGAACCAAATAAATTTCTATGTTATAGAGCCAAGGCAAAGAGAAGAGAAAGAACCTTGCCATGAATGAGTTGATTGAAATAAAATTCATTCCGTAAGTTAAGTTATAAAATTACTAATTGAATTCTTGTTGGGGTACCCTTACTTACAAGAACTAATATGTTGGGCGCCTAGGAGAACAAACAACTATTTGGAAGACTTATTTAATAACACATGTTAATTAGTAAATCATATCTCGTCACTATTGGATAATGAGTAGAGAGAGAATTTTATGATTTGTAATGATGAGGAAGTATATGTGTAGACAAATGAGGAGACATATACATGTGTAAATGAAGTAAAGTAACATTTCTTATATTGTTAAACAGTTATAAAACATCAGATAGGTATGTTTAAGAGAGTAGGTGGGGTGCTGCATATGAAATCACTCTGAAAAGTTTAGGATTATCTACATGATTATTACTAGTTTATAGTTGTGAGAACCTTTTGTTAATTTGCACAAAAAATATATTTTGATACATAATATATAAGATCGATATCCATAAAGATGTCTTAAATTAAACATCTAGTATAGATTGTCAAGGAAGGAGACGAGTCTAAAAGGGGGTGAAAGGTATTATTGGTGCCAAAGTAAATAATATTTAATTGTTAAAATAGATACATTCGGAAAGTAATTACTTGATTGGTATAAACTACCTCCTTGCACATATATTGGATGTTGACCAAGAACCTTGTTGAGAGAGTGAATGAAGGAAATACTTGATAGTAAAAACAAATTTGTGAATCCTAACAAAAGAGTAATCTTGATGATGTGATGTCACAAATTTCTCTATAGTATACGTTTTTATTGTCGATGTTTTGAATCTAAACCAAGACCCATTGTCAGGACAAAAGTCGAGAAAAAAAGAATGGATAACGAGTTATAATAAATAGGGGAGAGAGATTTCAATGAAGAAAGGGACGACAATATGCTGTCAAAATCCAATTAATATATAGGATGGTTGATATTATATGATATTATATATTATAAATATTACTTAATTATCTAAAGGTATGTACGTGTTGTTAGAGACTATATTAGAAATTGTTTTTAAATTATCAAGATATTTAATTGTTAAAAATATAATTAAGGAATATTTTTTAATTATTTTTTAATGATAAAATATTATACAATTATTATTAATTAACTCAAGTTATGTTAATGATGAAAGTGATGATTATTATTATTGTTATTATTAATATTTATATTAAAATTTTAGTTATTAAATGTTAATGATATTAATTAAGGAGAGGAAGCAGGAAGGGGAGGGGTAAAGTATGATAAGATTAAGGAGGTGGATTAGTTGTGGTTTTCTAGGAGTGCGACCTTGTGTGAGAAGGTGGATCCAAATACTACTAAATTATATCCCTCTGTCTCTGTTGTGATTGTTGGGATGCTTCATGATTTCCAGAGCTTCACGAATCTTCCTTTTATAATAATGGTTTTCCTGAGATATTATTTCCATCTCTTCTGATTATTTCCATCTCTTCCGGGCAAACATGGTGACTAGTCTTCGAAGAATGTTTGGAAATTGCTGAGGATTTTATCCTTCCCTTCTTGATATTTGCTCCATGGTCCTTAGTCTGATCTTGAATGATATTCTTGTCTCTCCAATGTAACATTTACCACACCAACACTTGACTTTGTAAATTCCTTTATGTTGTAAGTGATTCAAGTCATCTTTTACATATCCCATCTTTTGTTGGATAGTATTCAAGGGTTTAAGTGAGATTTGTATGCCTTTCTTCCTTATCACTCTGCCTAATTTATCAGTAATACCCTGGATGTATGGGAGATATGCCTTACCACTTAGGGATTGGGAGTTAGATGTGGGGATTTTAATTGTGGCTATAGATTTGACTTTCATGATGGCTTTATTGATGTCTTTGTTCTTATAGAATGTGTTTAAGAAAAATAATTGAGATACTATATTTCATCATCAACATGTTCTTTGTATGATATACTTAATGCTCTGGTGAAGAGTGTGTTGAGCACTCCTATATTTTAGGCCGAATGGTGATGTGAATCACATACAGGTAGTTACCTGTGTGAGGCTTCTTTCGGTAAATTTTGTTCCCTAATGATCCATCACTTTTTCTTAGAAGAAAAATGTCAAGGAATAGAATGCAATTGTTTTCCTCGGTCTCCATTGTAAATTTAATGTCATATGAAATGTTGTTAAGGTGGTTTAGGAAGTTCCTCAACTCAGTGTCTCCATGTGTCCAGTTCACACTTTTGTCGTGAACGAACCTTATCCAATGTTTGGGCTTAAGAGGATAGGTTTCCAAGGATTTATTATTAAATTTATCCATGAAAAGGTTTGCAAATATGGGGGATAATAGAGACCATATAGCCACCCCAGTGGCATGATAAAAGTACTCACCCTAGAACGTAAAGAATGTAGAATGAAGGAACACATCAACAAGTTTAGTGGTTTCTGTGTCTATAAACTCATACACTATCTAGATAGTAGTATTATCTGTGTATGGGGAAGCAAGCCAAAAAGTGATGAAGGCTACAACAACATTGTGAAACACTCAAAATAATAAGTGCATCATATATTTTAAAAAAATAAATGAGATTCATAATTGAATTGAAAAAAAATAATCAATATATATGTATATATATATATATATATATATATATAGAGAGAGAGAGAGAGAGAGAGAGAGAGAGAGAGAGAGAGAGTATATAAAAATCAGAAAAAGGGAATAAAAGGGATCGAGAACCAAATAATACATAAAGCAAAATATATGGTGTATTGATATACCCGAGGATAACGTTTGGTCATACTTAATTATAACTTTTGTCAAATTTGAATGGAGATATAGAACACTTATGATTGCAAAATATATGTATAAATATGTGTCATATCTTAGGTGATTGGTAGGAATAGTTGGAATCATTTTCACCAAATTAAGCACTAGCAAGTGGAGATATAGAGCACTTATGATTGCAAAATATATGTATAAATATGTGTCATATCTTAGGTGATTGGTAGGAATAGTTGGAATCATTTTCACCAAATTAAGCACTAGCAAGTGATATGATATATATATATATCACCAATGATGACAATATACAATGAATAGAGTACACAACGTTGTACCTATAAGGTAGCAACGAAAGATAAAAACCTATATTTCAATAGTACAACTCAAGTATAAATAAGGCCAATGCAGTAATAACCAGCTGGTACGAGTAAGCTTGGATTTCATGGCTGATTAAAAAAAAAACTGGTAAAGGAATTTAGTGAACTTTCTCATTTGGAAGTCTCTTCATGAAGGGAGCCACTGAAAGACTCGTTACAACAGCAGAATAATTGGCACAAACCATCAAGATGGAGGATTGTTAGAAATTAAATAACAGAGCAATGGAACACATAAAATATTGCAAAAAATAAACACAGAAAATCATAAAATAAGAGAGGCAAAGATATACGTGGCTCACCCAATTTAGGCTACTTCCAATGAGAAAAATCCAATCCTTAATTTTATATTATCCAGCAAAATGAAGGGATACAACCTACAACAAATCTATTGTAATTTCCTCTCTGCTCTCACATAGTCTTCTCTCTCTTTATCGCACAAAATAATAATACATAATCGCAATACAATTCCCTAATATAAAATGAGGGTTACCTTCTAGGGAAAAAATCTCTATATTAACATAACTTCTACCGCCAAATATTCTGCCTAATGAACCATCCAGATGGAATACAAAATTATAATATTTTACAAGGCGATTTTTCATCTAATTTTTGTTACGAGAGCGCTGCCCCTGAACCCCTGATAGGGGGGGCTCCAAATAATCACTATCACACACCCCCCCCCCCCCCTCCCTCCTCCCCAGTGGAACTCCTAATGGGTGGGGGGAGCCCCCCCCTTTCCCCGTCAAGGACTGGGATTCAAACGTGACTGAAACAAGGCTTATGGATCAAGAAGATAATCATACTCCAAACCCAACAAGGATTGTATATAAGTTAATACCACTTGATAACATTTTAAAATTGTAAGGTTTTTTTTTTTTTTTTTAACGTCGTTCACATACACTGAGTGGCCACTACATCCACAATAAAATCCAAGTAGATAAACCTGAGAATCTACCCATCATCCAAACTAACAGGGCCTAACCCCAAGAGTGTCAAGGAGATTTGACCCCGTGACCTGCCAATTGGCGAGGTACTTAACAACAAGAACTTGACCAACTAAGCTATAACTTGGGGCTGTTAAAATTGTAAGGTTTCTTGTGTGTAGTGAGATATTTTGGTAAATTATAGCTGTTATACTTTCAAATAGAATTTTTTTCGACCTTCATGAGTAAAAGAAAATGTAAGAATAAATATTTCCATAACTATATTGTATGTGGATTGTGTTAGCACTAGTATTTGCATCCCACGCATCCCTTTTTTCCCAAGAGTCCCATTAGTCATCATGGTCATCATTCAGCTCATTCTTCCATGTTGTGCCATCATTAGGTCATAGGGTCAAAATCATGAAAATTGGTCATTTCACCATCAAATTCATCTTTTGAAGGAGTAGTAATATTAAAAGGTCTTCAAAAATTTCTGGTTCTAAAACTATCATTTCCAAATAAGTGGCTTTGTGTTTACCATATTTATCTCTCAATTTTGCTAGGAAAGCCCATTTCCCTCTCCTAGGGTTTTGAGGGCATTTTTCTTGGTTTCATGACTTCCATGGTTAAATCATAAACAAGACTTGTATCCTAATGCTCTTACACCTTCCCCTATCCTTAATATACCTTCCTAAACACTTCAAATCACTCTTATCCTTCAAAATCATCATTTTCCCACAAGCCCTAGCCTATTGCTACAATTTGACACTTTTCGAGACTAGGCCTACGTTTTTCCCTTTTGGACCCCTTCCCCTCACGAAATCCCTGAAATTACACTTTCCCCTACTCTGGCATCTATCCATATCCCCCAAAATTTCCCCAAATGTTTATACAGCCCCTAGCCCCTTCATTCCCCTCCCTCTACAAGGCAGTCCTAAATCCCATGTTTTGCCTACACCAAACCCTAATCTCCTCTCCCACTAAGCTAGGGTTTGTTGTGGAATAGAAGACATCTGAGTATAGGAGGCATAAGGGAGGTCATTTCAGCAAGTATGAGGTCATTTCAGTACCTAAGCCTAATGTATCCATCATTTTTTGAGAAATCATACCAAGAGTCAAATCATTTGCCACTCATAGGGCTGGTTTTTATTCAAACTGTGTTTCTGACCAAAAATAGATGAATTTAGAAAAACTGAGAGAGTTTTTTGTCCATCATAATTCAAGGAAGAAATAACTCCTTCCATTTTACACAGATTTCATGGTTTTATAGAAATGTCAAAAAGACAGGTGCCACAAGAGAGTTGCTACATTTTTGGAATGACCTTGGGAAAATCAAGTTTTCTCCTAGTTGGAATGCCAAAATGACTTTCTTGATAATTCAAATTATAACTAGACAGAGAGATATTTCCAATGAGCTATCTTGAGCTCAATTTGGAGTTGAGGAAGTCTTCCAAAGGTTTCCTGCAACAGCACTCTACATTTTTGCACCCTCATTCTGCACTTTTTGACCGGTCTTGGGAGAAGTGCCTTTTGACATGGAAAATGACCTTCATTATAAAAAATTAAGGTAGTTCTAGAAATTAGACTTGAAGGTATTTCCAACAAGGTATATTGGATCCAATTTGGACACCTGAAGCCCAGTCAAAAACAGCCTGCAAGTTGGGGTAAAATGGCGCTGTGCATTTAACAATTGACTGATTTTTTCCTGAGTTTTTTTACAAATTTGAATTTTACCTTGGGGAATCATGTTTTTACCTCATGTAATTGATGATTTAAATTTAATTATCATCTTTTTAATATTACTAGGGTAAATACATTAGGTAAATCAATCAAATGAGGTGTAATGATTTAGTTCACAAAACTTAGGGATGAGTCACTTTGACCACCCTACATTGTAGGTTTCAGTTCAGAATTTGGTGGATCAACTCCTCCTCTTAAGGATTCAACCACTGAGGTTGGGAGAGATTTTTTTAGGCCTATATATTGTACTTTTTGACTCATTTTCAAAGTTGTGAAGTTGGAATCAGTTTTATTTTGCTTAGTTGATCAAGGAGACTTTGTATTCAATTTTGGCCATTAATACCAGAGGAGTTGCAGCTACATTTATGGGATACCTGTGGTATTAAATGTATTTCATTGTTTCTTCTTCAGTGACATTTGTTTTAATGTATTGTTCATTTCCTTTTCATGTCTATGATTATGATCTTTTATAAGTGTGAAATTCAGAATACATGCTAGCCATGCTCTGTTTTGGGTAACTGATCATATTTTGTTTCATATCTTCTGTCTGAGAGAAATACATCTCTTATGCTTCCCTCAGCCTCCTTAAATTTTCTAAACCATTCCATAACCATTATCATCAAGCGATTGGAATTATACCTACCTTGCCCCATTCATCCCTGCAACCCTAACTCTATAGCCCTAACCTAGTTTTCCCTAACCTAATTTCATTATCCGCTGATTTACCCAAACAAAACCAAATCAAAACAACCCCTTGCACTCATTACCTAGCCTAAAACACTAATTTCTCCAACCCTCCTGGCTGTGACCCTTTTGGAGAGAGCCCTCTCCAACTTGATAGGGCAAGCTATCAATTCAAAATCTTGGTTTGTGGTTACCTCTGTTGGGATTCCTTCCTCGGCCTTGGGAATATGGTGGAGTCATAACATATAGGCGCCATTGTCAGGGAGGAGAAAAGACAAATATTCCCTAGGAGAGAACGACAAAGTTTAGATCTAATTGTTGATGGTGAACAACAGTTGGACCCATAAGAAGGCTGAATCATCCACCAGGCGACTCCACATAGTTCAGATTGATCCTAAGAATCTAATGGTAGAAGAATCTAGAATCAAGACATTCATGGTGACTCCAAATATCAAAATAAATTAGAGCTTAATAGCAGATTCAGTGGCCTAATTGATCGAAGATGACAGGGTATGTGGTAGAACCTATCTCGATTGCAAGTTTTAAAGAATACTGGGATAATTTTGATGATGATCAAATTGATTAGGCTTTCTCAAATTTTCTGTCTATTTATCTAAAGTCATGCAAATATAGATCTGGAGATAAAATTCACTTTTTAGAGGAGTTTACTGACAAAATTGGGAAAGGCATTCGGGTGTTAGATGTTCAAATTTAGTCTTACAATTTTCAAGATCAAATTCATTTTTCTGAGGACTTTTTACAGCTGCCTTTAGTTTCTAATATTTAAGGATGCTATTTTCTTGAACATGAAATTGATATTAGACAGTTCCAACAAAGGTCTGATTTAAACAACCCATATGAGTAGCCTCCTCATGACAACCAAATTATTGAATTGTTTGATAGTCAACAAACAAAACTTGTTTTCTATGATCTTGTAGCTGAGTATATGGAAGGATTTTTCAACTTGATTCTCCATATTTGTTTCTACTATGAAGTAAAAATGTATGATGAGTTTCCATTACATTGCATAGCTTGGATTTCCTGGATAAAAGGTCAAGTTGTATCTGTAATGTTTTTAATAAACAATCAAAAAGTCAATGTATATAAACAGCTGCTTGATTGGTTGCACTAGAATTATTGTATTATTTATAACAACAAAATTATCAGTATATTAGTGTAGGACAAGAGTGCAATAAGCTTGTTGGACAAGCATCTCCTTCAACATCTAGTTTACAGTTTGTAGTATGTGCGTTTTCAGTTTGTATAAGTGGTTTGGTTTCGAAAATAAAGATCATTTTGCAGCTACTTGTGAATCCATGCCAAAAATAAGAAGGCACTGATCAATGATTTCCCAGAGGTATGTGGTTCTAGACACCTCCTTCGGAGCCATCTTCCCCAGTTGGAGCCGATGTTAGCACTGGTATTTGCATCCCACCCATCCCAACTTATTTTACTCTGATTTCACCTCATCTCCGTCATTACCATTGACCTCACTTCACATTTTAGTTTTTTTTCCCAAGAGTCCCATAGTCATCATGGTCATCATTCAGCTCATTCTTCCATGTTGTGCCATCATTAGGTCATAGGGTCAAAATCATGAAAATTGGTCATTTCACCATCAATTTCATCTTTTGAAGGAGTAGTAATAGTCAAAGGTCTTCAACAATTTTAGGTTCTAAAACTATCATTTCCAAATACGTGGCTTTTTTTTTACTATATTTATCTCTCAGCTGTGCTTGGAAAGCCAATTTCCCTCTCCTAGGGTTTTGAGAGCATTTTTCTTGGTTTCATGACTTCCATGGTTAAATAATCAACAAGACTTGTATCCTAATGTTGTTAAACCTTCCCCTATCTTTAATATACCTTCCTAAACACTTCCCATTACTCCTATCCCTCAAAATCATCATTTTTCCACAAGCCCTAGCCTATTGCTACAATTTGACACTTTTCGATACTAGACCTATGTTTTTCCCTTTTGGACCCCTTCCCCTCACTCAATCCTTGAAATTCCACTTTCCCCTACTCTCCAACATCTATCCCTATCCCCCAAAATTTCCCCAAAAATTTAGATAGCCCCTAACCCCTTCATTCTCCTCCCTCTACAAGGAAGTCCTAAATCCCCTGTTTTGCCAACACCAAACCCTAATTTCCTCTCCCACTGAGCTAGGGTTTTCTATGGAATCGGAGACATCTGAGAAGAGGAGGCATAAGGGATACAATTTCAGCAAGTATGAGGCCATTTCAATACCTAAACTTCATGTCTCCATCATTTTTTGAGAAATCATACCAAGAGTCAAATCATTTGCCACTAATAGGGCCGTTTTTAGTTTGATGAAGTATCTTCATTCTCTTTATAATAGATTCATTTACAATGACCACCCTTGAGGGTGAAATCCCAATATTCGTGATTTCTTCTATATCCTCAAAGGTTGTAGAAACTATACAACATGCATGTATATCTTGGATTCAGCCGATCTAGCAATGTACTAAAGTTAAATAATGAATCGCTTCTACAAATCTTTTGTGGAATTAAAAATACAATTGTTAATCACATGAACATGAAGAAGAATAAAATCACACACAACACAAATAATTTCCATGGGAAATCTTATAGCTCAAAACTCCACTATCTTCGATTGTATATTCAGCATGGATCATGAAACAATTTCATACAAAAATCTTCTCACAAGAGCCCTCCAGTACTCAGCTAATTGTATCACACTTTCATATGCAAAATTGACCAACACATAGCCAATTCTCAGCCTCCAGATAACCTGCCTTGCTTGTGCAATCCCTGATGGATGCAATCCCTAAAATATAGTAATTATTGCCTTCCTTGACTACACAAGTATCATGGGCACCCAAATGGGTGTTTGGTTGCATGTGTGCAACCCAATAATCCTACAACTGATAGTCAACTTCCCTTTTACCTAGAACTCAATTGGGTCTCCACTAGATCCGACATGCATGCAGCTAATAATAGTAAATCCTCAGTTGCATATGAGATCACAGATTGTGAATTAATTATTATTTAATTCACTTGATCCCTCGCTAGTGTATCTTCAGTTACAACTAGCACAACTGAGTTTAACTCACTTAATTGAGTTAAATTGATTACAACTTGCATTAACTAATGCACCACTGCACTTCAAACTCTGTTACAACTAGAGTTACTCTGCATGCCTCACCAACTACCTCTAACACGAAATCCACTAGCTAATTGAGTTTATCACTCTTAGTTAACTATTTCAATTCATCATTGAGAATAGATTACAATTTGATGTCCATCTTAATTAAGGGATAACCAAAATAGACATGCACCCAAAAATAGCACTATGTGCCCCACCCTAGTTTGGGTGCTTAATGCAACTAGGCGTGGGTGCTGAAATTTTCTTGTTGAACCTCAACACTCCCTCTCAACAAGAAATGGATTATTCTTCACCCCAATCCTGTCTCTATGGTATTCGAATTTTCTCCTGGTGAGCGCCTTCATTAGAATATCTGCATCCTGATCTTTTGTGGGAATGCACTAAAGCAACATGATCCTTCTCTGCACACAATCTCTGAGATGATGGTGCCAGATATCTATATGCTTGGACCTATCATGAAACACATGATTAATCGACAGTTTAATGCAAATCTGATTATCACAACGAATCATTGTTGGATCCATCTGAGAACCAAACAAAACAACCAAGATCTTTCTCACCCAGATAGCCTCACATGCATCTTGACTTGCTGCCATGTATTCCGCTTCCACTAAACTGATTTCCACAGATCGTTGTTTCCTGCTGTACCAAGAAATTGTTGTCAATCCTATACTAAATATCCCTCCTAATGTGTTCTTTCTGTCTGATGGACTCCCCGCCCAATCTGTATCTGTGAAGCCCTGAAGCTTCACTCCCTCTATCCGTCTGTACCATAGACCATACTCTGATGAGCCCCTTAGGTATCTTAGGACATGCTTCCCAGCCTTCCAAAAGATCTTTGTAGGCCTAACCATAGCTTGACTCAGCTGGTTAAATGCGTAAAAAATGTTTGGTCTCATGTTCACCAAATACATTAGCGAACCCACTAACTGCCTGTAGAGATTAGCATCCACTACCTCTCCAGAAGTAGCATCCTCTTTCCTCCAATTTCCTGGAAGAGGATTATCCATGGGTTTGCAGCTCTCCATGTTAAACTTACCCAGTATCTCCTTTACATACTTGCTTTGAGACACAAAAAGTTCACCATCCCGCTGCCATATTTCCAATCCAAGGAAATAATGAAGGAGTCTCATGTCCTTCATTTTGAACTCTCTTGCAAGATCCTCCTTGCATGAGTGTATTAGTTTCTCATCACCAGTCAAAATTAGATCATCAACATAAAGAAAAATGATCAATAGCTTACCCTCAACCGCAATCTGGGACAAGTTTGCATCTGCTTCACTTTTGATGAAGCCCAATCCGGTGAAATAGCTGTCTTTCCGAGTGTACCAAGCACAGGGTGTTTTCTTCATCCCAAACAATGCTCTTTTGAGTCAGCACACATGCGACTCACTGTTCAATATCTCAAAACCTTCAGGTTTCTCTATGTACACCTATTCCTCAATGATCCGATTGAGAAACATTGTTTTCACATCCATCTGATGAATGCACCTACCCATCTACACTGAGAGTTAAAGGATGGATCTTATGGAAGAGTATCTTGCATTAGATGCAAAAATCTCATCATAATCTATCCCCTCGATATGTGAGAATCCTTGGGCTACAAATCTGGCCTTGTATTTCTCCACACTCCCATCAGCATCTTGCTTTACCTTGTAGATCCATCTTAATCCAACCACTGATTTGTCGACCAGTCTTGGGACTATCTCCCATGCACTATTCTTGACAATGGATTCATACTCCACCATTGCATCAACCCAAGTTGGTTGTTGCACTTCTTCCTGAAAGGAAGATGGTTTAATCACAATACATTTTCTCATAAGAGCCATGTATCCAGTAAATCAGATAGGAGGTCATCTCTGTCTGCACTGTGAAGTAGGGGCTCCTACATTCTCTACAGCATCAAGTCTCAATTTTTCATCTTCTGTGGTGTGCCTTCTACTATTTATGATGGATGGCTCTGCATGAGTGGTTGATCCACATCTTGAGACTCATCCTTGGGAACCAACTATGCCTCCTCTGCATGCAAGTCTAGCTCCCTCTCTAGGGAAAACCGCATGGATTTCTCCTCATCAAATTTTATATCCTGTCGCACAACGATAATTATGGGGTACCCCAAAAAATCCAACCTTAGGCTGGTGTCCTTGGTCACATGCACATAAACAGATGAGCCAAAAATATTAAATTATGAAACATCCGGTTTCTTACCAGGGAAAGCCTCTTCAGGTGTACTCATGCCAAGTATCCTATGAGGAAAACGTTTTTGCACATGTACTGCTATGTTGCATGCTTCTGCCCACATATGCATCGGTAGGCCTTGATCATCCAACATCTCTCATGCTACACCCACAATAGTTATGTTATTCCTCTTCGTGACCCCATTCTGTTGTGGGTTATGAGGCGCTATGAGTTCTATTTGAATTCCTTTTTTCTATAGAATTTATTGAATTCATTATAGATGTATTCTCCACCATTATCGCTCCTAAGAGCCTTCACTTGCTTCCCTGACTCTTTCTCTGCCAGTGCCTTAAACTCACAGAACTTAGAGAATGTTTGATCTTTCTTCTGCATGAAGAAGATCCAACACTTACGAGAAAATTCATTAACAAATATTACATAGTACTTATGTTTTTTTGTCGAAGCAATAGAGAAAGGACCACACACGTTTGTGTGAACTCTCTCAAGGATCCTTGAAGCTCAGTTCTCCTTCTCATGAAAGGTGGCCTTTACATATTTTCCCATAGTACATCGCTTGCATGTGTCTGACTGCATTAGTGTACCCCTGGGAAGAGCAGCAAAAATATGTTGCATGACTTTCAAGGCTCCATAGTGAAGATGGCCCAATCTCTTATGTCATAATTCGCCCTCATCCCGACTCACCCCTTGATCTTCCTTGCCCATCATTTTTGCGCAGCCATCTACCTCTAGCTTGTAGATATTCTTAACTCAAATCCCCATCCTCTTGGCTTGTCCTGATTTTTTATGTCACAGGAAAGCTTTTCCTTCAGTAAAAACAACATCATAGCCTCTATCCTCCAACATTACGACTGAGACCAAATTTTTCTTTAGATCTGGTACATGCTTTAAATCTTTTAATTGAAAAGGTTTACCTGACTGCCTCTGAAAGGTAATGGTACCAATCTCGGCAGCACTATACCGCCCATCATCGCCCATTTTAATATGCATCTGGAGGTCTTTCTCCTCCAAGTCATTGAAAAGTTCCTTGTCTCTCGTCATGTGAAAGGAAGCGCCATTATCCAAATACCACACAGATCCCAATGCACTAGACACCATGCATTCGATCAATGAGAAGTCAAGCTCAAATTGCGAGGCAAGGGCCTCACTAGCTGCAGATCCTCCAACCTTCTTGTTCTTCTTCTTTTGTGGACAATTAGTAGCAAAATGCCCATGCTCGTGACAGTGAAGACACTTCACCTTAAACATGTCTTGCTTCTTTCCATTCTTGGACTCGGATTAGAATGGAATTTCTTCCCCTTCCCCTTCCTTGCCTTGGCAGCCATAGCACAATCCTCTTCATCCTCATTCTTAGATGAAGATCCATCTCTGGTGTTCCTTCTGAACTCCTCCTGCACCAAATCTGAATACAATCGTTCCCAATCTAGAAATTTTTCCCTTCCATTGATAGAGTCTTGATAACTGTGCCAACTCTTAGGAATTCCTAGGAGAGCCAAGCTCACCAAATCATCATCAGTGATTGTTATTCCAATGCTTCCCAGTTCATCCCTACATTAAAAAAACTTTGTTATATATTTTGGAATGGTGTCGCCCTTTTCCATCTTGATCTTCTTTATCTTTGAGCGCCAATTTCCTATGGTCATTTTTGCTTTGGAATAGATCTTTCAAAGCCTTCCACATTGCATATGGCATGGCTTTCCCATGGAGGCTTGAGACAATGTGGTCTTATACTCTCTCCAATAGAATCCTCCTCGCCTTTGCCACTTTCTTTTTCCATGCATCAAGATTTGCGGCATCTACCATAGCAGGTTTAAGAACATCATTGTCAATGAATTCCTTCAAGCTATTTTCTTCGAGTACTGCCTCCATCCTATCCTTTCAAGCAATATAGTTTGATCTTCCCTCGAGTGCATACTCCAACCTCGAGCCATTGAAATCCATTTTGATCTTGAATTTTCTGTAGCACCAAGAAAGTATTTCTGCAAATTTGAATTCTATCTAGTCACAAACTCAACTCCTGCTTCACTTCTGCAATTTCCTATGCTCTGATACTATGTAGAAATTATAAAACATTCATGTATATCTTGGATTCACCCGATCTAACAATGTACTAAAGTTAAATACTGAATCACTTCTACAAATATTTTGCGGAATTAAAAACACAATTGCTAATCACATGAACATGAAGAAGAATCAAATCACACATAACACAGATAATTTCCCAGGGAAAGCTTACAGCTAAAAACCCACTATCTTTTATTGTATATTCAACATGGATCATGAAACAATTACATACAAAAATCTTCTCACAAGAGCCCTCCAGAACTTAGTTAATTGTCTCCCACTGTCATGTAAAAAATTGACCAACACATAGCCAATTCTCAGCCTCCAGATAGCCTGCCTTGCTTGCGCAATCCCTAATGGATGCAATACCTAAAAGATAGGAATTCTTGCCTTCCTTGACTACGCAAGTATCATGGGCACTCCAATGGGTGTTTGGTTGCATGTGCGAAACCCAATAAACCTACAAATGATAGTCAACTTCCCTTTAACCTACTCCACTCTATCTGACATGCATGCAGATAATAAGAGTAAATCCTCAGTTGCATGTGAGATCATTTACTGTGAATTAATTAATATTTAATTCACTTGATCTCTCACTAGTGTATCTTTAGTTACAACTAGCAAAACTTAGTTTAACTCACTTCACTGGGTTAAACTAATTACAACCTGCATTAGCTAATGCACCACTACACTTCATATGCACTTCGAACTCTGTTACAACTAGAATTACTCTGCATGCCTCACCAACTACCTCTAATTCGAAATCCACTAGTTAGTTGAGTTTATCACTCTCAGTTAACTATTTCAAGTCATCATTGAGAATAGATTATAGTTTAATGTCCATCTTAATTAAGGGATAACCAAAATAGACATGCACCCAAAAATAGCACTGTGGGCCCCAACCTAGTTTAGGTGCTTAATGCAACTAGGCATGGGTGCTGAAATTTTCTTGTTGAATCTCAACAAAGGGAATATAGGGCCTCTCATCCAACTCTTTGAACAAACAATATTCTCCTTCTCTAAATTAATATTTTGTTGATTGGTAGTGGTTTATGCATTATCATTCTTTAGATATAACGTTTCACATACTTCTCATCTTTTTCGTTTAAATTTTATGCCATTTATTCTTGTTTAGGTAGCCGATGCTTGAAGACAAGAATTTTAGAGATGCCCTATTTGTTGGTAGATATGACCCTAAAAAGTAGTGTTCACATGACCCAAAACTTGAAACCATATAAAATTATTCCAATATAAGAGCTTGTTGTCTGAGGGACCTTTGCTAAATTAATTTCCAAAATATATAATAACATATGTATACAAACCCAACTGAACCTACTCTAGATCTAATTTATGTATCTACATAAAGTATTGTCAATATCATTAAACATTGAAAAATTACAAAAATGAAGCGGATAATTTTGGACCTAAACCCAAATTGGTATTTTTTTATTTACATATTGATAAGATCAAAATAGGGAAACCATGGGGTTTACAAAAAGACTAACTCTCCTCAAAACCGAGGGCCCTCCTTTAATATTTTTTGATAATCAACATGATTGGAAAATTAAATAATAAAGAACCTTAGTGTAGAGATACAAATAAAAATCCTTTGTTTAAGTCAAATAAATCCATTGGTACAAATCCGAAGTAGAATTCCATAAACCATTGAATCTACATATTTCTGAAGAGGATTTGTAAAGTAAATGTAATTCTTTGACACACAACTCAGGGACCTCCAACTTTCGCATAGTTCTCTCAATATATGCACTAGACAAAGGATAATTCAAAGTAGTAGAATTAGAAGGCTTGTTTTTCACCATATCCTTGAGGCAATTAACTTTGAACCTAAAGACACCCCAAGAATTACAACTCATCCAAATACACATAGGACCAAGTTGATGATTGAATCTTCACACAAGAAATAGTTTAATAATTTAGATTTCTCTTCCAATTGTTTACCTTAAAAAAAGGTGTTATTGGTCCACATGAATTCCCTATAGAAGCTCTATTTTTTGCTTTAAATTAGCCACACAATCAATGGAATTCACCCACAGGAATATAGTATTCCCAAGGAAAGGCTTTATCATATTCTAAAACTTGGCCCTTTTAATAGAAGTTTCAACAAACACTTGTCAACATTCACTAAACACTTGGCATGCATGCATTTCATAAAATAGTAGGCCTACATCCTATAATACATTGGGATCCAATTCCACCTGCCTAATTTCCTAAGAGTTTTCCTATGCCGAACAAAGCAATTAGAACTCAGTCCTAGATGGTCGATTTCGTTTAGTAAGGAAACCTAGCTTCTCTCATCATATCTAAGGTCTTCTCGGGGAAAATAATTGGAAACATCATGATTTCTAAATGACAAAAGATCATATTCACTACAAAAGCACTTTAAAGTAGACATAGGAGCCTCAATATAATTTTCCCCCTCATCTAAGGCTTTGCTCTGATACAAGTCACCTTAGTGTTTTTGTTCAAGCTTCCAATACTTGAACACTGATAGAATAAAGAGGAAAATAAATAATGATGAAGAAGACCCCTCTAGTATATTGATTGTCTGTTGAACCCATAATCACACCCTATCATGAAAGATATAATTTCCCACTAGTCTAGCACTGCATGATATGGGAAGATCCCTTTATTAGGCTTAAAACTAATTCATTAAATACATTTGACCACCATTGTTGTTGGGTTCATATCCCTTTAACACCTACTTCTTAAAATGGTATTCTTACAATACTCATTGTATCACATTAAAAGACAAATACTAATTAATATTTACAAAAAAAAAGTTTGATGCTCCAAGAATAGTTGGTCACTTGTACTTGTGATGGAAAAGACCTTCATATTTTTTAAATTGTGTTGTGGTGATGTTAATCAAATAAAATAAGTAAATTTAATGTCATATAATTAATATCCAAAAAAGATACATGTTATTCCTATTAATTAATCATCATTTGAAAAATAATATTAGGACAACCATATATATTAAATGGTTGGTAAATATGGATAAACATCAAATCACTTAACTCATGATACATTTCACAATGCCAAGATTTAAAAAGACAATAGAAAATAAATAAATTAAACTTTATTTTAAATTATTAGTATTAGTATTAATGATAAAAAGAATTAATATTTGAGTTAAACATATATACATTAAAAAAACATGTAACAAGATTCTTAACCATCATTCATCTTTATTTTATCATAGGGATTCTTAATTTGTAAATAGATTTTGTTACAATACCATGAGCCAATATGACAATAAATAAAATGAATAAAGTTAATTTCATATATTTAATATCCATAAAAGATACATATTACTCCTAATAATTAATCATCATTTGAAAATTAATATTAGGGCAACCATATATATTAAATGGTTGGTAAATATGGATAAACATCAAATCACTTACTTCATGATACATTTCACTTTGCCACAAATTTTAAAAATCATAGAAAATAACTAAATTAAACTTTATTTTAAATTATTATTATTAGTATTAATTATAAAAAGAATTAATACTTGAATTAAACATATATACATTAAAAAAAAACATGTAACAAGATTCTTAACCATCCATATTCATCATTATTTTATCATAGAAATTTTTAATTTGTAAATAGATTTTGTTACAATACCACATGCCTAAAAATAAATAACTCTTTTATACAAAAACATGTTTTTATAATTTTTTTTAATTAATCAATTTAATTAAAACAACATAAACTAAATATCTAACTTATAGACCAAAGAAATCTGATTTAACCTAGAAATCTGAAGTACCCAAATAAATGTATGCTTAATGTTAAGTTCAGAAAGATAAAGTGTTATAGAAGCAAATAATTAATGTGAAAATCAACTCAAACTCTAAAGTTTACATTAATTAATATGACTAAAAGTCCACCCTATCCAAAATCTAGTAGTCTATAGTGCGACTTTTTTGAAGGTTTTTATGGTAGTTTTTTTTAGTCTAATTTCTAAGAATTGATTGAAAATAGAAGTTTGATGGGTAACCTTGCACAATCACAATTGAAGTGCTCTAGGGGTTTTTTAGGGTGCTAAATCCATATATAAAGTCAAAAAACTAGTTTAAACAACATAAATCAAGATTTTACCTCAATTTTTTTCACCAGATTTGGCACCTAAAACTCCAAAAAATTACACTAAAAACAACTCCATCCAAAACCATTATAGCCCTTCTTAAACCTTCATTGTATCTGTGTAGAAAAATAACCCAGAAAGAATAAATGGCTATGTGGCCTCAAACAAGGCTAGCATTTGGTAAGCTGTGCTATTGACATTTATATCTCGCTTGCAAATGTAACACTACATTATGTTGAGGTCTCTCCACCATGAAGTTGAGAAGGATTAAGGGGGGGGCCTCTTATTGCGTAGGACTCCCTGATGAAGTCGCATCTCTAAGTACATTGTTGAATCTAATGTTGCTGGCGAAAAGTAGTCGCGACTGAATTCCCTTCTTAAGCTGCAGCTTTTACTTCAGAAAAGCCACAAAATATTTGGATTTCACCAGTCTGTGCAGGTATTTTGACGAACAGTTTGCAGACACGACCACCACTGGACATTTGCCAACTATTTAGCTTTCTGTTTTGCGCTGCCATTTGTGTGACATAAAGTATCTGTGTACCTTCTCGCATCTGTCCTATATGTGAAGTATTAGTTTTCTGCTGTTCATAAAGGTAGATGCAGGCTATATACAACTTATTAACGACAAAACAAGGTCATACAACGAGCGAAACCCCTGACAGCCTTGCTACATCGATCAACTCCATGGGTGTTAAAGAAGCACTCACAACAGGACTAGTTAAAGTCACACCAAAACACATGAGTATCGAGGCGACGC